>OX453065.1:6422934-7022934 GCA_949699795.1 Spicauda simplicius
GTCCCATTTATTTTTACTTCACTTTTGACAGTGGCATCCATAAGAAAAGCGCATAAGTCTGATATTTGCATTAACGATGTGCACGATAAGTAGATGAATAACTCAATTCCCGCCAACCGATTTTGATGATTTTTCTTTTATTTGAAAGAATGTACTTCAAGGGTACTCTGATGAGTTTGATACGGTTCTGATCATAGGATCCATTTCATTGAAGCAAATTAACGAAATTAGCGATACTCGGCCAAACCTAAGCTGTACGAGTCCAATTGGGTTGAATGTAGAATGAGATTACTAAGCAGATATTTCCTAAAAAAATTGAACTTCAACTCTTCAATCCTGATGATGCAGGAGTAATGCTTGCCTGAACCGTAGAAGTAAGTCAATTTGTTTTTATGGATATATAATAAAATTGTTAAACAAATTCATGGGACAAAACTTTGATCTTCAACTCCTCAACCCTGATGATGTAAGGGTATTTCAAGACTAAACCGTAAGAGTTGGCTATTTGGTACTTACGGTTATGTAATAAAAATACCAAGCAAAGATACACGGTAAAAAATTTGACCTTCAACTCCTCAACCCTGATGATGCAGGGTTACTTCAAGCCTAAGCCATAAGAGATGGCCATTTGGTGCTTTCGGGTATGTAATATGATTACTAAGCAAAGACACAAAATGAACATTTCGGCCTTCAAGTCCTCACTCCTGATGATGCAGGATGCTGCTAGCCTAAACTATACGAGATGGGCATTTGGTGCTTTCAGGTATTTAATATAATTACTAAGCAAAGACACATGATGAAAATTTTGACCTTTAACTCTTCAACCCTGATGATGCAGGGTTACATCAAGCCTAAGCCATTAGAGATGGCCATTTGGTGCTTTCGGGTATGTAATATGATTACTAAGCAAAGACACAAAATGAAAATTTCGGCCTTCAACTCCTCACCCCTGATGATGCAGGATGCTGCTAGCCTAAACTATACGAGATGGGCATTTGGTGCTTTCAGGTATTTAATATAATTACTAAGCAAAGACACATGATGAAAATTTTGACCTTTAACTCCTCAACCCTGATGATGCAGGGGTACTTCAAGCCTAAGCCATTGAAGTTAGCTATTTAGTGTTTTCGGGTATGTAATATAATTACTAAGCAAAGACACAAGAGAAAATTCCGATCTTCAACTCCTCAAGCCTGATGATGCAGGGTACTGCAAACTTATGCCCTGGGAGTTGGCCATTTAATGCTTTCGGGTATGTAATATAATTACTAAGCAAAGACACATGATGAAAATTTCGATCTTAAACTCCTCAGCCCTGATGATGCAGGGTACTGCAAGCCCAAGCTATAGAAGTTGGCTCGCAAGTGCTTACGTATATAAGTATATTAAGTTACTAGCTGTGCCCGCGACTTCGTCCGCGTGGAATAGTTATTTTGGGCATAATTTATTTTTGCAAACAACCTCCTCAGCTTTATAAATTATAGCTGTTACCCACGACTTTGTCCGTTTCATTTTCTATTATTATTTTAGACAATATAGTTTTGAAAAGAACATAGCTAACTCATATAGCTCATATATAAAAAAATAATTGTAAAATTATTAGAACCTAAAACAAAATATCCTTAAAACAAAATCAAATAGTATTTAAAAAGTATTTTTACACGACGATAAAACGACGCAAGATCTCTAAGATATCAATATCTTCTAAGTTGTTCATTGAAATTAAGTGATGTCAAAGACAATTTTGTTCACAATTAAATACTCTTAATCAACAACACATTTATTTGGATAAAGATTAATATTATTACGTTTATACAACTCTTAACTAATTTCGACCGAATTTGATTACCATGAAAACGGTTCTAGTGAGTTAATCTTAAAAGATAGACATATACTGTCGCGGACATTTTTTTAGATCATTTCAAGAGAAATAATTCTTTCATACATATATTTTTGGTATCTTGTACCGTTTTCGCAGCGCACGCAACGGAAGCCCTCCAGGATGAATAATTTTCCCCGTTTTTTTCACATTTTCCATTATTTCTTCGCTCCTAATAGTTGCAGCGTGATGTTATATAGCCTAAAGCCTTTCTTGATAAATGGTCTATTCAATACAAAAAGAATTTTCAAATTCGAACCAGTAGTTCCTGAGATTAGCGCGTTCAAACAACCAACCAACCAACCAAACAAACAAACTCTTCAGCTTTATATATTAGTATAGATATAGAAGTATAGATATCGGGATATACTTTTTCAACCAACTCCTCCACATTTAAACGACGACGACGACGTATCGATATAAAGATGATTTTAACTTTTACGGATAACTATTATCTACTTGAAGTAAATCATTAGAAAATGGGAATATCACTGAACAGCGACATATATTCTAAATTCATATTTTGTTTCATGTGGCCAGAGATAAGATCTTTTAAGAGGTGCATCGGGCTATCTGTGTGCGTAAATCCCGCATTATTTTTTGTAAAGCAGAAGACATAATCAAAACACTTTTACAATTCATACGAACAGGGCGCACCTGCTCGCAGGGCGCTGCCGCACCCTGCTCGCTTATTTTTTATGTTTTCTTTTATGTTCCAACCTAACCTAACCCATCCTGTTTAAAAAGCTACAGCTAAATCCAACTCTTAACAATAACATGACAATATTCCTGCATTTTCAGGATTTAGGTATTCAAAGTGACACTTTTCATCATAATGTTCTCTCAGGAACGCGTTGTAATGTATTGTAATCAATAAGTACCAAACTCATACGGCTTAAGTAGGTTGTGTACTTAGATTATCAGGGTTGATGAATTGAAGTTTAATTTATTAATCACATTTCAGTTTAATGAGCTGTCATTAAACTTATAATATATACTAAAAACAACCGTAAGCATTATGTGACTACCTTTTATAATTTAGGCTTGCACTATCCCGCATCATCAGGGAGGAGTTGAAGGTAAAAAAAAATATCCCGTGTCTTTGCTTAGTAATCTTATAACTTAATATACTTATATACGTAAGCAACTTCTATAGCTTGGGCTTGCAGTACCCTGCATCATCAGGGCTGAGGAGTTTAAGATCGAAATTTTCATCATGTGTCTTTGCTTAGTAATTATATTACATACCCGAAAGCATTAAATGGCCAACTCCCAGGGCATAAGTTTGCAGTACCCTGCATCATCAGGCTTGAGGAGTTGAAGATCGGAATTTTCTCTTGTGTCTTTGCTTAGTAATTATATTACATACCCGAAAACACTAAATAGCTAACTTCAATGGCTTAGGCTTGAAGTACCCCTGCATCATCAGGGTTGAGGAGTTAAAGGTCAAAATTTTCATCATGTGTCTTTGCTTAGTAATTATATTAAATACCTGAAAGCACCAAATGCCCATCTCGTATAGTTTAGGCTAGCAGCATCCTGCATCATCAGGGGTGAGGAGTTGAAGGCCGAAATTTTCATTTTGTGTCTTTGCTTAGTAATCATATTACATACCCGAAAGCACCAAATGGCCATCTCTAATGGCTTAGGCTTGATGTAACCCTGCATCATCAGGGTTGAAGAGTTAAAGGTCAAAATTTTCATCATGTGTCTTTGCTTAGTAATTATATTAAATACCTGAAAGCACCAAATGCCCATCTCGTATAGTTTAGGCTAGCAGCATCCTGCATCATCAGGAGTGAGGACTTGAAGGCCGAAATGTTCATTTTGTGTCTTTGCTTAGTAATCATATTACATACCCGAAAGCACCAAATGGCCATCTCTTATGGCTTAGGCTTGAAGTAACCCTGCATCATCAGGGTTGAGGAGTTGAAGGTCAAATTTTTTACCGTGTATCTTTGCTTGGTATTTTTATTACATAACCGTAAGTACCAAATAGCCAACTCTTACGGTTTAGTCTTGAAATACCCTTACATCATCAGGGTTGAGGAGTTGAAGATCAAAGTTTTGTCCCATGAATTTGTTTAACAATTTTATTATATATCCATAAAAACAAATTGACTTACTTCTACGGTTCAGGCAAGCATTACTCCTGCATCATCAGGATTGAAGAGTTGAAGTTCAATTTTTTTAGGAAATATCTGCTTAGTAATCTCATTCTACATTCAACCCAATTGGACTCGTACAGCTTAGGTTTGGCCGAGTATCGCTAATTTCGTTAATTTGCTTCAATGAAATGGATCCTATGATCAGAACCGTATCAAACTCATCAGAGTACCCTTGAAGTACATTCTTTCAAATAAAAGAAAAATCATCAAAATCGGTTGGCGGGAATTGAGTTATTCATCTACTTATCGTGCACATCGTTAATGCAAATATCAGACTTATGCGCTTTTCTTATGGATGCCACTGTCAAAAGTGAAGTAAAAATAAATGGGACCCATAACACGCACTACCTTTCAAATGAAAGGTGGTAGAACCAGTGTAGTTCGACCGGGGAAGTACCACCGCCACACCTATTTCTAGCGTGAAGCAGTTCTTGCGTTTCGATAGAAGGATGTGGTTGCCGGCACACTTTCATATGAGGCGACCATCATAGTCCTCGGGAGTAGCGACGCATCTGTGATTGACTTCTGATGGAACCCATGTTCTGTATGAAGTTGATTACAGATGTCCATGGGAGGCAGTTACCACTTACCATCAGGTGGACTGCGTGCTCGTTTGCTTCTTCAGTCAAATAAAAAAAAAAAAAAAAAAAATGAAAAAAAAAATCATCCAAATCCGTTCACCCAGTGCGGAGCAATCGAGTCACAAATATAAAATTAAAAAAAAAATTTAAAAAAAATACAGACGTATTGATAACCTTCTCCTTTTTGGAAGTCGGTTTAAAACTATGTTTTAACTTAAAAATCAAAGCGAAATACTAAATTTTATTGAGGTGACCTCAAAATTGACTGACTTTCATACAAATTTACATCTCCTATTTGGGTTAAATGTGGGGGGGGGGGGGATCAGAAAATTCATTCATAATTGACGTCTACGTCATAAAAAGAACCCCTAGTAAAAATCATATTCTTATCTTTAGCAGTATAAGCTCTACGATGTTTATTCAATAGGTAAGTGAGAGAGCATCCTTTCGTTTTTATATTAGTATATATATAGATATAGAGATATAGATTTGTATAGTATCAAATAACATAGGTACACACATAACCAAAAATATTACATAACAAAGGAATACGTTTTACAGACCATAACATGTTTAGTTTCAACCAATTCAACTATGCAGTTACTTATCTTATTAACACTTATCGAACACAGAAGAAATACTGCGTAGTTTAAAATTGACATAACTTTTTTATTCATAAACCGATTTACATAAAATAAACACTAAATGTTAAGTGAAGTTTCCCCCAAAACATCGGTGAAAATTATTTTCAAATTGGATAAGCCGTTTCTGAGATTAGCGTTTTCAAACACACAGACAAACAGACAAACAGACAAACAGACAAACAGATAAACAGACAAACAGACAAACAGACAAACAGAAAAGATTTCTAAAAAACATTATTTTGGGTTCTATATCGTATTAAAGACCTCTAGAAATGGTTTTCACCTAAATTTATTCCATGTACAGACAGCGACCTCTTACAGATTTATCATAGTATAGATTATTGAGGTGACCTCAAAATTGACTGACTTTCATACAAATTTACATCTCCTATTTGGGTTAAATGTGGGGGGGGGGGGGGATCAGAAAATTCATTCATAATTGACGTCTACGTCATAAAAAGAACCCCTAGTAAAAATCATATTCTTATCTTTAGCAGTATAAGCTCTACGATGTTTATTCAATAGGTGAGTGAGAGAGCATCCTTTCGTTTTTATATTAGTATATATATAGATATAGAGATATAGATTTGTATAGTATCAAATAACATAGGTACACACATAACCAAAAATATTACATAACAAAGGAATACGTTTTACAGACCATAACATGTTTAGTTTCAACCAATTCAACTATGCAGTTACTTATCTTATTAACACTTATCGAACACAGAAGAAATACTGTGTAGTTTAAAATTGACATAACTTTTTTATTCATAAACCGATTTACATAAAATAAACACTAAATGTTAAGTGAAGTTTCCCCCAAAACATCGGTGAAAATTATTTTCAAATTGGATAAGCCGTTTCTGAGATTAGCGTTTTCAAACACACAGACAAACAGACAAACAGACAAACAGACAAACAGACAAACAGACAAACAGATAAACAGACAAACAGACAAACAGACAAACAGAAAAGATTTCTAAAAAACATTATTTTGGGTTCTATATCGTATTAAAGACCTCTAGAAATGGTTTTCACCTAAATTTATTCCATGTACAGACAGCGACCTCTTACAGATTTATTATAGTATAGATAGATAGATAAGATTACTAAGCAAAGACACGGGATATTTTTTTTACCTTCAACTCCTCCCTGATGATGCGGGATAGTGCAAGCCTAAATTATAAAAGGTAGTCACATAATGCTTACGGTTGTTTTTAGTATATATTATAAGTTTAATGACAGCTCATTAAACTGAAATGTGATTAATAAATTAAACTTCAATTCATCAACCCTGATAATCTAAGTACACAACCTACTTAAGCCGTATGAGTTTGGTACTTATTGATTACAATACATTACAACGCGTTCCTGAGAGAACATTATGATGAAAAGTGTCACTTTGAATACCTAAATCCTGAAAATGCAGGAATATTGTCATGTTATTGTTAAGAGTTGGATTTAGCTGTAGCTTTTTAAACAGGATGGGTTAGGTTAGGTTGGAACATAAAAGAAAACATAAAAAATAAGCGAGCAGGGTGCGGCAGCGCCCTGCGAGCAGGTGCGCCCTGTTCGTATGAATTGTAAAAGTGTTTTGATTATGTCTTCTGCTTTACAAAAAATAATGCGGGATTTACGCACACAGATAGCCCGATGCACCTCTTAAAAGATCTTATCTCTGGCCACATGAAACAAAATATGAATCTATACTATAATAAATCTGTAAGAGGTCGCTGTCTGTACATGGAATAAATTTAGGTGAAAACCATTTCTAGAGGTTTTTAATACGATATAGAACCCAAAATAATGGTTTTTAGAAATCTTTTCTGTTTGTCTGTTTGTCTGTTTATCTGTTTGTCTGTTTGTCTGTTTGTCTGTTTGTCTGTTTGTCTGTGTGTTTGAAAACGCTAATCTCAGAAACAGCTTATCCAATTTGAATATAATTTTCACCGATGTGTTGTGGGAAACTTCACTTAACATTTAGTGTTTATTTTATGTAAATCGGTTTATAAATAAAAAAGTTATGTCAATTTAAAACTATGCAGTATTTATTCTGTGTTCGATAAGTGTTAATAAGATAACTGCATAGTTGAATTGGTTGAAACTAAACATGTTACGGTCTGTAAAATGTATTCCTTTGTTATGTATTTTTTATTGGTTATCTGTGTACCTATGTTATGTGATACTATACAAATCTATATCTCTATATCTATATATACTTATATAAAAACGAAAGGATGCTCTCTCACTCTTCTATTGAATAAATATCGTAGAGCCTAAACTGCTAAAGATACGAATATGATTTTTACTAGGGGTTCCTTTTATGACGTAGACGTCAGTTAAGAACGAAGAATGAAGAATTTTCTGATCCCCCCCCCCTCCCCCAATTTAACCCAAATATTAGATGTAAGTTTGTATGAAAGTCAGTCAATTTTGAGGCCACCTCAATAAAATTTAGTATTTCGCTTTGAATTTTATGTTAAACATAGTTTTAAACCAACTTCCAAAAAGGAGGAGGTTATCAATTTTTTTTTATATTTTTTTTTATTTTATATTTGTTACTCGATTTCTCCGCACTGGGTGAACGGATTTGGATGATTTCTTTTTCATTTGAAAGGAGTGCGTGTCATGGGGTCGCATTTATTTTTGTTCACTTTTGACAGTGGCATCCATAAGAAAAGAGCATAAGTCTGATATTTGCATTAACGATGTGCGCGATAAATAGATGAATAACTCAATTTCCCGCCAACCAATTTTGATGATTTTTCTTTTATTTGAAAGAATGTACTTCAAGGGTACTCTGATGAGTTTGATACGGTTCTGATCGTAGGATCCATTTCTTTGAAGTAAATTAACGAAATTAGCGATACTCGGCCAAACCTAAGCTGTAGGAGTCCAATTGAGTTGAATGTAGAATGAGATTACTAAGCAGATATTTCCTAAAAAAAATGACCTTCAACTCTTCAATCCTGATGATGCAGGGGTACTGCTAGCCTAAGCCGTAGAAGTAAGTCAATTTGTTTTTATGGATATATAATAAGATTGTTAAATAAATTCATGGGACAAAAATTTGATCTTCAACTCCTCAACTCTGATGATGTAAGGGTATTTCAAGACTAAACCGTAAGAGTTGGCTATTTGATACTTACGGTTATGTAATAATAATACCAAGAAAAGATACACGGTAAAAATTTTGACCTACAATTCCTCAACCCTCATGATGCAGGGTTACTTCAAGCCTAAGCCATAGGAGATGGCCATTTGGTGCTTTCGGGTATGCAATATATCTACTAAGCAAAGACACAAAATGAAAATTTCGACCTTCAACTCCTCACCCCTGATGATGCAGGATACTGCTAGGCTAAACTATACGAGATGGGCATTTGGTGCTTTCAGGTATGTAATATCATTACTAAGCAAAGACACATGATGAAAATTTTGACTTTTAACTCCTCAACCCTGATGATGCAGGGGTACGTCAAGCCTAAGCCATAGAAGTTAGCTATTTAGTACTTTCGGGTATGTAATATAATTACTAAGCAAAGACACAAGATGAAAATTTCGATCTTCAACTCCTCAAGCCTGATGATGCAGGGTACTGCATGCCTAAGCCATAGGAGTTGGCCATTTAATGCTTTCGGGTATGTATAATAATTACTAAGCAAAGTCACAAGATGACAATTTCGACCTTAAGCTCCTCAGCCCTGATGACGTACTGCAAGCCCGTAGAAGTTGGCTCGCAAGTGCTTACGTATTAGTAATAAGAATACTAAGCAAAGACACGGGATATTTTTTTTTACCTTCAACTCCTCCCTGATGATACGGGATAGTGCAAGCCTAAATTATAAAAGGTAGTCACATAATGCTTACGGTTGTTTTTAGTATATACTATAAGTTTAATGACAGCTCATTAAACTGAAATGTGATTAATAAATTAAACTTCAATTCATCAACCCTGATAATCTAAGTACGCAACCTACTTAAGCCGTATGAGTTTGGTACTTATTGATTACAATACATAACAACCCGTTCCTGAGAAGACATAATGATGAAAAGTATCACTTTGAATACCTAAATCCTGAAAATGCAGGAGTATTGTCATGTTATTGTTAAGAGTTGGATTTAGCTGTAGCTTTTTAAACAGGATGGGTTAGGTTAGGTAGGAACATAAAAGAAAACATAAAAAATAAGCGAGCAGGGTGCGGCAGCGCCCTGCGAGCGGGTGCGCCCTGTTCGTATGAATTGTAATTGTTTTGATTATGTCTTCTGCTTTACAAAGAACAATACGAGATTTACGCACACAAATAGCCCAATGCACCTCTTAAAAGATCTTATCTTTGGCCACATGAAACAAAATATGAACTTAGAATATATGTCGCTGTACAGTGATATTCCAATTTTCTAATGATTTACTTCAAGTAGATAATAGTGCTTTGTTATCCGAAAAAGTTAAAATCAATCTTTATATCGATACGTCTTCGTTTAAATGTGGAGGAGTTGGTTGAAAAAGTATGTCCCGATATTGTTAATACAACCAATTAACACTATAAATTTGTTCCAAAAGACGGCTATATACCCACCCACCAATGAACATGTCGATAAAATAAATGTTTTTTTTTTTTTCAAAATTTAAAGCAGCGTCACAGATCTACTATTCGGTAGACACAGTAATTGAGATGGAGGAAGCAGTACATTATTCAACAGAATTTTTGAATTCCTTAATGCCTTCCGGAACTCCTGAACACAGATTAATATTAAAAGTAGGTTTACCTATAATCTTACTTAGAAATTTGAATCCGCCAAAATTACTTCAAATAGTATTTTCCAATTCGGAAAAGTTCAAATCAATCTTTATAATCGATACGTTTTGGTTCAAATGTGGAGGAATTGATTGAAAAAATGTATCCCGATATTGTGAATTAGACAACTAAGAATGTAAATTGGTTCAAAAAAGCGGTTTACAATATTAGAAATCGTCTAATTTAAAAAAAATACATAACAATACGTTCCTACCCACAAATACACACTTTAAATTCGTTTTTTCACTCTGTTTGACCAGGTAATCCTTGAGCGGCCAAACCGATTTTAATGTTACTACTTTTTAATATAGAATTCCCACGGTGTCGAGATTTGCACGGGAAAAACTTTGTGACACGTTGATTTGCACGCGAGCAAAGTCGCGGGTACAGCTAGTTTAGAATATATGTCGCTGTTCAGTGATATTCCCATTTTCTAATGATTTACTTCAAGTAGATAATAGTTATCCGTAAAAGTTAAAATCATCTTTATATCGATACGTCGTCGTCGTCGTTTAAATGTGGAGGAGTTGGTTGAAAAAGTATATCCCGATATCTATACTTCTATATCTATACTAATATATAAAGCTGAAGAGTTTGTTTGTTTGGTTGGTTGGTTGGTTGTTTGAACGCGCTAATCTCAGGAACTACTGGTTCGAATTTGAAAATTCTTTTTGTATTGAATAGACCATTTATCAAGAAAGGCTTTAGGCTATATAACATCACGCTGCAACTATTAGGAGCGAAGAAATAATGGAAAATGTGAAAAAAACGGGGAAAATTATTCATCCTGGAGGGCTTCCGTTGCGTGCGCTGCGAAAACGGTACAAGATACCAAAAATATATGTATGAAAGAATTATTTCTCTTGAAATGATCTAAAAAAATGTCCGCGACAGTATATGTCTATCTTTTAAGATTAACTCACTAGAACCGTTTTCATGGTAATCAAATTCGGTCGAAATTAGTTAAGAGTTGTATAAACGTAATAATATTAATCTTTATCCAAATAAATGTGTTGTTGATTAAGAGTATTTAATTGTGAACAAAATTGTCTTTGACATCACTTAATTTCAATGAACAACTTAGAAGATATTGATATCTTAGAGATCTTGCGTCGTTTTATCGTCGTGTAAAAATACTTTTTAAATACTATTTGATTTTGTTTTAAGGATATTTTGTTTTAGGTTCTAATAATTTTACAATTATTTTTTTATATATGAGCTATATGAGTTAGCTATGTTCTTTTCAAAACTATATTGTCTAAAATAATAATAGAAAATGAAACGGACAAAGTCGTGGGTAACAGCTATAATTTATAAAGCTGAGGAGGTTGTTTGCAAAAATAAATTATGCCCAAAATAACTATTCCACGCGGACGAAGTCGCGGGCCACAGCTAGTTAAGAACTATATATGTTAAAGCAGTGATAGCCTAATGGTTGAAACTTGCCCTCTCAATCGTAAGGTCTGAGTTAAAAACTCAGGCACACAACACTGATTTTTCTAAAACTACGTGCGTATTAGAAATAAATTATCACTGCTTTTCGGTGAAGGAATACATCGTGAGGAAACTTACACACCCGAGAGTTCTTTAAAAAAAAAGTTCTCGGAGGTGTCTAAAGTCCACCAATTCGCACTTGGCCAGCGCGGTGGCCTATGACCTAAAACTCTCTCATTCCGAAAGAAGACCTGTGCCCAGCAGTGGAACAATAAAGGGCTATACCCCATATATGTTGAGACAATTAAGGGAAAATTCCACGATGCATGCCTGGGATGCAAATTTTGGACCACAATAAAAATATAATAGTTGTCTTAAAATTTAGAAGACCCGAAATATACGTTGTCATTTACAAGGTGTCATTTTACCAGGGGACCAATGTAATTCGGTCGGGGAAGTATCACCGCCACACCTATTTCTAGCGTGAAGCATTTCTTGCGTTTCGATAGAAGGGTGCGGTTGCCGGCGCACTTTCACATGAGGCGACCATCATAGTTCTCGGGAGTAGCATCGCATCTGTGATTGACTTCAGATAGAACCCATGTTCTGTATGAAGTTGCTTACAGATGTTCATGGGCGGCAGTGACAACTTACCATCAAGTAAACTGCATGCTCGTTTACTACTTCAATCTTATAAAAAATCTACAATATTTACGTATTGATTGACAGTTTGAGGAATACTTGTAAAAGTAATAAATTGAAGAGAAAATCTCAATTAATCTGCACAGAATGACTTTCAATTGTTGGATCTTAATAAGCGGATTTGATTAAGTCTTTGATAAAGCTGAGATATAGATTAATTTATTTAATATAAATATATATTCATTTACTATAGATGTTATAAGAGAAAAGGAGCGCTAAAATTTTAAATCAGGGATATCATTAAGATTATTTTATTCACTAGAACATTTAATATTTTGGGATAAGTTATATCTGTATATCTAAACAGATCTGTCTATATCCATATAGATAGCCTCTATATTCGAGCGAAAGTCAAATCAAAATCGATTTATCCGTTGTTGAAATGAGTACGATAAATCTTATTTTACGTACCTATACTAGTACATCATAAATAAAACAGTAATTAACGTGGTTTTTCCTTGTAATGTACACTACAGACTACAGAGTGATAGCCTAATGGTTGAAACCCGCCCTCTCGACGGGGAGGTTCAAACCCAGGCAAGCACCACTGATTTTTCTAAACTTACATGCGTATTAGAAATAGACTATTACTGCTTCTCGGTGAAGGAAAACATTGTGAGGAAACCTACACACCCGAGAGTTCTTTAAAAAAAAAGTTCTCGGAGGTGTGTGAAGTCTAACAATTCGCACTTGGCCAGCGCGGTGGACTATGGCCTAAACTCTCTCATTCTGAGAGAAGACCCGTGCCCAGTGGGAAAATAATGGGTTGCCGAGAGTACACTACAGCCCACAAACAGGCGCAAATACTCGTTTGGCGCGAATTTGCTGAATATAATTTTTCTTCATCTTCTAAATTATTTCAATTACATATCTTAACAAAAGTATTAAAGTTTTTTTATTTCATTACCCATTCGTTTTGGAGATATTCAGTCCTCAAAAAGCAGTGGACGGATCTGTGACTAACCTCAGGCTAGTCTGGCTGTTTTTCTCTTTTTTCGAGGGACAAACCGTCAAAAGGTACCCCACGCCGTAAGATCGATGAAGGGTTATGTGGAATTTGTCCCTGTAGCCTCGGGGTCAGAATAGGGCTACGGTATCCCCTGCCTGTCGTAAGAGGCGACTAAAAGGGGCTTCCGAGGTTACAGACGGCTAGAGTGGGAGCTCGAACCGTTCGGTCAGGCAATCCCGGGAAGGACGGCGGTATGTGTGGTCGCATACCATCGTAAAGACTAGACGGAGCGGTGGGCCCAGCCGCCCATCTGGGAGGAGCCCGATGGGGCAGCGCGCTCGGAGGATTCCGGTTGAAGTCGTTTCGAGATCCCGGAGTCCTCCTTTTCAGCGCCGAGGACGGCCACCGGGGGGGTTTTAGTGCGGTAAAAATCCCACATAACCCTGCGTCGCTCCCACGGCGTCGGGTACCTTTGGAAGGTTTCCCCCTCGAAAACAAAAAAAAAAATAATAAAAAAAAATGTGGGATTTATACCGCACTTAAACTGTCTTAAATATATTACCTAGAAATACATTACCAAAATTTAGTTATACTTATTTTTTTAATTGAAATTTATATAGCCACAATTAACCTTTCCACTTCAACTTATCATGATCGACTCCGGACAGCTGACTTACTCGGCAAAAGATATCTTACGCGTAAGGATAAGAGAACGGATAATAGGATTTATCTTATAAACTACCTTGCAGATTTCAAAATAGTTATAAAATAAATCCTTATAATAATAATAAGAGAAATGTGTTTAGGTCGCACGACTAGGCGTAGGACCTTTTTTTATCGAGGGGGAAACCTTCAAACGGTACCCGACGCCGTAGGAGCGACGCAGGGTTATATGGGATTTTTACCGCACTAAAACCCCCCCGGTGGCCGTCCTCAGCGCTACAAAGAGGACTCCGGGAACTCCGAGGAACGCAACCGGAGTCCTCTGAGAGGCGTGGGACCTAAACACATGTCAGAAGCATTAAGTCGCCGTTGTAGATCGTAAACTTCATCAATCATCTCACAAAGGCCCGTCACGTGTTCTCTTTTAACAAGATCATAATTCTACGAGTCCACTGACTCACATTATACGGTAAGTCCATTTTACGTGTCACCTCAGTAAGTTTACGTCCCTCTAAACTTAGTAGTTCTACGTGTCTAAGGTTAAAGCGATAAAGCGTTTACGACTGGGTAAATGCCTGACTAAACTAAGAAAGATAGGATAGTATGTCGATAGAATGTATGTTTTTAGTTTATAAGTTTTGATGGGATTCGGTACTACATTCGATTTCAAAATTACTTTGTAACAAAGTTACACAAACTGTACTTTTTTTTGTTCTCGAGGGGGAAACTTTCAAAAGGTACCCGATGCCGTGGGAGCGACGCAGGGTTATGTGGGATTTTTACCGCACTAAAACCCCCCCGGTGGCCGTCCTCGGCGCTATAAAGAGGACTCCGGGAACTCGGTCCGACCGCAACCGGAATACTCTGAGCGCGTTGCCCCATCGAGCTTCTCCCAGATGGGCGCCTGGGCCCACCGCCCCGTCTAGTCTTTACAACGGTATGCGACCACATATACCGCCGTGTAGTGTGGAACATTATAAACTGTAACGATGTATGACTGTACTCCCTTTTAATAATTATATGCAGTTCAATACCAGACTCCGTGTGTTTCACTCGCCTACCAAATCCCGATCTCATTACATGGCGACCCTGCCGGTAACGCGAATTCGATATGCGACGCGCATTCCTTAACCATAAACGGAAGAAATAAGACACGTTAAGTATTAATCATCGAATCGAGATTGGACCAGCGTGGTGGAGAATATTATTGTATAAAATGGGAGGCTCAAGTACAAAGGAAGAAATGGTGATAGCCCAGACTGCGGGTGCTGGCGGACAAAACTCGGCTTCTGCCCAGCAATCGATGAAACACGAGACGACAAATATTCTTCTAACAATTATATGTGCAATCCTGGTACTGGTCATCTTAGCGGGGGCATATAAAATTCTAAGAAAATGTCAAGACGACCACATCGAGAGGAGGCTGAATGAGCGCACCCTGGCGCGGTACAGCAGCATCCTGCGCCGTCATCAGCTCGCCCCGGAGAATACCGTTTAATACGTTTAACAGCAGTGTTGTAAAGTGAAAAGCAGTGACATTTTGTTTTTCTAGGACTTTAACATGGTACACAACATACTTCTTTTTGTATATTTAATTTGTTATGGCCGAACAATTAACAATATTTCTGAACGAATTAAGAGGTATTAGATGTTATTTGATAAAAATTGGACCGGGACGAAGAGTAGGAGAAATTATTCAAATTAAGAAAAAAGAAGCTGATTGTATAGTTAATAAGTTTAATTGTTATTTACAGACACATAACACCAAAGTGAAATTAGGGGATTCGAAGGACTTATCTTTAATAAATAAAATTAATAAAGAATTTCAAACTTTATATAGTGAAATTTTAAACTTGTGTATGGAGGAAACAAGGGAGGAGCAGTCCTCTTCTTCCAAAATGTCGGACGTATTTGAATTAAAGGTTGCTCTTAGCCTTTTACCGATTATGAATGAGGATGTTAATAGTATTAAGCAATTAATTGAAGGTATAGAGTACTACAGTTCGATATTAGATAACCCAGAATGTCAGAAAAAACTTGTTAAATTTATACTTAAAACTAGATTGTCGCAAAATGCAAAATTAAAATTATGTCCTCATTATGATACTGTCGATGATTTGTTAAAGGATATGCGAAAAACTTTACTTCCACAGAAAGCTCCTACAGCGATCCAACATAAACTACAACAGACGCAGCAGCGTGAAAAATCGGTAGCTGAATTCGGTAAGGAAATTACTGATTTATTTGTGGACTTAACTATTTCACAAGCAGAAGGAGATCAAAAAGCGTACGATATTTTAAAACCGCTAAATGAAAAATACGCTATAAGACGTTTCGCAGATGGCCTTCGAAATCGCAGGTTAAGTTTAGTTATAGCCGCGCGTAACTTTTCATCCCTGAAAGATGCAATACAGACGGCTCAGGACGAAGAGATTTCTACAGTTCTATCAGCAGAAGTGATGGGTATGCATCGTAATTTTAAAAACTCATTTAGGGGAAATCTTTCAAACAGGGTTTCCGCAGCAAGACGAGGCCAATATAATAACCAAGGACGGTTTTACGTTACAGCTTCGCGTGGACGTGGCTACGCATCGCAACAACAATCCAACGGGTACAGCTCTCGAGCGCCTTATGTGAGAGGAAACTCGCGCTTTTCGCGTAGATACAGAGGTAGGTCACTCCCGATACATAATCGCGGTACTCGAAATGAAATTAACACTATGAATTCGGGAAACATTAATACAAACGACACCGACAATATCTCGGATAACCCACATACAGATTCGTTGAATCATTTTTTTCGAGCCTGACTTTATTTGTACATGTAATTCATTGAACCAAATCGAGTTTCACATAGGTCAGCGTAGACATTCTTGGCTCATTGATTCTGGCGCTTCGATATCGGCTATCAAATATGACACTCTAACGTGTTTAAACATTCCTTTCCATAACGAGAAGCTTAGTGTAAAAGGCATAGGCGGTTATATTACATCTGACGGGTTCGTTTATATTAACTTACACTGTAATGGTGAATATTTTAAGCATAAATTTTATGTATTCAAACAATTACCTTCTAAAACGGATGGAATTTTGGGTCAGGATTTCTTAAAATCATTTCATGCAATTGTCAATTTCGAATTAAATATTATACAGTTAACGTCTACGAGCGGGAAAATTATAACTATGTCCTTTGAGAGTAGCACTTGTAATAACACATTTTTGACAGTTCCAGCGCGAAGTGAATCAATTCATTTTGTAAATACGAATACTTTAGACGAATTGGTGATTGAATGTCAGCAGTTATGTGAGGGTGTATTTTTAGCTAGTAGCATTGTTAAACCACATAACGGAAAAATCCCCATAAAAATTTTAAATACTCGGGATGTCGATGTAAAATTAAGTCAATTCTCATTTATTAAATCAAAGCTTAGTGATTATTATATTTGTCACTTCAGTAAATCAACTATGAATTCTCAAAGGGTTAAAAGATTATTTTCAATGCTCCGGTTGAATAATTTGAATGAGGAGGAAAGAATATCCATAGAGAATATTTGTGCAAAATTTCCCGACGTGTTCCATCTACCGGGTGATAAATTAACAACCACCCCCCTGTATAACGAAAGTATTAAATTAAAACCACATACTACTCCAATATATACAAAGCCATATAGGTTACCCCAGTCGCAGAAAAAAGAAATAGATACGCAAGTTAAGAGTATGTTCGATGATGGAATAATAGAGGAGAGTAGAAGTGCTTGGTCTAGTCCATTATTACTAGTTCTAAAAAGAAGTGAATCCAGCGGTACGAAGAAATGGCGGATAGTTATAGATTATCGAAAATTAAATGAGAAAATTCAGGATGACAAATTTCCTCTTCCAAATATAACGGAAATATTAGATTCATTATCAGGTGCTGTCTATTTCACTCACCTTGATCTATACCAAGGGTTTTACCAAATCAATTTACATCCAAATAGCAGACCATATACTTCCTTTACAACGACTAAAAATCAGTATCAGATGACTAGATTACCCATGGGTCTTAAAACCAGCCCAAATGCGTTCTCGCGTATGATGACTGTCGCTATGTCGGGTCTTAACTATGAAAAATGTTTGGTATACCAAGACGATTTGGTAGTTTTTGGTAGAAATTTGAGTATGCACAATCGAAATTTACTTGATGTATTCGGTAGACTCCGTAAAGTTAATTTGAAATTAAACCCAGTTAAATGCTTGTTTTTACAGAAAGAATTACTGTACCTAGGTCACATAGTTTCGGAAAAAGGTATTTTACCAGACCCAGCAAAGACAGATGTTGTTCGAAATTATCCCAGACCCCAAAGTACTCAAGATGTTAAGCGTTTCGTAGCTTTTATAAATTATTACCGTAAATTTATTCAAAATTTCGCAGAGTACGCATTTCCATTAAATAAACTATGTTGCAAAAATGTATCGTTTGTTTGGACAGAGGAATGTGAAAATGCTTTTCTATATCTAAAAGAGAAATTAATAAAACCGCCAGTTCTTCAATATCCCGATTTCTCGGAAGAAAATATGTTTACTTTACAAACCGATGCTTCAGGTATAGCAATCGGGTCCGTATTAAGTAACAGTGACGGTCGTCCTATTGCCTACGCTAGTCGTAGTTTAAATAAAGCAGAAATGAACTATCCTACTATTGAAAAGGAACTCCTTTCAATAGTATGGAGCGTTAAATATTTTAGACCTTACTTATATGGACGAAAATTTAAAATACAGACAGACCACAGACCTTTAGTTTATTTATTTAGTATGCGAAACCCGTCTAGTCGATTATTAAAATTTAGATTACAGTTGGACGAATATAACTTTTTAATTGAGTATTTGAAAGGGTGCAACAATGTAGCTGCAGACGCATTGTCGCGCATTAGTATAACATCAGAGGATTTGAAAAGTATGAGTGAACAGATGATGCATGTGATGACGCGAGCTCAAACAAGAGCTACGGAAAATAATTGTAATTTGAATAAGGATAGTACAAATTCTTCGACTATTAATATTCCCACTTGCTCAAGGTCTGATCAACCAAGGGTTGTGGAAATAATTAAAAAGCCGAATAATTTTACTGAGTTATCCTTAATAACAATGAAAGAATTAAATAAGTTACTGACATCGAATTTAATAAGTAATTATTCACGGTATTTTATGTACGTACCGACTACGGCAATTGTATATTTAAATCCAAAACCTCGATCAACATTTACGCGAGCCGAAATGATGAGAGACTTGGATTTATTATGTAAACAATTAAATATAAATGAATTATGCATAATTAAAAATGAAAATAATGAAGATTTTATTGCTAGCATTATACAAGAGATAAATAAAAGTCAAAAGTGGTCCGGACCACGTATTCTGATAATAAAAGGTGTTCACAAAATAAATAATATTGACGATAGGCGCGTTATTATAAACGATTTTCACCTTTTACCCACGAGTGGCCACGCGGGAATCAGGAGAATGACTAATAACATAAAAAAATATTATTTTTGGAATAACATGGAAAAAGATATAAGAGATTATGTAGGGAAATGCATTCAATGTCAGAAACAAAAATATTCAACTTATATTAAACAACCGATGGAGATAACAAGCACAGCGAACGCCGCATTTGATAAAATCTATCTCGATATAGTCGGTCCATTACCTACAGATGATAATGGTTACAATTATGTACTCACACTACAATGCGAGTTAACCAAGTTCGTGGAGGCATACCCTTTGCGTAACAAGGATACGGTAAGTGTGGCGAGAGCTTTTGTCAACTGCTTTGTACTTCGGTATGGAGTTCCACGGGAGATCGGCACCGACAGGGGAACCGAGTTTATCTCCAGCACCATGACTCAGGTATGTCAGCTTTTAAATATAAAACATTTAACGTCAACGGCATACCATCACGAAAGTTTAGGTTCCCTTGAAAACTCGCATAAGCACATGGGAGCGTATTTAAGAATATATTGTGAAAATAAAACTAATTCATGGAGTGACTGGTTACCTTTCTGGAGTTATTCTTATAACAACTCAGTCCATTCTGAAACCAAGTACACTCCCTTTGAATTGGTTTTCGGTAAGTTGTGTAATATTCCTAACAATCTAACAAGTGGTTTCGTAGGTCCTTTATACAATTACGACAGCTATCCTGCAGAATTACGGTACAGATTACAATTATCTCAGAAAGAAGCTAAGAATAATTTATGTGAAAGTAAAATAAAAAGAAAAGAACAATATGATGGTAAAATCAATCCAACTAGTTATGTTAAAGGCAATTATTTACTTTTAAGAAATCCATCTAAAGATAAAATGCAATATATTTATTTAGGACCTTATTTAGTATTAGAAGATTTGGATTATAATGTTAAAATTTTGAAAAATGAAAAAGAAGAAATAGTGCATAAGAATCTTACTAAACCATTTAGAATTTAAGTATTCTTAGATTTATTGCAATTTTATATTGAAACAATGTTTAACTTTGCTTTTTATACAATTTTTTTATTTTATTTCATCTTTTTTTGATGTATTTTAAATCTATATTTTACTTTTATTTTACTCTACTTATTATATCGTATAACTGAAAAAATGTAACTATTGTTAATTTTTTCTTTTGTTTGTGAAGGAAGGTGTAGTGTGGAACATTATAAACTGTAACGATGTATGACTGTACTCCCTTTTAATAATTATATGCAGTTCAATACCAGACTCCGTGTGTTTCACTCGCCTACCAAATCCCGATCTCATTACAGCCGTCCTTCTCGGGATTGCCTGACCGAACGGTTCGAGTACTCTAGCCGCCTGCAACCCCGAAAGCTCCTTTTAGTCGCCTCTTAAGACAGGCAGGGGATGCCGTAGCCCTATTCTGATCCCGGAACTACAGGGACGACACAAACTGTACTAAGAGTATTAATTTTTTTTTTGCTAGATTGCATCCAATAAACATTCATACGAGCCCAGTTCCGACAGCTAAAAATAAACAACACGCATTTTACGAGTCTGTGTCCATAAAACTTGAGTAGGACTATAGAATAACACCTCTTTTTTATTGCGCTACCTCTAAATAGACCAAGTCTGCCTAAGTCTACGTAAGTATTAGTTAAGTATTTATTCGGTTGAAACGTAAAAACCTTTCTCTCGATGATATCCTCACAAAGCTAAGCAACCTAGCACGGCCTGCAGAGGACAGGCAACTTTTAATGGGGTTCTGTTAGTTGGAGGTCGGAAGAAATTTGAATTCATGATTTATATCTGTGCTTGGCCAGAAATCGAATCCTTGGTTCACTGCTTCTTAGTATCTTTAGTACAAGTTAATACGTTTCCTTAAAACAGTTATTCTTTGCGTTTTCTCCAATTCGAGGTACATAGACTGAAAACTAATGTTTAAAATTGTCCTGTACCTACATTGCAATGCGTGGGTTTATGTAATGATTGTTTTTGTAAAAGTCTTACTAGAGCAGTGATACCCTGACGGTTGAAACTTGCCCTCTCGATCGGGAGGTCCGAGGTTCAAACCCAGGCACGCACCACTGATTTATGTGCGTTTTAGAAATTAATTATCACTGCTTTTCGGTGAAGAAGAACATCGTAAGGAAACCTACACACCCGAGAGTTCTTAAAAAAAAGTTCTCGGAGGTGTGTGCAGTCCACCAATCCGCACTTGGCCAGCGCGGTGAGCCAATAATGGGTTGATGAGAAACTCTTACTAAAGCAGCATATTAACATGGTTACTAATATTCAAACAAAAATAACCCTTACCTTGACAGAGCCTTCGTCTACAAATATAGTGGATATTACAGCATAATCTACGCTATTCTAATCAATAATTGTCGTTCCATCGGTCTTATATCGGTGTTGCAAGAAACCCTTAGAGAACAATTAAAGAGGGTTATAGCTTGTAGCCATATTTTTATTTAAACTATAGATTAATTAAAATGATATTATATTAAAATGAAGAATGATTAGAAAAGTTTTTCTCTATTATGTCTTTTAATATCACCCGTTGCAACGGTTGAAATTCGACCGTAATTTAAATGAAAAAACTAAGCTTTATATTATCTAAATTAGCACCAATATTTCTTTAATTTAAATAAATTGTAATATTTTCAAGTTATTTTGAACGCACCTGTTAAAGGTAAAAAGAGGTTATCTAAGCTGCATTTAAAAGCAATAGCGGGTATTTTGAAAAAGACATTTCTAATTTTTTGACGTTAAGTGTATAAGACATTGAATGTTCTATTTCGTTTATTATGTATGTGTTTGTGTCAAATGCAAAGTAGTGAGTGTAATGTGTTTTTAGTTGATCTTATGTTTACATTATTTGTAAAAAAATATTAGAACTGCGTAATCCTTCTCTACATCAACTATAACCGTGCGTAATTTCATACTCCTCCGTCTGCGGCAAGTATCTTAAAAACGAATCACAAATTTTTGCTTCACGTATTAATATATAGATTTATTGACTATAGAATAAATTAAGAACTAGGTAGCAAAGAAATTTCTTTCTCTTTTGGCTCGCCTAGTTTTCGAACCATGAAGCTCTAGCAAGTATTTCATATGATATAAGTATCAAACATACAATTTAACACGAATTTATAACGGTACTAAATACATATTTCGTAACAAAATATATGAGGTTACATAGCCAAAAGCAATTAAAACTTTTATGAGGTATATCGTAAGCCACTGCATAGACTCTTGTGTACTCTGTACTGTTAGTTATGAAATGTTTTATTTAAAACGAAAGACGTGCAAGAAAGAAAAATAAGATAGGAATAGGATAATTGTATGACGTCCCTGTAGTTCCGGGATCAGATTAGGGCTACGGCATCCCCTGCCTGTCGTAAGAGGCGACTAAAAGGGACTTCCGGGGTTGCAGACGGCTAGAGTGGGAGCTCGAACCGTTCGGTCAGGCAATCCCGGGAAGGACGGCGGTATGTGTGGTCGCATACCGTCGTAAAGACTAGACGGAGCGGTGGGCCCATCCGCCCATCAGGGAGGAGCCCGATGGGGTAGGGCGCTCGGAGGATTCCGGTTGAAGTCGTTTCGAGATCCCGGAGTCCTCCTTTTCAGCGCCAAGGACGGCCACCGGGGGGGTTTTGGTGCGGTAAAATAATAATACCCATAACCCTGCGTCGCTCCCACGGCGTCGGGTACTTTAAAAAAAAAGGATAATTGTAGGGGGGGATAATTTGAGGAATAAATCGGGTTGTGTTAGTAAGTAAATTGGCTATTTTTAATACACGCGGTACGCGAGACATTCTAATCCAAAACATTCTAGCTTAGTCTTTAGAGGTAGCAACGCCTCTGTCGCTAATCTGTTGTAAGAATGTGATCTCACCTGGGAATGATTGGGCAGCAGTGGCCATTTACTATCAAGTGACACGTATGCTGGTTTGCTACATTCATTATTGTCCCACTGCTGGGCACGGGTCTTCTCTCAGAATGAGAGAGTTTAAAGACCTCAGAGAACTTCTTTTTTTTAAGAACTCTCGAGTGTGTAGGTTTCCTCACGATGTTTTCCTTCACCGAAAAGCAGCGATAATTGATTTCTATGACGCACATAACTTAGAAAAATCAGTGGTACCTGAGTTTGAACCTCGGACCCCCCGATCGAGAGGGCAAGTTTAACCTATTAGGCTATATTACTGTTCTACATTCTATACTATCTGCGCTACATTCATATTACAAGCAAAGTGACGATTATTTGCGTTATCCTTCTGTAAATCAATGGTGATGGGGATTGTTGAAAACGTCGAGGGGACATATAAGTGGTCATAAATTGTTAGTCTCTCAATGCACATTTTACTACTGTAATACACTAGCTATGAAATCACTCCGAGAAGAGTCTTATGCTTAGAAGTTGGACAGCAATAAGTTAATGTTAATGACATATTACTTGTAAACTTTTGCTAAGTGTAAGATTTTCCTTTGCTTTGGAATAATACGCGAATTAAAATGTACATATTCAGAACTTTTGCACACAATATGGTTTGATTGGCCTCTACGATTTATTACTAGAAAAACGTCATGTCCCTGAAATAGAAATAGAAAAAGAAATGAGAAGTCGCACTGTCTTCCTAAAGCACACAATCCAGTATAAAAAGTACATTTTCTCAGTCGCATTCAACAGGAAATCTGGTTTACCTATTTCCGGCGAGCAGGCTTGTTTGTTGTCGCGTCCCGGATTGAAGCGAAAAGGCCGGGAAAATATCGCTACATTCCACTTGTGCCGGTAGTGAGAGTCGGAAACTGACAGATATAATAGGGTTCCCTAGAGCAGCGACAAAACGGCAACTTTGTAAATAAAATTTAAAGTATGGCTTTAAAGTTTTGTAAATTGTTAAACAAAATAAATGATACGTTTTTTTATTTTATTGGAGTTTACTCCTTCAGAAACGATTTGCATATAAGGCCCTGGTATGAGAAAAATGTGAGGAGTTAAATCTACTGATGAATGACCTCGTTACGTTTTTGGTGCGCAACTTTCTAATTTGGCAGTGAGTGTATTAAGACGTACATAGGGCATGCTGCAAAGCGACTAAATATATGTTATTGTGCTTGTTTATTTCTATCAGTGTCGACGTACTTATATTGCTGTTTTTGTTATAAGGATCAATAATTAATATTTTTATCGAGATTTTTGAAGTGAAACTTCTTTAGGCGCATGAGGGTAAAATTTTTACAGATGAAACGTCACGCCGGTATGCAACGGAAGTGTCGGAAAAGAGAGAGAGAGTGATCGAGACCGATTGAGAGAGAGTAAAACAGGGCGAACGTAGCATGAGCAACAAGCCGTGGAGTGAGAGTAGGGAGCAAGCGAGTGAGAAAGATTGAGAGAAAAAGTGAGACAGAGCGAACGTCGTATCACGCCTTTTTCCCTTCCTCTTAATCTTGGAAATTTAAAGTTTTAGATTTGTATAAATATAAACAAGATTTATAAATTATTTCGCCAAAGAAGTTGCACTTCTGACATTTGTACTTTGTACGCACGCATGTTTTTTTTTTCATTAATTTGTTAATCCACCTTTTCATATGGTACCAATATTTTTTCAGTTAAATAAACTCTTTGCGTCTGTTTAGACAATCGGACTTAAGGAGTAAACTCCAGTCGCGCAACGGAGCTGACACACATTTTTTACTATCTTGACTTTAATTTCACCTGAATATATCATTAAAAGCAACCATGTCTTAACAGTAATAGTCCATTTGTTGAAATTTGGTCTCCCCATTAAGGGTTCGAGGTTTGAATCCCGGGTACGCACCACAATTTTTTCTAAAATGATGTGTGTATTAGAAGTTATTTTTCTATCACTGCTTTACGGTAAAGGCATCATTGCGAAAAATTCTACACAAGAGTTATCTAAAATGAAGTTATCAAAGGTGTACGTATCAATTTGCACTTGGTCAATGTGCTGGACTATGGCTTTGAATTCTCTTATTCTGAGAGAAGACCCATGCTCAGAAAGACAATAATGGGTCGATAATAACAATAACAACTATATCTATACGATTAAATCAAAATTAAAGCGTGGCTGTAATTTATGTATTTACAAATACAACAATTTAAAGTCAAGAAACCATAAATAATTTAAAATTATATAAAGTTTTCGTCTGACCCTGCCAATTAATTTGAAGCGAACTGACCTAATTTTATCAAGATTCCAATACGTAGGTACTATACTTACATGACTATTTGCACTTCGTGATATGCAGTTTTTTATTATTGAGGAGGAAACCTTCAAAAGGTACCCGACGCCGTGGGAGCAGCGCTGGGTTATGTGCGACTTTTACCGCACTATAACCTGCCCGGTGGCCGTCCTCAACGCTGCGAGGAGATCTCCGGGATCTCCAACGGAACACAACTAGAGACTTTCGAGCGCGATGCCACTTTCGGGCTCTTTCCCAGTAAGCATTTGAGGTCACTGTGCCTTCTGGTGTTTACGGCGGCATGCGACCATACATGTTATAGTCGTTCCTGGGGTCCCTTGGCTGGAAGGTTCGACTTTTCATTCTAGCCGCCCGCAACCCCGTATTGCGATATGCAACCTAAAGAGGAAAAATGAATTAGACGTTGATGAGATAGAGTTGTGGCGACCTCCCGCAACTCGTGAAGAGATGGCGCTACTAGTAGTCTGAAACACGCTATCGAAGCATTCTCAATTCTAATCCCGCATACAAGTTCCGAACAACGATTGTCGACGCACGGCCGCTCCCCAGGCCTGATCAACTAGCCTGGCGCGTGATCTCCCTTTGCCAAAGAGTATTGGACAGCTAGTGCTGGTCAACGGTTTCTCTCCATCATAGCAGTTCCAACGTAAAAACAATCCGTGCAACTGGGTCGAAATATAAGTTACAAAGAAATATCAAATAAGCACCCGCTTGAACTAAATAATAAGAAACAAAACTGAATAACGCTAATTTTATAGGAGAATCGGGTATAAACAAAACAATGCCTTTCATTGTTATTTTTTAATGTATGTGTTTAAAATAATAAAAAAGATAATAACATTAAATAAAAATAATAAGATAAAAGAAAAAGATAAGATTATTACCTATTGAAAATTTATGTATTCAGTTCTAGTCCTTTTTGATGCAACCACCTATATCTGTAATTTAAAATTGATGAATTTTGAATTAGACAGTTATTCATGCAAAGCAGTAATACTAAAATTGATCCCTTTCGCGATAATATGAGTCTAATATTATATTTACCTAAAATATCCAGCGAAATGTCGAGGGTTTATGCGTATACATTAAAAATTTACAGAACCCTTCATAGAAGCCCAATTTACGCTTGGTCCTTTTCCTTTGATTCGTCACAGTGACATAGTAGAGGGAATACCATTAGCTAGATTACCTTATTACAAGATAAAGCTGTTAAGGGGCCAAGAGCCTTTGTTTTTCTGTTTGAAGGAATATTAGACAAAATTTAAGTACATACTTCATACCAACCCTTTTTATTTTAACCATAGTATATGTATGTATACTCTTTTCTTGGACTTTTGGTAAATTTTATGGGCGAACCCGTATATCAGATGGCACGTTATTCCGATTCGTTTGCTTATTTATCTGATTGAAGTAGCAAACGAGCATGCAGTCCACCTGATGGTAAGTGGTCACTGCCACCCATGGACACCTGTAAGCAACTTCAAATAGAACATGAGTTCTATCTGAAGTCAATCACAGACGCTTTGTTGCTCCCGAGGACAAGGATGGTTGCCTCATATAAAAGTGTTTGTTTCTATTAACCCTTGCTCAAAAACTATTAATGTTAAGTTAACAGAATCAATAAACAGTATATATGTAATGCAAATTACGTATGTATGTTAAAGAATAAGTTAAATAATAATCATAAGTTGAACTTCAAATTGCGGCGACCAAGTCTTCAAGATTAACTACGAATTTCTAATTGATTTCGGATGGAACCTCTATTCTAATGTTATTTTCAGATGTCTGTGCACGGCAGTGATCACTTACCATCGAGTGGACTGCATGCTCGTTTGCTATTTCAATTTATAACAATCATCCACAATCATCCACTTGGGTAATTTATGTTTTAACGTTGACCAAATAAATATACTATAATAGTCTTAACATAGGCAATAGAAATATTTATATAATTATAATTATTTATTAGATCGGGTACCATCCCAATCTAATAAATAATATACCTAATTAGAAGATTACAAAGAAAAAGATTAATAAAGCAATGTAAGCTATATGTAAGATAATGGATAGGTATTATGTCGTCATTAAAATTATAGCCTTGAAAAACGCTGAAAGACAACTTGGTTAAAGAAATTACCTTCCAATTGCCGACACCACAATAGAAAAAACATTTCCTCAAGATCCCGAATATGAGATATAAAAGTCCCTTGTAAATTAAAGTCTCTCTTCCCAAGTGCCCTTAAAGTGTTTGCGCCGGGGAAAAATCAGGAACGCGCTTTAATACGGTTATCTCTCAGTGGAGTCTCATCAGAATAGATAAAGCCGCGTTTATAAAGGAAGTTAATTTACTACGTTTTTTATTAAATGGTGCATTATTGTTTCTTGCTATTTTATTCAATGCCCGCTAAGAATAAAAAAAAACACTTGAACCACCAAGATTTTCGGACGCGATGCAATTTTCTGACGTATACAATAATAATTTTCACATGAAAATATTTTCCTTGGATTACTTAAATTCATACCAATTTAGGTAAGCCAAGAAAAATAGAGCCGGTTGTAAGAAAACTTTATATAAAGTATATAAATCTTGCCGCATGTCCTCCTATTTTGGAAATCACGTATAAATGTAGTAGTCGTTTATTCATTACAGAAATGGTAAAAATAAAATATAAAAATTGTCAATATTTTGACTAACTGAAAAAATTGTAACATCACACTTAGCAATTTGTGAAATATTCAATACTCTTTTCGCAACAGTGCGCCTGTCGTAGTTCTTTCCCTTTACACGATTTCCAACCAGTCTCCACAAAGCTTTACATTTCAAACGTCCCCCAATCTCGGCATTTGACGTTCCCGGGCGTTACTCCAATAAAGTCTGATTAAAATTTAATCAACCGTGTAGCGAAGCTTACTCTGCGTTTTTGTTAACGAGCGATGCTGCACACTTCGTTAAAATAATAATGGATGCATGTATGCATCCTCTTAAACCTGTTTATTTTCCTATGATAGCTGGAAATTTGATATTGTTTTTTTTTATGATACTGAAATATCATACGAGTGTATAGGTAGTCTCACCTTACTAGTGAATGCGGATGGTAGGTGTTCGTTATCCCAGATACAATTCGTAATTTTCGTTCAGACATTTCAAGATAGTTTACAAGATAAATCCTATTATCCATTCCCTTATCCTTACGCGTAAAATATCTCTTACCGAGTAAGTGGGCTGTCCGGAGTCGATCGTGATAAGTTACAAACGCTCTTGTACGATATTTTATCAATGGATCGTAGCGGCCGTAAAGAAAAAGCCAACGAAAGTGTTTTTATGACAATTGACAAGGGATTGATGGATCGTGAAGACTCGACATAGAGCAGTGATAGCCTAATGGTTGAAACTTGCCCTCTCGACCGGGAGGTCCGAGGTTCAAACCCAGGCACGCACCACTGATTCATGTGCGTATTATAAATTAATTGTCACTGCTTTTCGGTGAAGGAAAACATCGTGAGGAAACCTACACACCCGAGAGTTCTTTAAAAAAAAAAAAAGTTCTCGGAGGTGTGTGAAGTCCACCAATTCGCACTTGGCCAGCGCGGTGGACTATGGCCTAAACTCTCTCATACGGAGAGAAGACCCGTGCCCAGCAGTGGGACAATAATGGGTTGACGACGAAGACTCGACTGGGTTATAGCTTTGGAGAACGATTTTTCTATTTGTCTAGCTTTTATCTGTTCTTATTGAATACTGATTGAAATCTTGATCGGTAAACGTGCGTTACAGATGTTTTAACTCATTAACAGACTGATGTACCAAACGAGCATTCAGTTCACCTGATGGTGTATGGTCACTGCCGCTTATGAACGCCTGTCAGCAACTTCATCGAGAACAATTTCTATCTGAAGTCAAATATAGACAAGTCGTCTCACATAAATGTATGCCGGGAACCGCACCAATCCACCTCGCGCAAGAACTGCTTCACAATAGAAATTAAATGATGTTTTTTACAATAATATTGTCACAAACGTGGAGATTTGCCTAGATTTTGTTTTATCATTATCTTAATGGCGATTAGTAGTTGGTATCATAAACATTAAACAATGTTTACGAACAAAACTTAAATAAAAGAAACTAAAAAAATGTATACTTTTAATAAGTTAGGTGTAATTTTTATATCTATTTCAGTTTTAGGCTTAGGTCTCACACGGCTGGTTCTTACATTTCAGAAGCATTTAAGACGCCATTGTCGATCGTAAACTTCGACAATCATCTCACAAGGGCGCGCCACGTCACTTATAACAAGATCATAAGTTTGAAAGTCCACTTACACATTACACGATAAGTCTAATTTACGTGTCACCTCATTAGGTTTATGTTCCTTTAAACTTAGTAGTTCCATGTGTCTAAGGTTAAAGAGATAAAGCGTTTACGTTTGCTTATGGGCCTGACTAAACTAAGAAAGAGCGGATAGTAATTCGATAAAATGTATGTTCTTAGTTTTAATAAGACATTTCTTTGCTACGAACTTACAGACTTACGAACTTACAGACTTAATACTAATGTACATTCACAATACCCATATATGTTTATTCTAAACAAACTACCCTGTTTAGTCAAATACATGACAAGATACCGGAGGTTAATTTTATTCTCCATGTTAAGTACAAGATGTTTAAAACAATTATGTTATTAAATTATATAAGTAATTATGACGTACAGGGGACGTCATAATTTACGTAATCCACAAGCTACAGCCATAACATGCTAGAAAAGGCACCTACATGAATTATTTAAGGGTGATTATATTTCATAAATCCTACTTTAAATTGATGCTGAAAGTACTGGTTGAAAAAAGCGTATACTAAAAATGTAATTAGTAAGAGTAAATGACAATTAGTTAACATTTACAAATTTTTCAAGGACTATTTACAGATACGCCGATTATTAATTTATAGGCCTTGTATGGCAAGGACAGTGTCGTGGATGGCTCAAACTTATGCTATATCATTATGGCTGCCACTCACACCGAACCAGACACTGGTTAAATCACTACTACGAAAATATCAAACTAGGGCCAATTCGCAAGGTTTCAACGATATACACATCATATATCATTATCTTCCTATGTAGATCAAGCAAAACAACTCAATTAACAATTTTTACTAATTGGTTCTAGCGCTTTGTTTCATATGAACGTCGAGGAAATTCAGCTGCCGTTCAAAATTCACTGCTACTCCAATTAAATAAGGTATTTTCTAGCGCACAGTGTTGGTATAAATACAGGACGCGTATTGTAACTTTTTAATTAGTATGACGCATTGTTTTCCAACGAGAATGGATGATTAAGGGCATATATTTAAGTAGAGCCTGTAGAGGAATAAATCCTTCCTATTGTTTACTGTTGACAAAAGGTTACCTCGTGGTCGTGGCTTCATTATGTGGGTCGGTGGCAAACTTTTCAGTCTGTCCCGGGAGAATATAAATTAGTAACATTTAGCCTACTCTTTTTTATTCGTAATATAATATTATAAATATTATCGGTTTCAAAATGTTTCGGTTTATGAAACTTGTTTTTATGTTAATTATTATTATGATATACAACTAAATTAAGTAATTTAATTTCTATGTTAGTTTTTTTTATTTGACTGAAGTAGCAAACGAGCATGCAGTCCACATGATGGTAAGTGGACTCTGCCGCCCATGGACATCTGTAATCAACTTCATACAGAACATGGGTTCTATCTGAAGTCAATCACAGATGCGTTGCTACTCCCGAGGACTATGATATAAAAGTTTTATACGAGGTAAAGCTTAAAACAATTGGATACTAATTTAGCTGCTATTCGTGGGCATCTACAAATTAACAGCAAATAGGACTTGTGGTCCGTAGTAGTAGTTGTAATAGACAGATGTATGGTTACTTCTGGAAATTAAGATGTAGCTCTGTATTATTAGTCATTTGCATGCATGTGCAAGTCTAAGCATTCCAATTTAGTTCTCTAGAGCAATAGTATACCGTAACATAATCGACGGAGTAATTACAGAACTAAACTCAACCTACGATATTAAGTAACTGTATACCAAAACATACACCTAATAAACATTCATACGACTGGAGTTCTGACAGCTCAAAATAAACAACACGCATTTTTATGAGGCTGTGTCCATAAACTAGCGTATGAAGTAACACCTCTCTTTTATGAGCAAATAAAACTACTTCCAAATAGAGCAAGGAGTGGCTGCGTAAGTGTTAGTTTGGTATTTATATTTTTGTAGCATGCAAAGCCTTGTGTAGAGCATAACTCTACAAAGTTATGCAACATTGCGCGGTTGAAAGTTGGATGACGTTGAGGCTTTTCTGTATTTTCTGACGGCATTTAAAGCCGGTGCCCTTAGGATAGCGTTAAACCTATTTATTGCATAGCTTTTGTTTTTTATCCGGTAGTAGAACGTATATTCATGGACAGGAGAGTATTACGATGAACCAGTGCAGTTACCAGCTCACTCACATATAAGGCGACATCTTAGATCTCTGAAAAATCTTTACATATCTGTAATTCGTTTCAAATAGAATCGCTGTTCTATTATTGTATTTTGTTATTCAATTGAAGTAGAGTATGCATTCCACCTGATGGTTTTTAGTTTATACCGCTCATGGACATCTGCAAAACATCATAGTTGTTCAAAAATACTTACAGATGTCAATGCAATGACCTCTTATTATGAAGCAGGTAACATGCTCGTTAGCTACATCGTCCTTATAAAATACATGTCAGTTCAATTGTTGCATAACTTCGTGGAGTTAAGAATTTGAAGTCACATTTAATTGAGGCTATCATGTTAGTCCTCGGGACTAACAACGCACCTGTGATTGACTTCAGATTGAACCATTGTTCTATATGAAGTTATCTACAGATGTCCATGGGCGGCAGTGACCACTTACCATCAGTTGGACTGCATGCTCGTTTGCTACTTCAATCTTAAATAAAGATGCAAACAAGTAAGCTAGGTAAAAAGAAACAGGTTTGGCAAAGGGAGATCTCCCGCCAGGCTAGGTCATGCCTGGGGAGCGGCCGTGCTCCGACAGTCGTTGTTCGGAACTTGTATATATGCGGGGTATTGAAAATGCTTCGATAGCGTGTTTCAGAATACTAGTAGCGCCATCTCTTGATGAGTAGCGGGAGGTCGCCACACAGGATTATATATTTACATACAACGGTCTTACAGATTAATTACCTAACTACGTTAAGAGATTAATGTGTTTTTGGGCATTTATATTGTATGTCCATTTATTTGGCACGCACTGCAGCCCAAATAGCTTGACAAATTTTAACATCTGAGATGTCTTTGATTCGTTTTTATTGTGGGAATGGCGTAGGTAATATAAATTTAAATACTGCGCTTAGTGACACTTATGGCATTTGACGGTTACTATACCGGTCTGACGCGCAATGGGTCCCGGGTTAGATTCCCGGCCAGGCAGGTGTCTGAATGATAAGTTTAGATTCATGTTTTGGTTTGGGTGTTTGTGTAATCGTCTTGTGTGAGTCCATGGTACCCACGACACAGGAGAAAATCGTAGTGTGAGGCTGAGTGTAGAAAGCATGTTTTAGCACACAGTAAAAAGGAGAAGGGACGAATTTTTGCTATGACAATATGGATATTAAATGTTAGCCAGTAAATAATTATACTATTATTTTAATAAGACGTACAATATATGTATAACAGTATGTTTACTGGTCACTACAGAAAACAGACATTTGTAGTTCCTTACCTCTTCAATCTCTATACAACCCTTATAATTCTTTTAATGTTTTAGCTTAATTATAGCTTAAATTTTCCCTCCTACAAAATTTCTTTAAAATAAGAATCAAATTACGTTTTACATTTATAACATCGGCAATTGACAAAAAACTATGCCTTGTTACTTTTAATTAAGAAATAACAGTAAATTTCGAACGCTGTAGAAGCAACAACATTAGAGCTAATGACTAATTAACTCAAATTGTATTGCTTGGCAATTTCGTTGTTTTATGTTAGATGTAATACAATCTGTATTGAGGCAATGAGGCAAAAATATTATTATTGCTATACTTGCGCCAAGATTTTGCATATTTGTCTCCATCTGATATTGTAAATTTAATTTATAAAGATGTCCTTAAAATAACATAAGAAATAGACGACTTGTCTTCCTTAAATATAATAATAACTTCCTTAATATACATTCTTTATTAATTACGTACAATAATAAAACAAATTCCACATTAAGCTCTTTTTTGTTTCACGTTAAATGTTTGAAAACAACCTGTCGTCCTGAAGTACACAAACCTAGTATGTGAAAAGTACATTTTCTGTGCAGGATTCAACAGGAAATCTGGTTTACCTATTTCCGGCTGCAGGCTTGTTTGTTGTCGCGTCCCGGATTGAAGCGAAACAGCCGGGGAAAATATCACTACATTCCACTTGTCCTGATAGTGAGAGTCGGAAAGTAAGAATTAGTTCCATAGCACAGCGAATAAACCGCATATGTGATTGGCTTTAGATAGAACTTCGTGTTTTATATAAAGTTGCTTACAGGATCTTAATTACAATGAAATAGAATCACTTTTTGAAAACATCACGTGACACGCAGCCTACACTAACATATACACATACACTCATACAAACACACACACATGCACACACTCTCAGACATTATTATTTTATACATAAACACACGATACATACTAAAATTAAAATTGATGTTATTAGTTTTATTTTTATTTTTTTTATTTTTTTATTCTTTTATTTAGTTCAAATTATTATAGTGTTGTATAATATATTTGGTAATTTATATAATTCCTTGTACTTAGCAATAGTATAAGGGGAGAGCGGGGACCCCTACTACAGGTATAAACATACTTAAAAGGGGGTACCCAACAATATTATAAAATTATGTACTACTTTTAAATGCAATAAATCATTTTTCATTTTCGTTTTCATTTCATACAGGAGTCCATGTGCGGCAGTGATCACTTACCATCAGATGGACTGCATGCTCGTTTGCTGCTTTAATCATATAAAAAAATATGTATTCGATACTTTACCTCATACACATATTTAAAAGTCGATATTAAAAAAGTCTTACAAAATATAATTGAGCTAGTGAAAACATGGATTAATTGTCGCAGCTGGTTCTTAGACTACTACAAGTCTTAAAGTACTCATAAAACACACCTAGATAAGATTTCGTGAAATTTCTCGGAACGACCGCTCTATAGCTCCTGATTAAAAATTAATTAGAGGAGTTTCTTTATGAGGGAGGCTGACATGCCTTGGGTAGATCATTTTCGGTGTAATGAGGTACTGTTAATTAAACATGGCGACTTCTTTTGAATTCTACGTACAGACCACCTTCAGTATCCAAAATCTGAATGTATTCTTTAATTACTCTAATCACAGGCTGACTTGATAACTAATTAAGAATTTTAAAGTTTAAAAGAAGTACTCTTGTAATCTGTACAGTTAACATATCTTAACTGAAAGAGTATTTTAGTATTCTGGGTTAAAAATTCGGTAAGATTTTTTTGGAAATAAATACTTGAGCGCCGCTAAATAAATTTACGTTACTAACTACTAACTATATCTTTGAAAGAACTATTATTATGATTTATAAAGGTGCTTCAAATTAATTAAGTTATTGAAAAATACATTTATTGGCAATTAATTTTACATTTCTACATTTAAATAAAATTCATGAATGAATAAGATATGAAACTATTCAATCGATTATTTTTTCTGAAATAGCATATTTTTATATTATTATTGTCTAGCTAGCAGTGAACTATCGTAGGAAACTACCTTGTCTATAAATGATTTTCTTTGGACATAAAATATTATCGTGTATTTAATAATACCTTTTTTTGTACTCGAGGGGTAAACCTTCAAAAGGTACCCAACGCAGTGGGAGCGACCTAGGGTGATGTAAGATTTTTACCGCACTAAAACTCCCCCGGTGGCCGTCCACAGCGCTACAAAGAGGACTCGAAAGGAACGCAACCAGAACCCTATGAGCGCGTTTCCCCATCGGTATCCTCCCAGATGGGCTGGGCCCATCGCTCCGTCTAGTCTTTACGACGTGATGCGACCACACATGCCGCCGTCCTTCCCGGGACCGCCTGATCGAACGGTTCGAGCTCCCGCTACTGGAACTACAGGGAATTGTCCCTGTATTTAGGTATCATTAAATATTGATTTAATGATACCTAAATGTAATGTAATTTTACACCAAGGCCATGACTAGGCCTTACGGTATATATCCATAGATATACCATCAATACTATACATTTCGAAGACATAAAAAAGCAAAGCCTATTAAAGAAATTACCTTCCAATTGCCGACACCACAATGGAAACAACATTTGCCTCAAGAACCCAAACCTGGGAGATATAAACGTCCCTTGTAAATTAAAATCTCTCTTCCCAAGTGCCCTTAAAGTGTTTGCGCCGGGGAAAAATCAGGAACGCGCTTTAATACGGTTATCTCTCAGTGGAGTCTCATCAGAATAGATAAAGATGCGTTTATGATGGAGTTTTATTTGGTGCCATTTTCAAATTCAAATTCAAAATTCAAATTCATTTATTAATTAGACAACTAAGATCCATTTTGTATCAATATTTTTCGTTTATTTCTTTTTAAAAATATTATTTGCATCTCTCCCGAGAACTGTGAAGATCCGGAAACAACAATCTGTAACGAATAAATATTGTCTAACTGAACGAACGTAGCCGAAGAAATTTAAAGGTAAAATGTTTTAATAACATTTAATAAATCACTACTTAATATAAAACAAAGTCGCCTCCCGCCGTCTGTCCCTATGTACGCTTATATCTTAAAAACTACGCTATGGGTTTTGATGCAGTTTTTTTAACAAATAAAGTGATTCAAAAGGAAGGTTTTTATGTAGATATAATACATGCATATTATATATGCAGAGGAACACTGATAATTTTTTGACTTTAAAGCGGAACAAAGTTCGCTGGGTCAGCTAGTTAAAAATAATTCATATTTATATTTGCACCAGGTTATTGCAAGGAAGCAATATACCTTATACAGTGTAGGTAAAGGGTTTAATTCTTGGAGGCATAATTTGTTAATTAAATATTTTGGAAACGCTAGACCCCTTTTAGGATCCACAAATTATTATTAAGTTTATTAATTTTACTTTATTGTATTGTTACATTATGCGAATATGAAGTTTTTTGCATTTTTTATAAATGCCATTACGAATTCAATGAGTCTTAAATCAGAGTTAATTTAAGAGTAACTGAAGGTTTGAAGTAATGAATTAGTCCATTTCAGTACAATTCGAGTGTCGTAGCGATGTTTTACCTACAACCTTCAACCAGTCTCCACAAAGCTTTACATTTCAAACGTCCCCCAATCTCGGCATTTGACGTTCCCGGGCGTTACTCCAATAAAGTCTGATTAAAATTTAATCAACCATGTAGCGCAGCTTACTCTGCGTTTTTGTTAACGAGCGATGCTGCACACTTTGTTATAATAATAATAGATGCATGTATGCTCTTAAATCTGTTTATTTTGCTATATGGTTCTATCATCTTAAAAATTACATTTTTCTCGTCAACCCATTATTGTCCCACTGCTGTGCACTGGTCTTGTCTCAGAATCAGAAAACTAAGGCCTTAGTCCACCGCGCTGGCCAAGTGCGAATTGGTGGCCAACAAATTACATTAATGCCTTTGGATAACTTACACATTTCAAATAAGATTTTAATTCTAGAGTCAGCGAAAAAAAGTATATTTCTTATTTACACCGTATTTCTGTTTATTACTTTCGTTACACGTTAAGCGTTGAAATGCGTATATTTATCATAAATACGTAAATAAATCTGCAATGTAGTTGCATTTAACAAGTGGGAGCAATGACCTGCACCAGCCAGGGGACCCGAGTACCGGCGTGGAACTAACGTACGTGTTTGAAAAAGTCTAAATAATGAGTCGTGGTAGCATTAGAAACGGAATATTACGTTCGCAGCGCTAAAATACAACTGGCAAAGAATTTTCTTCAAGTCACACTTTACCGTACGATATTATTGCAAGGCTTTTTCTTTACAAGTGCCCATTGCTAAGGTGTCTTTGCGTAGAGTTAAATACAGTTAGTGCATACCAGGATAGTTCTCGTCAACCCATTAAAGTCCCACTGCTGGGCACGGGTCTTCTCTCAGAATGAGAGAATTTAGGCTATAGTCCACCGCGCTGGCCAAGTGCGAATTGGTGGACTTCATACACCTCCGGGAACTTTTTTTTTGAAACAACTCTCTGGTGTGTAGGTTTCCTCACGATGATTTCCTACACCGAAATGTAGTGATAATTAATTTCTAGTACGAGAGGGCATGTTTTATACCATTAGGCTATCACTGCTCAGGATAGTATTTAGCTTAAGATAGGTATATCCGGCATGCAAGTTTTATCATTTAAAGTTTATTTTTCGAAGATATAAGTAGAAAGCGAGCATGCAGTTCAATTGATCGTAAGTCAGTGCCGTCCGCGAACATCTGTTAGCAACTTCACATATTACAGAGGTACTATACGACGTGAATCATGCATGTGTTGGTCTATCAACTAAAATTGTATAATCTTTCGAAAGTGAGCCAGCATCATGGCAGGCATTCTTCCACAGAAACACAAGAACTTTTCGCTAGGGATGAGTGTGAAGCCGGGGAAGTTACCAACCTTCCTGGGCAAACCTAGGTGGTGGTTCAAGGTGGTAGAAACAGTGCAGTTCGAACGGAGAAGTACCACCGCCACACCTATTTCTAGCGTGAAGCATTTCTTGCGTTTCGACTGAAGGGTGTGGTTGCTGGCACACTTTCACATGAGGCGACCATCATAGTCGTCGGGAGTAGCAACGCTTTTGTGATTGATTTCAGATGGAACCCATGTTCTGTATAAAGTTGATTGCAGATATCCATGGGTGGCAGTGGCCCCTTACCATCAGGTGGACCGCATGCTCGTTTGCTACTCCAGATAGTTAAAAAAAATCAATCAAGCAAAGCGCGTGTAAAATTTATTTATCTTCTTTTAACGGTGAAATAAAACATTGTGAGAAAACCTCGGTTGCAAAGACAAGGTTAATATGTACTACATTTTACTTTCACTGAAAATAAAATCACTTTTTAATCATATTTGTCTTGTTATTATAAATCATTATATGGTTAATTGTAATTAATTGATTTGAGATATATGAATTATAATCTACTATTATAAAATATTATTTGAGGATAATACGTTGTGTGTAAGTAATAAAATTTCATAACCTACAAATAACCGCTCCTATCACGGTAAAGACATACTCGGTTCGTTTGACGTTGAACTTGGTGTCAGACTCTACCGAGTCTGTGAATGAGCAAGTTTGTGAATATGTTTGTGTTTGTTACTCTTTCACGCAAAAACTACAAGTCGGTTTTCGCTGAAACATAGTTTATCTGGATTAACACATAGGATACTAATTGCCGTGGTAGAAAAGTTTAAAGCGGGCGCAGAACACGGGTTCTATATATCTGAAGTTCTAAATATTCTAAATATATGATAGATGCGTTGCTACTTTGAAAATGGTTTATAAAAGTGATCTGGTCACAAAAAATTAAATAAAGCTTTCTAATTTTAGATTTAAATGCTAAGAACAACTAAACGATAATAAGCTATGTCCCAAAAACAGCATTAAATCTATTTAGCAAAGTAATTTTCTCCGATACTGTGCAGATTATAATTAAATTTTCACCCGTTTAGTATAGAATGGCCTTAATACAGTTTAATCTTACACAACGTAGTTACGAATAACACAATCAAATGTAGTCTAACTTATTTCTAGACATGTACTATTAAATTAAGTATAGTGTTAGTTCTACATCATGATTAGGGTCCAATAATGGACCCTAAATCTACGTGACCCGTCATTTTAATACGTGAGTTAAATAAAAACTTAAAAAACAAGTTATATTTACGTGTCAAAACGACAAAATCGTTTGCTTTTCAATGTCTTTGCGATGTGTATACACGTCAACCCATTACAGTCCCACTGCTGGGCACCGGTCTTCACTTATAATGAGAGATTTTAGGCCATAGTCTACCGCGCTGGGTAAGTGCGAATTGGTGGATGTATATTACTGTAAGTAAAATAATAAAATACGCATGTTCGCAAAAGAGTAAGTACTTTCATAATAAAACAGGTCTGAGCCAGCCAATCGGAGAAATGGTTTTCCTTTCCATTCTTTTATACGGAAACCCTAAAAGGAGTAGGTATTATTTGGTGTCCGGTAAAGTGGACGCCGGCAAGGACCTAATGATCCGTGAACGCTCCGACCACAACGTTATGATGTATGGGTGGCCACGAAAACTGACTCCTTGTTAGATATAAATATTTACATTTATATAAATGCGCAGACTCCAGTTTAGTAAGAATTAACTACCTACAGATCTTTTTTTTGTTTACGGGGAGGAAACCTCCTCGGGGGCTTCATCAGCGCTTGCAGGAGACCCCGGGACCACCAATGGAACGCAACGAGGCCTCTTAGTGCGGCACCCTTCATGTGCTCGTCTCTTGGGGGACGTGTTGTCCCGGAGGCGCAGTGAGTACAAATGCTCACTGGGAAGAGCCCGAATGGGGCATCGCGCTAGAAGGACTCCGGTTGTGTTCTACTGGAGATCCCGGAGTTTCCAAGCAGCGCTGAGGATGGGTTTTAGTTAGATAAAAATCCCACATAAACCGGTGTTGCTCCTACGGCATTGGGTTGGTAAGGTTTCCCCTTCGAAAACAAAAAAAAAAAGATGTCCGTAGCCGGCAGTCACCAGTCACCACTTATCGTCAAGTGGACTGCGCAGGTCTACTAGCAAAATAGCAAGGTATTTCGTTTGTAAGCGGTGACAGAAACTCCGTGATTCCATATTATGCTACATTTCTTATTTATTACTCACGTGTGTCAATTCGAGAAAGTCTTATAGTTTCAAGAGACAAAAATTACCTCATTTTATTTCACTTGATTTATAATATAAAATGAATATCAATCTTTTCAGTTATTCCAAAGGGAATAATGCTTATGTTCTCAGTTTTCGTGGTAACAACGGAATCCCATCGTAAACTCAAGTTCGGGAAACTCATGAGTAAAGATATCGCCACTCGTAAAACATGTGAAACAGCCGAGATAAGTTCCATTGAATTAAAAATAAAGGGAAAAGATACACCATCTTTTATATGTGGCGCTAGAAACAAAAACTCTTGACTCAACAGAAATGAAAGTATTAAACAGATATGTTCGTTAGACTATTTTTATAACTAACTTTTTATACTATAATTTCTGCAGTTCAATACGCGTATATCGATATTTATATGACAGTAGGTATCATTATCAGTTAAGTAATCGGTATAAAAATATCCAAATTTACAGCAAATTTGGTAAAATACTTCATTAAATGACTATGGTAGTATCTTGAAAAGGTAGAATCCTTTTTTACGCTTTTTTTATGATTTCTACACTCATAGCCGACATTAACATTTTCTCCTGTGTCGTGGGTACTATAGGCGCACACAAGACGAATACACAAACACTCAGACCTAGAACATGAATGTAAACTCATCATTCAGATACCTTCAGTCATTGCCTGATTTCCGCTAAAATCAGACGTGTCGCGCGCGTGCTCTAGTTAGAGCAGAAAGTGCATACGAATCAAAACATTGTCGCCGCGCTGCCGGCCGCGCCGTGCTAGTTGCGATGACCCAAATAAAGTGCAAGGTCTTTTATCCGATTAATTTATAATATTAAGGTGCAGCTACACTTACCATAAGTATGGCTAAGCAATCCCCCTTAAAACTAAAAACAGAGACGGAACATATGCTTTATGAAGCATACAGAAAGGAAAAGGCAGAAAGAGAAAATCTTGAAAGCATAATAAATAATTTCAAGAGTCAAATTGCTAAATTGCAGCAAGAAATAACAGAACTTAAAGCCCAGAAAACCACCGAGAGGAATGACCCCAATGAGCAGCCTACTCACTCGGTAACATACACTACCGACGAGGAAGAACTAGCTAAAGAGACTGAATGGATTAGACAGAAAAGTAGGAAGAAAAGGAAATTAGCTTCATCGCCCACTTCAGTTGAGCAAGATGCCTGTCCTCAAAAGGTATCTGAGAAGATAAAACCTAAAAAGGTACCTCAGCCTCCCCCCATAATAGTAGATGGTATAAAAAACTACCAGAATTTTTATGATTTTCTGACTCAACATGTGGTTGGTGACACCTTCAACGTTAAAATGGTGAGTAAGGAAACCGTTAAAATTAATACTACCAACGAAGACAGCTATAGGATTCTTACTAAAAGTCTGTCAGAAAAAAGGTTATTATGGCACTCGTACGAAAACAAACGTGAGAGGCCAATACGAGTCGTTGCGAAAAAATTGCACCATACATGTGAACCAAAAAGAATCGTCGAAGATCTAGTAGATAAAGGCTATAAGATCTTAGACGCTACAAACAAGTTAAGGTGGAAGAACAAAGAGCCACTTAACATGTTTATGCTTACTTTTAATAATGAAGAAGACATAAATAAGGTCTATAATATAAAATCCATCCTAGGGTGTAAAGTAGAAATTCATCCATTAAAAACTTCTAAACTAGTTCCTCAATGTAAGAGATGCCAAAACTATGGTCATACTCAAAAATATTGCGCAAGAGAACCAAGATGCGTCAAATGCACTGGCAAACATCTGACTACAGACTGTCAGAAACCGTCAGATGCTAAAGCTAAATGCATCCACTGTGGTGAATCACATCCTGCGAACTATAGAGGATGTATCGTAGCAAAAGAGATGCAAAAAATTAAGACTAAAAATAAAAATAAAGCAGATAATCGTCAACCAGTATCGGTACAACAAATTCCAAAAACTGCTGACAAAAAAAGTACTTGTATTAACAACCAAGAAGTTAACCAAAAAGTCGTACACAAATCTTATGCTCAGGCAGCAGCTACTAACAAAAAGGTACAACCACAACAACCCAACCCAAATACAAATAATAAAGAAACTGATAATAAGCTAAACCAAATTCTCAAGTTCATGACAACGTTCAATGAGCGGCTCAATAAACTCGAGAAAAATATAATTATACAAACAAATAAACAATAATGTATCGCACACTCAAGATAATGGCATGGAACTCAAACGGGCTACAGCAACATCAACGCGAACTTCAAGTAGTCCTAGACACAAAAGATATAGATATCTGCTTAATTTCGGAAACACACTTTACCCTTCAGACACACATAAAATTTAAAGGATATGCGGTATATCACGCAATCCATCCAGACAATTGTGCTAGAGGGGGCAGTGCTGTCATTGTTAAAGAAAATCTCTATCACTATGAGCAATTTAAACATCAAGAACCAGACATACAATCAGTGGCAATTGGTATTGAAACTAAAGAATATCATATTACTATTGCAGCAATCTATTGCCCACCCAGATACTCCCTAAAAAAAGAACAGTATGTACGATTCTTAAACAAATTTAATGACAAATTCATCCTAGGTGGTGATTTTAACGCCAAGAATACTTATTGGGGTTCGAGGTTAACAAATCCCAAAGGCAAAGAACTATTCAATGCCTTGAAAGACATACAATGTGAAGTTATATCAACAGGACAACCCACATATTGGCCCACTGATCCTAACAAAATTCCAGACTTGATAGATTTTTTTATATATAAAAAAATGTCAAGAAGTTACATGAACATTGAGGGTTCATACGACATGAACTCGGACCATTCACCAATCATACTGACTCTAAATCAAAGCTTTATACACAAAAATAGCCAGCCAAGCCTTGTAAATAAGCGCACCGATTGGGAAAGTTTTAAAATGGATCTCACATGTGATTTAAATTTGCAAGTACCACTTAAAACGCCAGAACATATAGACAAAGAAGTCGATGAATTCGTCAAAAGTATCCAACGCTCAGCCTGGAAAAATACCCCGCAAGTCAGATTGCGAGTCACACGCCCGACATATCCAAGGGAAATACTCATCCTTATAAGGGAAAAACGGAGACAAAGAAAAAAGTGGCACCAAACTAGGTCACCTGAAGATAAGACACATCTGAACAACCTTACAAAAACACTGAGGAGAAAAATCAAACAATTCAATAACGATACCCTGAAAACCTATTTATCAGGCTTATCAAATGATCGCAGCACAGAATACTCGCTTTGGAAAGCAACCAAGGGATTAAAACGCCCAACCAAGCAAAGGAGATGGCTAAATGAGTGCCCCAGACATGTATAAGAATTTCATAGTAACTGTTAATTTTTAAATATTCTTTAATGAATTAATAAGTTCCTAATAATTTCCCAGAACTTTCGTGAATTAATTAACTTAAAAAAAGTAATTAATTGTTTTTTTTGTAGATATGACATAGTTGCGAAAAAGTAATGTAAGGAAGGGGGAGAGATCATATCGATTATCCAGAATGTTAAAAAATGAAACTACTCATATCGATCTTTATATGCAGGTATCAAAACGATTTATTTTCTGCAACCAAGAAAGAGTTATGAAAATGCAAGCTTTTGATGGGAATCGATGGAGTTGAACTCGTTTTCCTGTGCTTGTTATTGTATTTTTGTTCGTTTTGATGCGGAAAATTGGGTAGATTATGAAATGGTCTAGGATTTTTAGTATGGCAATCATCTTTAAAAATATCAAAATGAAAAATTTATGCCACTTATTCTATAAATCTTAGTTCCTATTTCATGTCGAAAAATGTAAGATGTAAACAAGATAAATAATAAAACCAATTATTATTATTGTTTTAAACCAATCGTTTTTTTTTATATCGAACTATATCGATTCTATGACGCGTGAGGTTCAATTCCTATCTCTATGAAAAAAACAAATGTCAGACGTCGTTTGATTGCTCTGCCGTTTATTTCTTCGTTGTGCTTTTTAATTGTGGATTTTCATTGACCCTCGCCTGTTTATTGGACATTGTGCTTTATTGTGCTTGCCTACCTACCGACCTCTCGCTACTCGACACGGACTTGATTTGCATAAAATTCAACATGCAATGCGTAAACTGTGGTATTTTCAGGATTGTGAAGATTTGAAAAGTTCCTGTAACTTTTTTTTATATAAAATACAACTATTATGCTATTCGGCGTTACATATTGCTAGGTTCTATGTTTATACATTGCTGGGGCAGTCGTCCATACTGTATTTAGCCATCTCCTTTACCCAATTAAGGATAAGGATGGTAAATGGGTTATAAATGATGCGCAAAAAGCTTCAGAATTTGCCTTTCATCTAGAAGAAATCTTCCAGCCAAACGAAGGAGAATATATTCATCACAATAGTGACCATATAGAACAAATAGAGCAAAAAATTAAACTTGTGACACCAAAAGAAGTATATACAGAAATACAACGTAGCATCAACCCCAAAAAAGCTCCTGGATTCGACTTAATCACAGGTGAAATTATGAAAAACCTTCCCAAAAAAGGTATAGTTAAATTAACTACTTTAATTAATGCTTCTCTTCGAATCCAATATGTACCAGACTTATGGAAAGTTGCAGAAGTAATTATGATTCCTAAACCGGGGAAACCGCCGCATGACGCTGCATCGTACAGGCCTATCTCCTTGTTACCTATTATGTCTAAGGTCTTTGAGAAGCTCTTGTTAAAGCGACTTAAACCTATATTAGAACACAAAAACATAATACCTGATCACCAGTTTGGTTTTAGAGAAAAACACTCCACAATTGATCAAATTCATAGGATTACCAATACCATAGAGAAATCCTTAGAAGAGAATAAAGTCTGCTCTGCAGTGTTTTTAGATGTAGCACAAGCTTTTGATAAAGTCTGGCATGAAGGCTTGATATTAAAGCTAAGAGCATTGTTACCAAAGCAATTCTCAGAAATATTAATATCATATATTTCAAACAGAGCTTTCAGAGTGAGACAAGGAGAAGCATACTCTGATCTCAAAGAAATAAAAGCTGGAGTGCCACAAGGTAGCGTATTGGGGCCGGTCCTGTACCTTTTATATACCTGTGATATCCCAGAATCTGAAAATAATATCTTCGCAACTTTTGCTGATGATACTGCCATCATAGCTGTGGGGGATAATCACGCTGAAGCTGCGCAGAAATGTCAAATCTCTATCAACAAAGTAATCAATTGGACGAGGAAGTGGCGAGTGAAGCTCAACGAATACAAATCAGTACATGTTGATTTTACAAATAGGCGTAATAATTACGTACCTATATACATAAATAATACACCTATACCACACGCAAATACAGCCAAATATCTTGGCATGACTCTTGACGCGAAGCTGCGCTGGAGAGCTCACGTCAAAAAAAAACGGGACGAGTTGGAGCTCAAATACAGAGCTATGCATTGGCTGCTGGGGAATCATTCCTCCCTGTCTACATATAATAAAATATTATTATATAAACAAGTCCTAATGCCAGTATGGACATATGGTATTCAACTCTGGGGTTGTACCAAAAAAAGTAATGTAGAAATCATTCAAAGATTTCAAAACAAAGTATTGAGGGGTATTGCTAATGCACCTTGGTATGTAAGAAACGAAGATCTACATCGGGACCTTCAAGTAGACCTTGTCAAAAATGTAATTTATAAATATGCAGAATGTCATCAAAAAAGACTTCATCATCACGTTAATATCGAGGCCATCCAGCTCCTCGATACGACGGACCTAGTGAGAAGACTCAAACGGACTAAGCCCTTTGAGCTAGTGATATAACATAGTGTAGTGTTAGTGAAATAGTGAATTAATTTAAATTATAGAACACAAGAACAATGTGTCTACCCCTTTATGTTAGAACAAAGAAGTGCAGTGTCAGTGGACGCTTCCTTCAATAAACAATTATTTAGCAGTTTAAGTCAGATTAGAATTACTCATTAGCCTTATATAAGGCTAGATTGTAATTAATATGAAGTACCCTATTATTATTCGGTACTTTATATATAACATAAAAAAAAAAAAAAATTCAGATACCTGTATAGCCGTGAATCGAACCCGGGACCCATTCCGCGACGCGGGTCGTCTTTGTGGTTGGAACTTGAGTTGGAACACCTATTTCTAGCTAGCAGCAGAACTGCGTCTGCTGATGTGTTTTGGACTGTTACTGGACATTAAGGGAGACATATTTATCAGAGGTATACCAATGATTTTGTCAGGGATAGCAACGCATCTGTGGCCGACCTCGCGTAAGAATCTAATCCTCTGGGGATACAGGTGTGGCCACCTCCCACTACTCATCAAGAGATGGCGCTACTAGTATTCTGAAACACGCTATCGAAGTATTCTCAATACACAGCCATTGCTTGCCTCCACACTTCGCTCCACCCTCACATGCCGACTCAACGTGGATAGAGGGCATCCCAAGGCCTCACTTCGCCCTCATATCTCGACTCACCGGAAATAGAGGGCGAACTACTGGTGCTTGCATGCGAAGACTTGCGGACCTATCGACCTCCGGTCTGAGCAGGGGGTGATGTGGTGACCTCCCGCTACTCATCAAGAGATGGCGTTATTAGAATTCTGAAACACGCTATCGAAGTATTCTCAATACCCCGCATATATACAAGTTCCGAACATCAGCTGTCGGAGCACTGCCGCTTCCCAGGCATGATCACCAAGCCTGGGATATCTCCCTTTGCCAAACAGGTGTCCGTGAGACAGTGTCCACCAAAATAACAAAACATCAACACAACATTACTTATTTCATTTCAATTTGAAAAAAATATTAACATGCACTCCTTCTCTATGTCCACTATAACCGTGCAAAATTTTATACTATTCCGTCCGCGGCATATTACTTAAAAATCCGTCACAAGTTTTTGCTTCACGTATTAATATAATAATAATTTGAGAAATATTCGTATTACTTTGGACAATATAAAGTTTAGTTTTTTATTTTAAATTACGGTCGACTGATGCGACGGGTGATTAGTTCAAATAAAATGCTACAATTTTCAAGTGATTTTGAATGCGCCTTAAAGCAAAGTGATTTAAAAGCAAAGTGACTAGTTGGTATAAATGCATGTAAATAAACGAACGTTAACGTATGGAGGTTATATATATAAGTTTAAAAATATCTTAAACTCGTAACTAAAACCAAAATTTAGTTAATTCAGTAGGAGTTTCTAACGTTTGGTATGACAACAGATTGTTATTGCAACAGTTCTGAAACTATGTCGCGGTCATCAAAAGCACATTGCGTAGATACAGCGCACAGACAAAAAGCCTTGCACTAACTGCAAACAAACTTTCAACACGTATGGGAAGTGTGACAACCAGTATAGATAACGAGTACAGTGTACGGCATGCCTGTAGATAAGATAGTTGGATAATTTTATGGACACACCGTTGCAAAAGGCACCCAGTAGGGCCGTTGGAGACTATGCTGGGGCCCTTGGGCACACAAGAATTCGGGGCCCTTTGGAAATGTTAGGAAAGTATGATGTACTTCGTTTTCATTGAAAAAGACTACTTTTGTGTAGCGAGAAAAGTGTAATGCGCCCGAACATAATACTTTGATATTAAACGTGAAAAAAATTGTCGGCCATTCGGGGCCCTCTGTGGACGGGGGCCCTGGGCACTGGCCCCGAGTGCCCTTATAGTACAGACGGCATTCCCCTCCAATTAGGTTTTTATATAACATTAAAGCAAACGAGCATGTAGTCCACCTGATGGTTACTGGCGATTGTCGTTCATATACATCTGTAAAGAACTTTATATAAAACATGGATTTTATCTGAAGTCAGTTAGAGGTGCGTTGTTACTCCCGAGGTCTAAGATAGCCGCTTCATATAAAAGTTCACCGGCAACCATGCTTTCATCGAAGCTCAAAAACTGCTTAAGGCTAGAAATAGAAATAGAAATAGATGGCCGTGGTTCTGGTTCCCGATCTACACTTTTTATAAAACACACACATTGTATTTCTTTATGCTATATTTAGTTAATAATTATTAATTAATTAATGTAAGTTACCTCTTAAATGAGTAATTGTAAGATACGGAAGAGCGGGACATCCTGACACAGGTATTAAATTACTTAAAAGGATGTCCCAAACACAGATAATTGTACCTAACTCATTTATGAAATAAATAAATCACTTTCAAATCATTTTCATATAAAAGCTAATTTGCTAATTGGTAGAACAAGTGTAGGTCGATCAGAGATTTTTTTTATTTTTTTTTTATTTTACTGAAGTAGCAAACGAGCATGCCAGTCCACCTGATAGTAAGTGGTCACTGCCGCTCATGGACATCTGTAACCAACTTCATACAGAACATGGGTTCTATATGAAATCAAACACAGATGCGTTGCTACTCCCGAGGACTATGATGGTCGCCTCATGTAAAAGTGTGCCGGCAACCACACGCTTCTATCGAAACGCAAGAAATGCTTCACGCTAGAAATAGGTGTGACGGTGGTACTTCCGAGGTTGGTAGAGAGCGGGAACGGAAGTTGGCGTGATTGTTCTTGCCTTTCGATGGAAGTGTGATTGAGGAGAGAACTTTTGTTCTGTATGTAGTTGCTTACAAACGTCCTTAGGCGATAGTAACCACTTACCATCAGATGAACTGCATGTTCGTTTGCTAATCTTAATCTTATAAAAACTATTACGTCAGCGCAAAATGAACTTATTCTTTTATTTATTCTTAAACGGATTTTTCACAAAATGTTTTCTACGAAATAATCAGTAATATAATTACTTATTTAAAGACAATTTATCTAAAGAATACTACAGAGTAATAGCTTGAAAGAAAATGTAACGCATTAATTTCCAAAGCCTTCCTGTAAGCGACATGTAATTCGATTGCTCTCGCATTAATGGTAATGCAAAATGGCATTAATTATTCCCGCAATATATTGCCATTACCGGGACAGGGCCTTGTCCTTTTATCCCTGGTGGCATGTTAAAATGCTTAACGGAGCCTTTGTGCTATTACAATAAGGGTTTTTATGCTATTTAGGGGGCCTAGTTCCGCTGTGATGTTTTCATAGACCTACATTAATTTAACTAGTACTCTAGTGATATTTATTACCGAAACTAAATAACATAATTTAAATAAAAGATCGTATTATTTCTTCAATTTCTTTTCAATTTGTTTCAACATGTTTGTTTGTGTTTTCAGAAAAGATAAAAACCATTTGTTAGTGCTTTCGTAGCTCTACACATTATATAAATTTTATTTAAAGTTTTCTTATATACCTTTTGAAGGTGGTAGAACCAGTGTAGTTCGATCGGGGAGGTACTACCGCCACATCTATTTCTAGCGTGAAGCATTTCTTGCGTTTCCATGGAAGGGTGTGGTTGCTGGCATACTTTTAATTGAGGCGACCATCTCAGTCCTCGAGAGTAGCAACGCATCTGTGATTGACTTCAGATAGAACCTATGTTCTATATGAAGCTGCTTACAGATGTCCATGGGCGGCAGTGATCACTTACCATCAGGTGGCCATGCTCGTTTGCTACTTCAATCAGATAAAAAAAACTCGAAAGTGCGATTATGTTTCATCACAAGCCGTTATCCATCTAAAACTTGAATGTTTTTATCGATGCTTAACTTTATATGGTCGCAATAATATGACAAGTTTTTCTACAACGGAAGTCGGTTTTAGGTTATATGAACAATCATTGTAATTGCTTACGTAGCGCATTAATTTTGGTACAAAATCACAAACCAACGTTTAGTACAATTTATAGCAGGCCCAAAATACATTTCATTTCACTACTACGCTCGGTAAACTGTTTGGTATTCTAAGCATCTGAATATGACATCTGAATCGATTATTCGGTATTAATTATTAGGCAAAATCCATTGTTGGAGACATCAAACGAGGTATACAAAGCGCAACTGTTTTCCCCGTAGCGATATTAAGCCTCCAAGTTGTATGTCTATTGTTTAGATAGTTATTTACCGATATAGATTTAATTACAACCAATTTCCAATGTTCTGTTAGGTCTGATTGTGTCTAAGACGTTAATCAGTATAAATATTCGTTAATAAAAAGATATGTAAACCAAATAATCAAATGGTTTTTTTTATCATATAAACTAGTTGAGCCGGGGAACTTAGTTCCACCTAAAAGTCAAAAATCTAAAATTATCAGTGTTCCACCACTATATCATACATGTATGATACATAAAAACCTTCCTTTTGAATCACTCTATCTATTAAAAAACTGCATTATAATTCGTAGCGTAGGGTTAAAGATCTATGGTTACATAGGGACAGACAGCGGGAAACGACTTTGTTTTAAACTATGTAGTGAAGTAGCAAACGAGCGTGCAGTCCACCTGATGGTAAGTGGCCTTCAGAACAGAGTTTCGATCTGAAGTCAGCCGCAGATGCGTTGATACTCCTAAAGAATAAGATGGTAGATGCATATTAAAAGTGAACCGACAACCAAAACTTCTGCTACCTTCCCAAGAAATATCCCTGTAGTTCCGGGATCAGAATAGGGCTACGGTATACCCTGCCTATCGTAAGAGGCGACTAAAAGGGACTTCCGGGGTTGCGGGCGGTAAAAGTGGGAGCTCGAACCGTCCAGCCAAGCGACCCCGTGTAGGACGACGGCATGTGTGGCCACATGCTATCGTAAACACCAGAGAGGCGCACTGAGTACAATGCTCACTGGGAAGAGCCCGAAGAGGGCATCGCGCTCGGAGGACACCGGCAGCGGTCCGTTGGAGATCCCGGTGTCCTCCACACAGAGCCAAGGATGGCCACCGGGGGGGTTTTAGTGAGGTAAAAATCCCACATAACTCGGCGTTGCGCCCACGGCGTCGGGTACCTTTCGAAGGTTTCCCTCTCGATATAAAAAAAAGCTTCCCAAGAAAAACAATTGGTTGGATGTATTTTAAATTTTTAGACAGTAAATATGCAGTTTGCTTGCAATAGCTCAGATTCAATAACGCCACGCATTTATTCAAACAGAGATACCAAAAGATCTGCAATTTTGTATCGGAAAACAACTCATCAAAAGGATATTAATTGTACCCATTCGATGCTCGCGAAGGAGAGAGATAATGGGGTATTACGCGAAGTCGTTCTTCCGTTATCCCGGCGATTAAGGGATTATTGTTTCTTTCGTGAAGTTTCACGAAACGGAGTATCTTCAGGAAAATGTTCGTTTAGATATATAAGGTCTATTGATAGTATGTTAGTAATTAGTTAGAGTAAATATATATGCAACATATAGATATAAATAAAAATCTAAACGTTAAACACAGAGAAAAATCCACTATTAATGTAGTATCGGGAACTCATCAAATGAAAATTAATTATACTAATTCGTCGCTCGCGAAGGACTGAAGATAATGGGGTTTTACGCGAAGTCGTTCTTACGTTTTCCCGCCGATTAAAGGACTATTGTTCCCTTCACTAAGCTTTGCAGGATTGGAAGCTCTTAAAAAAAACATGCGTGCGTACAAAGTACACATGTCAGAAGTAAAACTTCTTTGGCGAACTAATTTATAAATCTTGTTTATATTTATACAAATCTAAAACTTTAAATTTCCAAGATTAAGAGGAAGGGAAAAAGGCGTGATACGACGTTCGCTCTGTCTCACTTTTTCTCTCAATCTTTCTCACTCGCTTGCTCCCTACTCTCACTCCACGGCTAGTTGCTCATGCTACGTTCGCCCTGTCTTACTCTCTCTCAATCGGTCTCGATCACTCTCTCTCTCTCTCTCTTTTCCGACACTTCCGTTGCATACCGGCGTGACGTTTCATCTGTAAAAATTTTACCCTCATGCGCCTAAAGAAGTTTCACTTCAAAAAGATTTTTTCGGATAACCTTATTTGCACAATGTACAATAATTCCCGGGGCGTTATGATGGAGCTCTTCAAGAGAGGTGCGAAAAGAGCTCTCCTTCAAAGCCGGCGATGCATTGGCGACTCCTCTGGTGTTGCGAATGTTCATAGGGGACGGTGCTACCTTCCATCAGGTAGCCCGTTATAGAGATTTATAGAGCCAGAGGTTTAAGTGTAAAAAAACTATTTTATTATTTCATTTCAATAATCGTATGTGTGCATCTTTACATATACATATGCGCTTTTTTGTGCGTTTTTGTATATGTTTAACGGTGTCCCATAACTTAATATTTACATTATCATCTCTTATTGATTTACCAGGGTACCTAGGAGCTATATGGGTTGCTACTGACAAAATTCACGCACGCTTCTATGTTTTTTACATGCTATTTAAGTAGTAAATGAGTCATTGCAGTGCAGTCCACCTAATGACAAGCGCTAACGATCCGAAGAACTTTTACAACCCAGCTTACTCTTTTCAAAATGTTATGTTGCTACTCCTACTTCCATTTTACATTAGAATAGCCTAGCCTTTGCTCCAGACCACCATGTTTGGAGAGAAAATAAAATCGTGAAATTCTTACAGCCATGTGCTATTGCAAATCCGAGCTTATAAGTGAGTAATCATTCCGTTCCATCAAAACGTCTTTCCAAAATACAACTTGAAATGCATCGTCACCGTTGAGGTTTTGAGAATCGCGTTGACTATTTCAAATCAAGTTTTCACCTCACTAGACGTATTTACGTATGATTGGAGTCAGAGCTAATTATGGCGCGCTGATGTTTGACGCGTGTATGATGTAAACGCTTTTTCACAGTGTTTTACTTTCGAGTAAGTCCATACTTTAAGCTTTTGTGTATTTTATTAAAAGCTTTTATTTAACTTACAATGTTTGTGGGTAAGTATGTATGTGTGTTTAGGTCAAATCTTGCAACCTTAATTTAACCCACTTCTGAGTGTCCGTTTGATCTGAAATTTGGAATATCATCTATAGTCCTGATGACAATGGTAATTATATTGTTATTAACGCAAAATGGAGGTTGCAACAAAATGGCGGATCACATACTTTTGTACAACCCACCCAATATTAGGCTTAGTTTATATAATACACTACGAACAACGAACAAAATCAAATCCAAGATGGCTGCCATCAAAAAAAATTAAAATCATATATTTTTGTACAACCTCCCCAATTTGGGAATCAAATGAAAGGGTTTAGCTTATAAAATTCAATACACTACGAAACAAAAAAATCCTAGACGACCGCAATCAAACAATATAAGTTTACAGACTTTAATACAACCAATCCAATATAGGTCAAATGAAAAAGCATTAGGTCCAGGGACAACTGAAAATTAGAAAATAAAATAAAATTAAAATATATATTTTTAGAACAAGTTTTTATTACAATGCACTGTTTGAATCATTTTCGGTACGAACTTTTCACATTTACCCTATAATATTAAATAGTGCTATAACAACGGCTAGATAGTAGCAGTACTTATAGTTTTATAGTAGTACTAAAACGCATGAATATCTTTTTCGCATTAGTACAGATGTCCACTGCGAATAACAGTTTGTATATGCCCTAATCTCAAAACGACAAACATGGCGGACTCGTTCGGACAGAATGATAGCATCTGTGGAAGCGAGGCATGAAACATCCTATTTGCTGTTTTGGATTCCATCTCCGTGTTTTCATTTGAGTATTTGGAAACGAATAAATCATGATATTTAGTTGCTTATGTATTTGTACTAACGTAAAGTGGCAGGATTATTGATGAAAAATATTGAATTGATCTCTCAGCAGAATACAGCCTCTCTATTCTATATCTAGAAAAATAATTGTGTACACTTAACGTGACATATAGTGTGCGACACATCATATCTAAATTATTTCATTGTATTTTTTAGTAAGTGTCGATTTATTATCAAACTAGCAGTACCCGCGGTTTCACCCGCGTAAAAAAGATACCTAATATGTTGATGATCTAGGAAATTGAAAGTTTTCGTTCACATTGACCTACCTACTCTTCCCATTTTGCTCTTGTGTCTTGTAAAAAACATATAACATTTTTTATTGCACTTCATCGTATACGACGGCGCATGCATGCGGCATATACTGCGAGTGGATCAACATGAGGTTAATTTGCTCTAAAATATATCTAACCAATAAATATAATTGTATAGCCTAAAGCCTTCCTCGATAAACGGTCTATTCAACACAAAAAGAATTTTTCAATTCGAACCAGTAGTTCCTGAGATTAGCGCGTTCAAACAAACAAACAAACAAACTCTTCAGCTTTATAATATTAGTATAGATAAAATATCTTGCTTAATATCTTTATTTCATGAATTATATGAATTTATGAGAACGAACTGAACGTTCTATTACTGGTACTTCTTGATTGGATTCTTTGGGATAAATCTGAAAAAATACTGATGCTACTGATTAACTTGCAATAAATACCTGTAATTAGAGATGATGTTTTTTATTATCTTTGTACAGTATTGGTTACAAGACACTAGCTGTACACTGCACGCGTTGCTACGCCGTTATTAAAAAAAAAAACACCTTCACGAGCTCATGAATATCAATTTTGCTAAAGATCGTCACATGATCAAATGAATAGTTTACGAATCTAGATAGGACATACAGACAAACATTCATTTTATAAAAAATAATAATAATGTACGTTAAAAATGTTACTTTTACGCATTTTGGTAAAATAAATCTTTATTCTATAGAAGTAATTGCGGCATTTGTCGGCGGAAGCTCACAAGTGATTGCTTCTTGATTGCGATCTGTCTCTCCGCAGGATACACTCGCATTTCTTACGAACATCCTGGGAATTAATGTGTTATCGATACATTTAACGTGAGAAATTACATTCAGTTTCTTTTGTTTCTTGTTTTTTTCCTACTGTATTAGTTTTGCGTGTTGCGACTACAAATGAGTAAAGCTAATATAAACACGCTTTCTACACTCATAGCCCCACAGTAGGTTTTTCTCCTGTGTCGTGGGTACCATTGACACATACACAAGACAAATACACAAACACCTAGACCCAGAAAAGGAATCTAAACTGATCTAAACATCATTCAGATACCTGTCTGGCCGGGAATCGAACCCGGGACCCATTGCGCATTAGACCGGTATGGTAACCGCTGCGCCACGCGAGTCGTCATTGTACACTTTTCGAACGATTCAATGCTAATAGGCAATACCCTACAGTGATAGGTAGTTTATTATAATGTTACTTGTTAGAAATTGTTATTTTATGGTCTATGTAAATCGTTGTGTATAAGCTCAGATTAATAACATATGTGGAAAAATTGAATGTTTATATATTTTCGTAAAATAAATTTTTATTTAATGGAAGTAATTACGGCATTTGTCGGCGGAAGCTCACAAGTGATTGTTTCTTCATTGCGATCTGTCTCTCCGCAGGATACACTCGCATTTTTTACGAACATCGGGAAAATTAGTGTGATATCCAGTACGGAATATGTTTACAGAATAATTATTTTAGACTAATATTATCGCGGAATTGATACATTTTTGATTTTTTTAGAATCTAAGAAATAAATACGAACTAGACGCAGGGTACATAGATTAATATATTACATGCGACAGTTTCGTCGTGATTAAGATCCACGCAACTGGGTAGAAATATCGGCAAAAAGAATTCTAAAAGTATTCAAAAACCGCATAACCGTATAACGTTTAGTAATAAAATCACTACATAGTATAAAATAAAGTCGCTTCTCGCTATCTGTCCCTATGTATGCTTAGTTATTTAAAACAACGCTACGGATATTAATGCAGTTTTTTAATGGATAGAGTGATTCGAGAGGAAGGTTTTTTATATATAGGTAATGCATGTAAAATATCATAGACAATCATTGATAATTTTAGATTTTTGACTTTTACGCGAAAAGAAGTTCGTCGGGTCAACTAGTTATTTATAAATCTGTTATCTAGTGAAATTTAAAGTACATTTACCAAACTTTTGGTATAAAGTAAATAGATATCAAAATTAGTAAACTTATTTTTACTCGGTAAATAATTTACAACAAAATTTAGTTGTGAAAACAAGGATGTGGAGACATTCAAAGAAAATGTTTGTATAAGCTAAAATTTGAAAGAGTCACATACTTTCTGCAACATAATATATGTTTATGTCAGATCCTATTAGTAAGGTTCACAAAGCAAAATAGGATAAAAAGAAAAAGGAGCAAAAGATTTCCGTATTCATTTCCTTTGAGTAAATGTGCATTTGTACAGACTTGTGAATATACTATTTTTATATTAAAGAAATAGCAAACGAGTATGCAGTCAAATTACTATCTGTGTTTACAACTTATGCTCCGTCGTCAACCCATTATTGTTCCACTGCTGGGCACGGGTCTTCTCTCAGTCAGGTCATAGTCCACCGCGCTGGCATAGTTGGAATTGATGGACAACATATGCTTACTAGATTATTATTAAGTACTGACTACGAAGTTACTTACACATGTAAAGATATGTGTAAGTAACTTCGTATTATATATATAATTTAGACCACGTGCTCAATTTCTACTTCAAGCTATAGAAAATAGTCATTCACAACTATTAGAAGGTAAATGTCTTTGTGACCACATCACACAAACAAATATTCACGTTGTAAGAAAAAAAAGAGTGTGTGTCAGCTCCGACACACGACTGGAGTTTCCTCCTAAAGTCCGATTGACTAAATAGACGCAAAGAGTTATTTACCTGAAAAAAGATTGATACCATACGAAGAGTAAATTAACAAATTAATGAAAAAAATCACAATTACATTAATTATTGATATTTATAACAAAAACAGCAAAATAAGTACATCGACACTGACAGAAATAAACAAGCACAATAACATATATGTATGTAGGTATAGTCGCTTTGCAGCATGCCCTATGTACGTCTTAATACACTCACTGCCAAATTAGAAAGTTGCGCACCGAGGGTGCGCACCAAAAACGTAACGAGGTCATCCATCAGTAGATTTTACTCTTCACATTTTTCTCATACCGGGCCCTTATATATGCAAATCAATTCTTAAGGAGTAAAACTCAAAAAATATGTACAGTTTTGTTCACAGTATACTTAAACGTCCCACCCACTTCCTAACTTAATTCCAGTTCCCGACTACATCAGTGGCATATGAGAAAACTTCGAACAAACCCACGAACTAAATTCATAACGAATTCGGCGACAAACCAAGTCATTGTGGAGAAAAAGTTTGCGGGTAGCCGTAACTATGCCTTCGTCAAAAGGGAGACGCAATTTGCATTCAACATTGCCTGTCGACCATTCGAGACGTTGCTTCGTACAAAGTTTGTAATGTAATCATGTCCTGGCGTTGATTTCTGTCCGGGTAAGTTGGGCGGTTAATCAAGTCTTGTGTAGATAATTGTAAATAAATAGTCATTACGTTACGTTTTGGTTGTGGTATGTATGGAACTTTTTCTGAATGACAATATATGCGACGATTATTTATGCGAAAGTTTGTGTAGATATGTTTATTACTCTTCCACACAGAAACTACCCGTTCGCTGACGTTTGGCACATCATTTATGGCCTAGACTAACACATAAGATACTCATTACCATGACAGACGTAACTGACGCGAGCATAAAGCCAGGAAATAAACTAGTTATTAAATAATAGACGAATTTTAAAGTAATATTTATGAAGATCTTAGCGCAGTTATGCCTTGAAACGAACGAATATCGTTAAAGATACGAAAAAGGTAAATAGAAAGTTATGTTGTAATTCCATATACCAACAGTTGGTCTCCTCACACCATTAAGGAGGCCTGAAGAATATTCTACCATAATATATTTTATATGCAGCGTACCGCGTACCGTATAATTACTGAAAATAATGGTATGTATTATTATGTAACCACTTGCATGTAGCAACGTCGTAGCGCGTTCGTAGGCCCGCTACGGTAGTGTAGCGTTGTAGACGTCTACGAATTTATTCACTTCGAGTAAAACTTCTACGCTTTTAAGTAATGTGAAAGAATGCAATATTACATTAGAAGTACAATAAACGGCACAAGGGGCTTCGATCGATATCAGGACTAGCCATTTGTTCGCGTAATTCTTAGTGCACTTGGGAATTACAACTGTGATTGATTTATGTACTTGTTCCACATCAATTATTTTTAAATTGATTAATGTCCATTTATACATTTTATAATTCGACAATTTTAACGAAATTTCATCAAAGTTTGTATTTTGAAATTAGCAATATTCAAGAGTGAAATTGTTATTTATGCAACTTGAATAGAAAGCAAACATAATAAATATAACATAACAAATAGTTACATAACATTACTATTTCTTCCTGTACAATGTAATTTAGACCAATAGGGAATAAATCAATTTCTTGAATAAATTAAAACGTTATTAATTTTAAAATGGAATTATGTCAGTCCAACAATAATCACTGAAAGGTTTACTATACATCATTTAAGAAAATGAAAATTAATAAAATGAAATTGAATCGAAAAATAAAAAATAGACTTTCTATTGGCATTTATGCAAATTTATAATAAGTATTTTTAAATCGTATCCTACTTTTTACATTGCTGTATAAAACTCAATTAATTATCAAGCATAACTCACTTCATTATAAAATTTATTTTTACATAATGACGAAACCTTTCCTTTATAAGGCTGTGTCAAAGATTTCATCAAGCCTGTCTGATAAATATCGCCAGTCAACATGACTTTAAAATTGAGTTCAGTATAACTCACAAGAATCTTTCTGTAAAAAACACGCTTTCACGCTTTCTACTCTCCTAGCCCCCATTAGGATTTTCTCCTGTGTCGTGGGTACTATGGACACACACAAGACGAATACACAGACACCCAGACCCAGAACATGAATCTAAAGCCATCATTCAGATTCCTGTCTGGCCGGGAATCGAACCCGGAACCCATTGCGCGTCAGCCCGGTACGGTAACCGCTCCGCCACGCAGGTCGTCAAACTGGTATGTTATTGTATAATATGAAAACGAAAGGGATACACGATACGAAATACTAGTATTATTTTCATGCTTTGTCGAGCACTCATGTAAGCAGTAATGTATAATGTCATATTATCAAATTAAAAAGTAGTCCAAAGCTTAATTCAAAACGCATACATTTCTATAACATCGTAAGGTTATTAACATAGTAGTATATGGCTGAGATTTCTACATAACAAACTTTATTCTTATATTTTTTTAAAACCATAGTTTAAAGAAAAAATAGTACAAGTACGAATACTACAAGTTCATAAATAGTATTTTAAGTTATGTACATATCTAACAAAAAAAACTCTCTCATTCCGAGAGAAGACCCGTGCCCAGCAGTGGGACAATAATGGATTGACGATACTTATCTAACGCATTAGGGTTCCCTGTAATGTTAGGTATAAGTTTACAATAAATGAATAAATAAGATAAATTTGTATTTTTTACTAACATTTTTTTCTATGATAAACTAAGATAAAAACCTCATGTTTCTATACCCACTATATATATAATCATGTATACAGATGAATCATACTAATATTTTATATCAATATTATAAATTTTAACATTGTCCTCCAATACGCACTTGGGTCAACCAATACGCACTTGGCCAGCGCGGTGGACTATGGCCTATAACTCTCATTTTGAGAGAAGACCCGTGCCCAGCAGTGGGACAATAATGGGTTGACGAGAATATTATAAAGGGGAAAGTTTGTGAGTGTGTATGTTTGTTACTTCTTCACGTGTAATCCGAGCGATTTTCATAAAAATTGGTAGGGAGTTAGCTGATACTCTATTAACATATACGCTACTTTGTAATGTGGGAAAATATCTTATTCCCACGAGACAATCGATTTTTGTTTACACGGGCGAAGCTGCGAGATTCAACTAGTAGAATATAAGGTCTATCACTATAAGAATTTAATTAGCAAGACTTGACCTCTGCTTTTTAGATATTCCTCTGTCGTCATTTTCGACTAAATAAATTACGTAATTAAGAAACCAAAACACAAACCTTGGGAATACAAAACTCGTAAAATATTAATAAACAACTTTATTCCTTAGTAAACTTTGACAAAGGGTGCTAATAAAATTAAGGGATGAACTTGAGGGTTGGAAGGAAAAATTGTTGGCGCCACGCAATGTAAGGGTAATATTGTGAAGAATAAAGGACTTTGAAGAAAGGAGTTATGTAGAATACTTGATGAATAACCATTTTAAAGATGGTTATTAAAATTATTTAAATTATCTTACTTGTATACCTATAAAGAAAAATATATTTTTTGTATAGTTCTAAAAATTTCTCTATTCATATAACATATTTTTAAGAATCCACATATTTTCTAGCAAAGGTTAGACTTTAACAAAATTTATACAAGGTAATTTTGAATACGACAGTATTTTTCTATACACATATATAGATGTACTTATACAGATATTAAAAAAAACTTTACTCACTATAAAATACATGTTAAATACCAATAAATTAACAACATAAATTAAATAATTATCAAAACTATCACTAAATAAAATAAAAAAAAAAACTTAAAAATAATCACTTAAATATCTTTATTTCAGTTATTACTGAAAATTGAAATCTTATACAAGGACTTCACCCATGATAAATTAAAATTAGTTCCTAGCGCTAAACAAACATCCCAACTATGTCCAAAATTCGACTCAACCGGTAACGCTCATTTATAGAAAATAGCTACCAATATTTCCACATTAGATAGTATGTTTAGTCACGTGCACAAACCGAGGCTGTACGTGATCTGGGAGGAAGTGCCTAGTGTCGAACGAGTGGAATGAACTGAATAACTTTAAGGACGTGTACGTAAGATTTAGTATTTTCCTATCGAAGAAGATACCGTAAATGGGCTTGCTCGTTCACAAAAAAAACAGAGTCACGGAGGTCTTAAATAAAAATAAAAAAACTTTATTTGCCATAGAATCATATTAAATAACCACAAAACTACGATAATAAAGAAAAGATAATAAAATAATTCTTATACAATTTTAATTTGATTGTCATTTAAATTTCAAATAGCGTAAACAGACTTTCACACACCATAAATAAAAATGACTTTCTAACTCTAAATTAACAACCAAACAATGTCCAAATCATCGAGTCGAAAATAGCTGCACATATTTCTACATTATATAGTATGTTTAGTCACGTGCATAATCCGAGGCTGGACGTGATCTGGGAGGGAGTGACCTGAAGTCGAACGAGCGGAATAGACTGAATAACTTTTACTACTACGTGTACGTAAGATTTACTATCATCATTTCAAAGTATAATACTAGCGTAGACATAGTGTATGATCGATGATTTTCCTGACATTGAGGAAGTAAGTAATATATTTTTAACGTTTATTACTTTTTCTTTCTAAAATAAATTTAAGATTTACTTAAACATGAATATTTCTACGTCTATCAATTTCTGATGATTTTTTTAAATGTCTAACTTAAAACGTGTTTCCCCTAATAAAATGTTTTTTCTGTGACTTTTCCTATCTCATAACTACCTAATACCTGCGTCTGAATGAATTAGTCTAAGATTTTTTTAACGTCATATCTTTAAACTTAAATCATAGAACACAAGAACAATGTGTCTACCCCTTTATGTTAGAACAAAAAAGTGCAGTGTCAATGGACGCCTCCTTCAATAAACAATTATTTAGCGGTTTAAGTTAGACTAGAATTACTCATTAGCCTTATATAAGGCTATATTGTAATCAATATGGAGTACCCTATTATTCGGTATTTTATATATAACATAAAAAATATATATCTTTAAACTCTTATTGTATTCATTTTTCCCAGGTAGATCGAACAGTAGTATTAGAATTTCGTTTTTGTTCATCCTGTATCTTTAATATACAAGATACGTCATTTATTCATGATATGCACCAGGTGGCCTGATGACTTGAAGAAGACAGCGGAAAACCGTTGGATTCAGAGGGCACGGGACCGGTTGGAGTAGCAATGGACCAAAACGGCTGTTCCAATGATTTGAATCGTAGTACCGTATCAAGTCGCGCTCTTTTGGCGCTATAATCAATCAGATGTTGAAATTAACACCGCCTCTACAGAGAAACAATAAAAATATTAAGGGAAAATCATTATGTATCAATTCTTATAATAAACGAGCCTAACAAACTTTAAAGGTAATAGACGGGTAAATGTGGTGATACCACCGCCTCACCTATTTTTAACTAACAACATATTCTAACAAACTTTTGCATGACGGATGTGGCAACTGATACATGTGAGGCTCAGTCCTAATAGGTAGGATTTTTTTATTTGGATTTAATAAAATGTATCCGAATGCCGCAATAGCCACCTATAATCAGATAAATAAAATATGAAAACATCAAAAAATTATACTACATATCTTTTATTTATGACTTATACTTTTCCCAACCTACAATGTCCCTATAACTGAATTATTTATTGCCGAGAATTCTTCACCCGCTACTTCCGCCCGCCGAAGCCGACGTGTTACAAACTGACGTTATTGTTGCAACTTTGTATGGAAAAACATCGATAAATCTCAGAATTCGTGGATGACACGTCAGTAGCAAATGCTCCGAAAGTGCCGTAATAAAATATGGGTTGGCTTCAATTTTCCATGCAAGAATCACGATAAATAAGAGGTTTGAAACTCTCGAACCATTCTAATTTAAAAAAAAACCATATATTTCGTAATAATACATATAATAATACGTGAAGCAAAAATTTGTGATTCGTTTTTAAGATACTTGCCGCAGGTGGAGGAGTATGAATTTACGCACGGTTATAGTTGATGTAGAGAAGGATTGCGCAATCCTAATATTTTTTCTAATAATGCATAAAACATACATAAAATCAACTAATAACACATTACACACACTACCTTGCATTTGACACAAACACATATATATTAAAAGAAATACAACATCCAATGTCTTAATATGAAAATACGTAACGTCAAAAATGTCAGATGTCTTTGTCAAAATACCCGCTATTGTTTTTAAATGCAGCTTAGTTAATAAATCTCTTTGCATGCGTTTAAAATAACTTGAAAATTATTACAATTTATTTAAATTAGAGAGATATTGGTGCTACTTTGAATAATATGAAGTTTAGTTTTTTAATTTAAATTACGGTCGAATTTCGACCGTTGCGACGGGAGACTAGTTTATTATATTATATAAATACTATTGAAGGAACAAATAAGAATACAATCCATCTGATGGTTAGGATACTGCCGCCCTTGCACATTCGTAATTTGCCTCAGATCAGGTTTACCTAAGATTAACTATAAATACGTTGCTCATACTCTGGACTAAGTTTGTACGCCTTGAATAAATGTGTTTCTCTACCACACTTTTCAGGCCAGAACACAGTAGTTAATAATACTGCTGTTATTAGGCAGATGTTTTTTAATTGAAGTAGCAAACGAGCATGCAGTCCACCTGATGGTAAGTGGTCACTGCCGCCCTTAGACATCTGTAAGCAACATCATTTAGAACATGGATTCTATCTGAAATCAATCACAGACGCGTTGCTACTTCCGAGGACTATGATGATCGCCTCATATAAAAATGCCCGTAACCACACCCTTCTATCGAAACGCAAAAACTGTTTCACGCTAGAAATAGGTGTGGCGGTGGTACCTCCCTGGTCGAACTAAGCTGGTTTTACCACCTTCAATTGTTGCAAGAGGGATTCCAGATTTAAGCCACATAGAGTTCTACCCTTGGTAACTAATATTATTGTTTTTTTAGTATAATTAACAAATAATCTATTGAAACAAGCCACCCTTCGATAAACTAATGCGATGTCCAAATTGTGTACAATTATTTACACAAATCAAGAGTAGGTGTGTACTTGCTATTACTAATCATAATATTTGTTGTTTCCTAAAAGGGTATCAAACTAAATACCGGTAGATATCTATTTATATCTATTTATCATAAATAAATCTTTGATTTATTCTCAAAGTCAAAGAGGTTTGATTATATGAGGAAAATTCGTTTAAGGACATAAGGTATTCCAAGGTATTCATGTATACTTATATAAAAATCTATCAAAGATGCAAACAGCAACGTTACAGTAAAAAATATACGTGACTGAAGTACAATCATTTGCGATATAACCACATACTAAATCAAAACACCGACTGACCATAGCACATAAAAATTTATCTCGTAACTCGTAATTAGAATCGGAACGTTCGCAACTAATTGCTTTCCGTAAAAACCTCAAATCGGGTAATAACCATCTAAACATGAAATGTGCGACGCTGGCGTGAAATAATTAAACAACTCCTATGGTGGTAGTGATGCGAGCCGAAGCGTAAACGATAATGATACAATTTTACAAGGAAACTATTCAGTCGTACCTTATAGAGTCATTTTATTTTTGTAACAAACCGAAATAGACCTATTAACCGAAATAGACCTATAGACCGAAATAAACTATTAAAAGATTTATGTTTACAATGTATCTTCTATAACTGACATTAGGATCTTATAAATAGGTCCCATTTTAAGTCGATAAATATTCTGGTTATTGCTTAAGGATTTATTTTTTTGTCAAATATATAGAATTACCAAAAAAATCATATTTTAAATCATAATAAATACTCGTAAAACGAATTAATTTTATCGATATAATTCGGTATCGAAAATAACGAATTGTTTTTGATGTAACAAAGCATCATTAAATGTAACAACTAATATGGGCAGTTCATTAACAACTACTTGATGTTGTTTTTGTTATAAAATTAATGCGCGGATTAATGCGTGTAGTGGACTTGTAATGGTTTATATGCCGCATTATTAATTATTATTTTATGAAGCCACTTACTGACTCATTTTTATATACTTCAACGGTAAATAAGAAGGATGAAATATACAAATATACAAGGAAAGGGAAATAAAAGTGTATTAACACGCAAGTGCATCTTTAATTCATTTATCTATGTAAACGCAGGGTTGTATGTATAATTTAATCTCTCAAATTACAGCAACTTTCTTGTAAATATATTAAAAAAAATGGATATAAATAAGAAAAAAGGCAAACCCGCTTAGCTTCTTGCCGGATCTTCTCAGTTGAGGTCGTATTCCGATCCGGTGGTAGTGTAAGAAAAAAATGTAACTGACAATGGTGTATTCCAATTTGATCACCTAGGTGATCAAAGTGGAATACACCCTGACATTTTGTAAGTGCCCCCGTAAGCAAAATAAAGACATTTCATTTCATTACAGCATATACGTACACGCCATATACTAATAACAGCAGGAAGTCCAAAACTATAACTGACACAGTTTTATGAATTTTCCCTAGAAACGCACGGAATGGAGGAAAATACGGTTACCCGAAAAATCTTCACTAAGGTCGCTCTTTTCAAAAGCTTCAATCCCGTAGAGCTTAGTGAAGGAAACAATAATCCCTTAATCGGCGGGATAACGGAAGAACGACTTCGCGTAATACTCCATTATCTTCTCTCCTTCGCGAGCGATGAATGGGTTCAATTAATTTCCTTTTGATGAGTTATTTTCCGATACAGAATTAACTTTGCATGTCTCTCTGTTTTCGTCCCTGTAGTTCCGGGATTAAAATAGGGCTACGGTATCTCCTGCCTGTCGTAAGAGGCGACTAAAAGGGGCCTTCGTGGTTTTGGGTGGCTAGAGTGGGAGCTCGAACCGTTCGGTCAGGCGACCCTGCGTAGGACAGCGGTATGTGTGGTCGCATACCATCGTACAGACCCAACGGAGTGGTGGGCCCAGCCGCCCATCTATGGAGAGCCTGATGGAGCAACGCGCTCGGAGGACTCCGGTCGCATTCCGTTGGAGATCCCGGAGTCCTCTTTGTAGCGCTGAGGACGGCCACCGGAGGGGGGGTTTTAGTGCAGTAAAAGTCCCACTTAACCCTGCGTCCGTCCCACGGCGTCGGGTACCATTTGAAGGTTTCCCCTCGAGAAAAAAAAATGTCTCTCTGTTTTGAACACTTAACTTAGTAGCTTATGTATATTATGAAAGATTGTGACAATGTATAGTAGTTTGTACTCCTGAACGCAATAACTACAGTTCACATTTCGCTGAAATTTGCGTCTAATATTGTTTAGGATCTGGATTAAGATATAGACATAGACCTTGGGAAATGTGCTTATAGCGAGAGCCGCGGGAATAAGCCAATTTATGTAAATATTTTAAGTGTGTCGTTACAGTTGGGCCTATTCGTATTTGCAGCTTCACCGATTTTAGTGCCACGCCTGAAATTCACCCGGGACAGAATCCATACAAACATACATCATACTACATCATATTCACGCTTTTTACACTCATAGCCCCACACTAGGAATTTCTCCTGTGTCGTGGGTACCATGGACGGATACAAGACGTTTACACAAATACAGTGACCCAGAAAATGAATCTAAACTCATCATTCAGATACCTGTCTGGCCGGGAATCGAACCCGGGACCCATTGCGCGTCAGATCGGTGTGGTAACCGCTCCGCCACGCGGGTCGTCAATATTATTATACTACATGCTATATTCACACTACACTATAATACAACATACTTATAGAACCCTGTTCCACAAGAAGATACTCTCTAAAGATTCCCTCGTTTCCAAAACCTTCACAAAAGAAACAATAATCCCTTAATCGTCGGGATAACGGAAGAACGACTTCGCGTAAGACCCCATTATCTTCTCTCCTTCGCGAGCGCCGAATGGGTTCAATTAATTTGCCTTTGACGAGTTGTTTTCCGATACAGAGTCGTTAGTAACCCCTTTTGAATAAATATGTTGTGATAAGAATCGAACTACAAATAAACTACAAAAATGACGACCCGCGCGGCGCAGTGGTTACCATACCTGTGTGACGCGCAATGGGTACCGGGTTTGATTCCCGGCCAGACAGGTATCTGAATAATGAGTTTAGATTCATGTTATGGATCTAGGTGTTTGTGTATTCGTTTTGTGTGTGTCCACGGTACCCACGACATAGGAAAAAAATCCTAGTATGGGGCTATGCGTGTAGAAAGCGTGCGTGAAAAAATAGGCACCCCAAATTCTTCCTTTGAAACGGCGACTGAATATCTTTAACTACGATTAAAATTTATCGGTTACTTAGTAGTTTGTTTTATAAATAATTAGAATCCGTTGCGTTTATTACATTGAATACCAATACTAGTAAATAAGTGTATTCAATGTAATAAATAATATCCTCGAGTGGCGACCACGTTTAGGCAAAAGGAGTACCTACAGGTCGCCCCCCTACCAGGTGGACCGATGACCTGAAGAAGACAGCGGGAAACCGTTGGATTCAAAGGGCACAGGACCGATTGGAGTGGCGCCATTTAGGGGAGGCCTATGTCCAGCAGTGGACATCAAAGGGCTGATGGATGGATGGATGGACTAGTAAATAATTATAATTATGTTTCGTATTGAATATTTACCACTAATAAACGTAAAGAAAAATATCAGTAACATTATCATTAATAATAATTGTTATGAATAGACTCCTAAAAAGGTTTGCACAAATTTAGAAAGTTAAATGATCAGTAGATAGATAGATTGTTTATTTTGAAAATAAATCTAGGATCGACAGTACAATAATATTAATTATTTTATCTATTGTATGCAAACTTATATCTAACATCACAGGGTACCCAAACACGTTATAAATGTACATAATTCAAAATACTATTTATTTTCTATTATGAGCCAACGGATTGATAATGAGTCTGTTTAATTAAATATTTTGATCATATATTAGTTGAATGTTTTCGTAAACATAATCAACCGAACAATGTATTGGGAATTCGGTTTTAATTAAATGTGTATCGGTAAACAATCTTAATTACAAGCAATCGATTCACATCTAAAGATATTTATGAGAAATAGCGGCAAGTGAATATATTTTGAAGGAAAAACAGTTATCAGACGTTTGTGATATGTCATTTGATGTCTGCTTGCTAAAATTAATACAATAGCTTGTATTAATAATTAAGAAAAAACATTGTTAATTGTCCAATGTAAATAATATTTTTAAATATACACAAAAGAGATATTCCTGGTACTTACTCTCGGGCGAGCACTTAAATCTTCAGAGTGGTCAATAGATTTACGATCAACTTAATGAGGTCTAAATTATATTTGGACTGTTTTATTTATAGAAAAAAACAATTAATTTGAATGTGGTTGACCCGGTTGTCGTACGACTCTGAATCACTGCTACAATTATTTCTACCTAAAATTACAGTGTCAAGCGCTGTTGTATTTTGTTCTGAAGGGTGTCGAACATATTTATTCAATTCAGTTTTGGCTTACCTCAGGTAATTCCTCAATTGTATCTGTGATTACGACCACTTACCATCAGCATTGACCACTAAGGAGACTACCTATACACTCGTTTGATATTTCAGTATCATAAGAAAATCAATATCAAATTTCCAGCCACCATAGGAAAATAAACAAGTTTAAGAGCATGCATACATGCATCCATTATTATTTTAACGAAGTGTGCAGCATCGCTCGTTAACAAAAACGCAGAGTAAGCGGCGCTACACGGTTGATTAAATTTTAATCAGACTTTATTGGAGTAACGCCCGGGAACGTCAAATGCCGAGATTGGGAGATGTTTGAAATGTAAAGCTTTGTAGAGACTGGTTGAAAATGGAGTAAAACGAAAGTACCACGACAGGCGCATTTCATAAATGTCTGATGAACTGCTGACAAAACATTTGTTTTATTTTGAAGGAGATATTGTGGATTCTGCTATTTACCTTTACCATATTTGTAATTATTCATTACAGAAATGGTACTGCCATATATACGTAAGTTATACATAAGTTATACGTATACATTTGTTAGTACTACATGTAGTACTCGACCAAAACAATTAGGCGCATGACAGTTGAAACGTCATTAGAACTAGGGATTTTCCATCCCGATACAAAGTATATTCTATAACCAAATACCAAGAGTATGTAGGTATACCATTATTAAAACATACGCTATAGTGGTGTATGTTCAATAGTCGTGTATTTATTAAAACATTTTTATGTGTGTAATATGAATGTACCTATTATAGTTATTATATTATATATATAAAATTAAAGAAAGAAGTATTTTTGACTTAGGAGACAGGAATACTCAGCCCATCCAAAAAAATCATATTTTTGATTTTTTCAAGAGTCCTTTCTGTTCCACGAATAGTCTTGTTCCAACCCATTTTGAAGTTTATTGAGGAATAATCAACTAATTTAATAATAACTTTAAAAATTCAACAATCACTCATTAAATTAACAAAATAACATTAAAACGTGCTGGCTAACGTAAACACCTAGACGATACACGACTACACGTCACTAGGGTATGCGCGGGGTTAGAAACGAGATGCAGGGTATGGAACCGCTTTTGTTTTATGCGCCTAATTGTTGTGGTCACGTAATATATGTAATTACCAATAGGGCGATATGCGGCAAGATTTATTTGTTTTCTATGAAGTCTTCTTAAAACCGGCTTTTTTACCTTAATTTAAGGTCGGACTTTTTTAGCCGTAGTGCGTAAATAGCAGCAAGAAATAATAAAACATAATTTAACATAAAACGTACAAAATAAAGCTCCATTATAAACGCATCTTTATCTATTCTGATGAGACTCCACTGAGAGATAACCGTATTAAAGCGCGTTCCTGATTTTTCCCCGGCGCAAACACTTTAAGGGCACTTGGGAAGAGAGATTTTAATTTACAAGGGACGTTTATATCTCCCAGGTTTGGGTTCTTGAGGCAAATGTTGTTTCCATTGTGGTATCGGAAATTAGAAGGTAATTTCTTTAATCAATGTTTATCTGTTCTTTTTAAGAGATTTTATTGAAGATATAGCCTCTATCCATTGCTTTATAATAACTATAATGACGTTAGCTTTGATGACATTCACAAAATAAGTATGTAGTAATGTGAAATCATGAGATTTTTAACAGCACAATCGTTGCGGCTTAGTATGATACTTATGAAAAATGATAGTATAAGTGATACTTGTTATACTTATTTTGCTTATGCTTTATAGCCATTTATTTTTTAATCACTACATAGAACAAAGTCGCTTCCCGTCCCTATGTTTGCTTAGATCTTTTAAACTACGCCAGATGCCCATTGGTAAACTTCACACATCCTTAATTCTGTTTTTAAAAGACTTGTGCGAAGAGTGTAGTTTTCCTCGAGATGTTTTCCTTCGTCGAGAAGCAGTGATAATTAAATACTAATACGCATATCATTTTGGAAAAAACAGTGGTGCGTGCCTGAGAATCGAAACTCGGACTTCCCGACCGCGAGGGCAAGTTTTAATCATTAGGCTATCACTGCTAAACTCTTCAATTCATTTCACCTTAAAATGTATAATGTTAATACTACGTAGAACGTTATTAATAAGTTTAATTAAAAGATAAAAATTAATCGCCCTTGTATTTAATTCTCATTAGCTTAGTTAATTATAAGCAATCTCCTTCCTTATAATAACACGACGAGAATAATATTTCTTTCAAAAATTTCGTTCGTAGCTAGTAACTCCTGTATTTCTTTAGCGGCGCTCAAGAATTTAATTTGCAAAATAACTTACTGAATTTGCAACCCAAAATATTCAAATACTCTTTAAGTTAAAAGCTGCTTATATTTAATGCTGTCATGAATAAAAATGATGGCGAAGGTCATACAGTCAGATTTCAACACCATAAAAGGTTTATTGACCGCGTTTTGTTTTTGGTGTTTATGCTTTGCTCGGTTTTTGAAATTAATTTTACTAATCACCCGTCGCAACGGTCGAAATTCGACCGTATTTTAAATTAAAAACTAAACTTCATATTGTGCAAAGTAGTACCAATGTTTCTCTAATATAAATAAATTGTAATAATAATAATAATCTGCATAATAATAGCTGCATTAAAAGCAATAGCGGGTATTTTGAGAAAGACATCAGACATTTTTGACGTTATGTGTGATGTTATGTGTTTTCGTAGTGAGACATTGAATATTCTATTTCGTTTATTATGTATGTGTTTGTGTCCAATGTAAGATAGTGAATGTAATATATTTTTAGTTGAATTTTGTTTTTAAATGCAATAACTGAAAAAATTATTAGCATTGCTCAATTTTTCCACGTAATACATCAACTATAACCGTGCATAATTTCATACTCCTCCGCCTGCGGCAAGTATCTTAAAAACGAATCACAAGTTTTTGCTTCACGTATTATTATATAAAATTGCAAATGAATTATCTTAAAAGAATGTATTTGCTGTTCCATTGAGTCGCTATTTACTGCCAGATCCCTTTTTTTTGTAAACATATAATTTTTGTAGAAATAATGAAAGAGTACAGGGTTAGAAGGTGTCCACTGCCGCCAATGGACATTTTTCATTTACTAAATAACGTTTGTACCCTATCTGGTGTCGCCAATAAATACAAAGTAACCCTTTAGAACTAGTTGTAACCCATATAATGTATGTTGTAACATGTGTTACAAGAATAATTTAACACTTGACACCGTTTTTAAAAGGCAAAAGTGGTTTAATGAAGCCACAAAAATGTATACAAACAAAAAAAAAATGTTCAAAATTGTAAAGATTTCCAAAATACTCGTTTTGAATTTTTTGGCAACTAATGCAATCAATTCCCGAGTGATTTTTGGAGATCAAAGGTCATTCTATAAGTACGTATGACTCGAAGTCGCCATGTTTAATTAAGAGCTTCTCATTACACCGAAAATGATCTAGCCAGGGCAATCCAGCCTCTCTCATAAAGAAACTCCCTTAATTAATTTTTAATCAGGAGCTATAGAGGGCGGTCGTTCTGAGAAATTTCACGAAACTTCATCTCCATGGAGTAACTTAACATTTTAGATAAGTTTCATGTTGCGGGTACCTTTTTACTTTTTATGTATACTTTAATCTTTTGTCTAAGATAATTATTAATATTTGGTAATCCATTCGATTTTTTTTATTTATCTTTTTCTTTGTCATCATCTAATTAGGTATAATATTTATTAGATCGTCTCACATCTACATATTAAGACGTGAAGCAATATTATTAAGTGAAGCAAAAACTTGTGATTTGATTTTAAGATACTTGCCGCAGGCGGAGGAGTATGAAATAACGGTTATAGTTGATGTAGAGAAGGATTGCGCAATGCTAATATTTTTTTTCAAATATTACATAAAACATACATAAAATCAACTAAAAACTCATTATACTCACTACCTTGCATTTGACACAAACACATACGTATTAAAAAATACAACATCCAATGTCTTTACTTAAACACATAACGTCAAAAATGTCAGACGTCTTTGTCTAAAACCCGCTATTGCTTTTAAAAGGAGCTGATCGCTCTTTTAACCTTTCAAGGGTGCATTCAAACTAAATTGAAAATTATTACAATTTATTTAAATTAGAGAAATATTGGTGCTGAATGATCATGAATGATAATGAAACCGACAGATACAAGGAAAGGAAATATATATATTTTGGTTAATATAAAAAGGGTTTGTATGAAGTATTAACTTAAATTTCATTTGGTATTCTTCCAAGTAGAAAAACAAAGGTCGTGGGACTCTTAATAGCTTTATCTTGTATTAAGGTAATCTAGCTAATGGTATTCCCTCTACTATGTCACTGTGCCGAATCAAAGGAAAAGGACTAAGCGTAAATTGGGCTTCTATGAAGGGTTCTGTAAATTTTTAATGTATACGCATTAACCCTGACATTTCGCTGAGTATTTTAGGTAAATATAATTTTAGACTCATATTATAGCGAAATGGATCCATTTTAATATCACAGCTTTGTATGAATACGAAATTCATCAATTTCAAGTTACGGATATAATTGTATCAAAAGGACTTGAACTGTTAACTTGATGCTTTAACTACATCGGGGGTAATAGCCTGTTCATCTCTTTTTATTATTTAAAATTTATTAATTAATTTTGTGCAGCAGCACACTACTGCAGGTCCAGGGGATGAAGCCTCATTCATGATTGGTTGACGGAAAACACGTGATATTGGCGAATTATTGTAGCTTAGTCAACGATCCCCGGTCCCCCGTAAGAATAAAATAATTTGGTTTTAATATTTGCAAACTTTAGGCCACATTGAATTTTATTTACGAAGGTGCTGTTTTATCACTGCTCTAGGGAACCCTATTATATCTGTCAGTTTCCGACTCTCACTACCGGCACAAGTGGAATGTAGCGATATTTTCCCGACCTTTTCGCTTCAATCCGGGACGCGACAACAAACAAGCCTGCTCGCCGGAAATAGGTAAACCAGATTTCCTGCTGAATGCTACAGAGAAAATGTACTTTTTATACCGGGTTGTGTGCTTTAGGTAAACAGTGGGATTTTTCGATTTTTATTTCGTTTTAGGAGACGCATTGTTTTACCAGTAATAAAACCTAGAAACTTAACAAACCAAATTGTGTGCAAACGTCCTGAATATATACATTTTAGTTGACAAAAACAAATTAAAAAAAAAGAAGATCTCGCACCTATTGTTTACATGTGTTACTATTAACTATGAACTAACTCTTTTCGGAGTTAGTTTATAGTTTAATACGCTAGTGAACAAAAGAGAGAGAGAGTAACAATATTTATAAACACTCATGTCTACTCTATGATTAAACCTCCGTCACCATTGATTTATAAAAGGATAACATAAATGATCGTTTTAATATGGATGAAGGAAATGAGCATGCGGTGTACTTGATAGTAAATGGTCACTACCGCCCAGTCATCCCCAGTAAGATTAGATTCTTACAAGAGATTAGTCATAGATCCGTTACGACCTCTAAGGTATAAGCTAGAATTTCCCGGATAATTATGTCTCCGTGCCGCAGGTAGTAAGAAAGAAAAGAAAAGCTTTATTTAGTCAATTTTTGGGTTACAATAATTTTGATTACATGGTTAAAAAGGCGCCAAAATTGAATATGCCGGTTAAGGTTCTGAATGTATGGCACTTACATACTCGCATTTATCAATAAAAGACTTACAATTAGACACTCTATTACAATGCTGATAATTTTAACAGATTAATATGTTTAGTAAATAAAAAGCCAACTTACTCGTACTTACTTACTTATACATTACTTTTAAGTAAAACTTTAACAATCGTAGTCTGAAAGTGTGACAAATCTTTTAGTATCAGACAAACAATACTTACATATATTCAATGAACAAATTTTAGTATTTTAAAATTGTATACATTCGTATTAAAGTTAAGCTCTCTTTCTTCTTTTCTTCATTCGTCTTATCTATTTCTGTCTTATATTTCTTTCTTGCATATCTTTTGTTTTAAATCAAACATTTCATAAAATAACAGCAGAGAATACGCATGCACTAGGTAGTGGTATCTCATAAAAGTTTTAATTGCTTTTGGCTATGTTATATCACATATTTTGTTACGGAATAGTATCGTAATAAATTCGTGTTGAATTGCATGTTAGTTACTTCTATCATTTACATCATTTCTACGGCTGCTCGGTTTATACCAGGAGCGCTCAATTTAATTAACTCATTCCTAAAAGAGAAAACTTACAGGCATTCCACATATTATTGTATTACATAGTCATTAAAAAATTGGTTTCACCATAACCCTTTTCAATTGTTAATCATAGGTTTTTTGCATGGAAGAAGGACCATAAAATCGTTAGATATTAAATTATCTATTCGTATACGAGGAGTCATTGTAGGCGAATGCAATAATCCTGTCAATAACTAGATATGTGGCATTAGTAAGAGGTTATAGTTCGACCACCACACTTTTTTCTAGCGGGAAGTAGTTCTTAACGTTTTAACGGAACGATGTGGCGCACTTTTAATTGACGCCACCATCTTAGTCGTCCCGAGTAGCAACGCATCTGTGATTGACTTCAGATAGTTCCCATTTCCTATATGAGATTGCTTACAGATGTTTATGAGCGGGACTTATTATATAGTCTTTTGCTTCTTCAATTTTATATTAAAAAAAACGCACTCGCTCCTGCATTGCAGTGTAGATTGCCAGTTTAAACTTGAATTTTCAGTCTATGTACTTTGAATTGGCAAAAACGTAAACAATGATTGTTTTTAAGAATCTTATACTAAGGACACTAATAAAAAATGGACTGAGGGTTAGATTTCTGGCCAAGCATGAATTAAATCGTGAATTTAGATTTTTTGCGACCTTTAAAGAATATAACGCCATTAAAAGTTACCTGTCAACTACCAACCACGCTACGTTGCTTAGTAAGGATATCTATAAAAGGATTTTTTACACTTCCACCGAATAAATACTAAACTAATACTTATTGAGATACATTGCTCTATTTGGAAGTGGGGCAATAAAAGAGAGGTGTTATTCTAAATAATTAAGTGTAAGCAGGATATGTTGTTAATTCTTGACGACATGTCAAGAATTAACAACATATTTGGAACTATTCTCAGTATGTTCCCTTACCATATCCTTAGGTGTACTGTAAGGTTGTATGAAAATGTAATAGCAAAAATTAGTTACGAAAAAAAAAATAACGGTAATAAATTACTTTTCAACAAATTATAAGCATATGAACATAAGGAAAAGTGTGGATTAAATGTTACTAATTTATATTCTCCCGGGACAGACTGCAAAGTTTGCCACCGACCCACATAATGAAGCCACGGCCACGAGGTAACCTTTTGTCAACAGTAAACAATAGGAAGGATTTATTCCTCTACAGGCTCTACTTAAATATATGCCCTTAATCATCCATTCTCGTTGGAAAACAATGCGTCATACTAATTAAAAAGTTACAATACGCGTCCTGTATTTATACCAACACTGTGCGCTAGAAAATACCTTATTTAATTGGAGTAGCAGTGAATTTTGAACGGCAGCTGAATTTCCTCGACGTTCATATGAAACAAAAGGCTAGAACCAATTAGTAAAAATTGTTAACTGCGTTGTTTTGCTCGTTCTAGACTGAAAGAGAATAATATATTATCAGAATTTCGTAAGTTACCTGATTATTGTTCCTAAATTAATGTTTTTGAGGTATTAGCATAATTTACGCCTTTTTAGGGTTCAGTAGTCTAAAGTTAAAAACGGGACCCTATTACTAAGACTCCGCTATCCGTTTGTCCGTCTGTCTTTCTGTCACCAGACTGTATCTCATGAACCATTATAGCTAGATAGTCTATGGATTTCTGTTGCCGCTATAACAACAAATACTAAAAGCAAAATAAAAATATATTCAAGAGGGGTCCCATACTACAAAAGTGATTTTGAACCTTTTTTTTTGAAGATAATGCTATGAAACCTTTCGTGCGCGAGTCCGTTCACACTTAGCCGGTGTTTTAAATTTAAAATATAAATGTATTGCTACGCTACTGCCGCCCATGGTGTCCATAGGCGGCAGTAGCGTAACCAACCTCAGATAAGACCAGAGTTTTACCAAAGGTTGGCCACAGATGTACTAATATAGAACATGGATAATGTGTCTTAGGTTCTAAACTTGGGTAATATAAGTCAGAAATAGATTTGACAGTCTCGTCGACGCGTTATTGTCTCACTGCTGGGGAGTGGTCTTCACTCAGAATAAAATAGTTTTAGGCCATAAACCACCGCGCTGATCACGTGCGAATTGGTGGACCGATTGCGATTTGGCAGTAGTAACTCTGAAGTCGTAAGGGCTGCAATACCAAGAAATTTATCTTCCATCAAGGAAATGAAATAAAACACCAAACATATTTCTTTTATCATATTATATTTCACTTTTTTATACCTATAATTGATAAAAATTTACATATACATCCAATGTATTTATTGTAATTTGTATTGTGATATTTCGACTCTTTCAAAAATGAATCTGAGCAATCATAGCTTTTAGTACTCTTAGCTGCTGGCAAGAAGGATGTATAATATTTAATTACCTAATTCAGAGTATGATACAAAAAGCGTGAATTCAATTCATGGTTAGAATCAGTGTAGTTCGACCGGGGAAGTACCACCGCCACACCTATTTCTAGCTTGAAGCATTTCTTGCGTTTCGATGGAAGGGTGTGGTTGCCGGCACACTTTCACATGAAGTGACCATCATTGTCCTCGGGAGTAGCAACGCATCTGTGATTGACTTCAGATATACCCATGTTTTGTATGTAGTTGATTACAGATGTCCATGGGCGGCAGTGACTATTTACCATCAGGTGGACTGCATGCTTGTTTGCTCCTTCAGTGAGATAAAAAAAATTAAAGTAGTGCATATATGATTATTAAAACCAAACGGCCATATAACAATGAAAACATGGGACAAAAATCTTTATTTTTGGTTTACTGAATAACTGTCGTAAATACTTTATCTTATATCCCTAGTACATATAACTTCTATCTTCAAAGCTATATGTAACAAGTGAAGAGATTTTGTCGTAAAATAAACTTATCGTGGAATGAAGTGTGGTTTAATGGATTTTACTTAACTCATGATATCCTTAACTTCTATAATAATAATGTTGGTTTCCCGTGTATGTGCGTTTATATATTTAACAAAACAGTTTGGTTGATTGAAAATAAATAAATATTAGTCATTTCAATATTTTCTTTGTAATTTATGTATGTCTGTTTACTCATGTGTTTAGAAATTCATCAAACTTATAATGTTTATTATTAGAATGTATTGGGATTTTGAGACAACATTTATTCTTCATTTTGTCGACATCCATTCACTATATTATATCATCCGATCCGGTGGTAGTGTAAGAAAAAAAATGTAACTGACAATTTGTAAGTGCCCCCGTAAACCTATACAAAATAAAGACATTTCATTTCATTACAAAAAAATATATAAAAGCGATAACTTGTGCAATGATTTAGAACATTGTATAAAGATTTAAATCAGAATTCAATAAGGACTGGATAAACTAGACCAAAAGAAAAGACGATCTCCAAAGCTATAATCCAGTCGAGTCTTCACGATCCATCAATCCCTTGTCAATTGTCATAAAAACACTTTCGTTGGCTTTTTCTTTACGGCCGCTACGATCCATTGATAAAACATCTTACAAAAGTGGTTGTAACTTATCATGATAGACTCCGGACAGCCCACTTACTCGGTAAAAGATATCTTACACGTAAATCGATAAGGGAATACTTACCAAATAGGATTCTATCTTGAAAAATATCTTGAAATACCTAAAAGTAAATTTGCTAGTTTGTTTAAGTACTAGCAGTTGCCGGCGGTTTTATCTGTGTTGAAAAGAATGACAATTATACTATTATATTACGATACACGTAGCTATGAATTTCCGTTAACTTTAAAGACTGATATGTGTCGTTGAAAAAATCAGAAATGCGTTGTACACTCCAATCAGAATTTCTAGGTTTACAGACTGACATCTTAACTATTTTGCATTCACAGTCAAGTCATTACTGGATGTTCTAAAATTTAAGAAACACCTGACCAATGCCAGGGCATTGTGGTGATCGCCCACCAGGGAAGAGCCCGATGGGGCAACACGCTGAGGACACCGGCGGCGGTCAATTAGAATTCCCGGAGTCCTCGTCGCAGCGTCGAAGTCGGTTTAAGTGCGGTTAGTATCCCACATAACCCGCGTCGCTCCCACGACGTCGGGCACTTTTTGAAAGTTTCCCCCTCGAAAACAAATAAAAAGGGATTGTGGTGATACCGTCAATACGGCCTCTCTGTCGTTTTGTTGCCTGTAGTGACTATGTGTCCATTCGTTAACCATTAAGTATATTATGAACCAGGTATATTAAATGATTTCTTCACTCATAAACCCACAGTAGAATTTACTCCTGTGTCGTGGGTGCCACGGACACACACAAAGACGAATGCACATTACACATACACATATTATGAACTATTTCCAAAAAACATAATATTTTGTATGTGATTTTATTATTTTGTTTTAAATACCATAATATATGTTAAAACTAGGTTTCTTTTGTTTAAATGTCCTTGATAACGGATGTACGGATTTTGATGTTATTTTCACATAAAGTAAATGTAGGCTATTTAAAGCAAAAACTTTTAGGGCTTTTGCGCCTAATTAAGTACAAAACGCGTGTAAAGCAAAGGCTTAACATCCATAGTGAATGAATTATCTACAGGTATTTCAGCTTTATCAAAGACAATAAGACTTAATCAAATCTTCTTATTGTGATCCATTCACTAAATAACCCACATCGTGTAGATTAATAAGGATTTTCTCGTAAAATTAATTTCTTGGCCAAAAATTCGTTTAATTACGAGACGTTTCGTCAAGTAAAATTCTATGAATTCACGAAATAAAACCATTTATAAATAAAAATCAATAAGGTGTTAACAACAGAATTTCTTACCATATCTTTTCGTTGTAGTTGTGGTTATGTTCCGATCAGATGGAAATGTAATAAATTACACCTTAAAAAGCACTTAAAATTAGGCAGCAGTAATCCCGTCAACCAATCCAGTCCACCAATCCGCATTTGAACATGCGGTGGACTATGGCCTATAACTCTCTTATTCTGAGAGAAGACCCATGCCCAGCTGTGGGACAATAATGGGTTGACGAGAGAATCCCGTCAAAATAATTGTTACTTTGTGTTAAAGACTTAAATTTTTAAACTTAATCAGCTTTACCAAAAGCTCTCAAAAGAATCTAATTACGATTAATAAATAGGGAAATTAAAATATTAGTGAACAAAATATGTTTCATACTAGAAAGTCTAATATTAATTCAAATATATTATGTTCTAAGTTCGTATCTATAATTATTATTACTTAAAAGCTATTTTTAACAATAACTATTGTTGCTAAAGAAACGTTAACCGTTGTATTTCTTTAGGACCGAAAGCTAATGTAAAATCATATCATACTTCATACTATCATACTTAATATTATAAAGGCGAAAGTTTGTGAGTATGTATGTTTGTTACTTCTTCACGTCTAAACGGCTGGAGCGATTGTCATAAAATTTCGTGGAAAGCAAGCTGACATTCTGGATTAACATATAGGCTACTTTTTAGTATGGGAAAATATCTTATTCCCACGGGACAATCGATACATCGATTTTTTTAACGCGCGCGAAGCTGCGGTGTTCGGCTAGTATTTTCTATTTCTTATCCAAATGAACGAATAATTTAAGTCTCATACAAACCGTATTTGTCTAATGTAACGCTCTAGTAATTTCCATTTTCATATATTATTTTTCTTCTTTAGTATCAGATATTATCCATAGTATAATTTATTTGTTAACAATTTCGTACAATTTAATAATAATGACTTAACATATGCCTTTTATAGTTTCTTAATTAAAAATATGGCTCACTATTGCTCCTAGAATCCCGACAAAGTTTGAAAGCACTCTGGTCTAGACAAACGCAAGTCTGAGTGGTTTGTACACAGAGATATGGCAATGATCTCTGTTGATCAAATAATGCTTATTAGTCTGTTTAAAGTGATGGCTTTCACCTTCTATTGAAGAAACGGGTTGGAAGCCGTTTAATCATTTTTTTGAAGTTTTTTTTATTTATTTATCTTTAATCTGATTGAAGTAGCAAACGAGCATGCAATCCACCTGATGGTAAGTGGTCACTGCCGCAAATGGGTATCTGTTAGTTACTTTAAATAGAACATGGGTTCTATCTGAAGTCAATCACAGATGCGTTGCTACACCCTTATGACTGTGATGGTCGCCTATGAAAATGTGCCGACACAGTTCCACGTCCACGGCAGTGGCCACGTGCGAATTCGTACATCTTTGAGAACTTTTTGGGAATTCTCAGATGTGTAGGTTTTTCCTAAACTGATGTGCACGGGACGCTGAAGACCGTAGGACATGGAGACGCATCGCAAGAGCTGCAACATCCAAGTCATCGTAAAACCACGACCACTCTGCCAAGAGTGAACGACTCAAGAGAGATGGTCGGAAGTAGCCACATACCGTCAAATGAACTGCAAGCTGGTCTACTATAAAAAGCTTTTGAGCAGAGATTGTCATAAGAATATTGACAGACTCTGCTCAAAAGCCAAACATTTTACGAGCATGGTTGGAGCAGGGTGATATCATCAACACATATACGTGTATTGGTATCTTGAGCTGGTTTTTCCTTTTTGACGGAAGAGTATGGTTGTAGGCTCATTTTTTGATGAAAGGCAACCTCTCTAGTACTTGGAGAAAACAACGTATCTGTGATTGGCTCTAAATAAAAGCTCTGTTTAGAATGACGTTGATTAAAGACACAGTTCAAATATGGAACAGTATGAAAAACTAAGCCTTGTTTATAAATTAATTACCTACATTCTATTGAAGCAATATGGGTTGCTTCATATATTTTTTTTGTAATAGTGTTATTAATAGGTACTTATTTTAGCATTTATTGGCATGTAGTCATCAATCAATCGAATTGTAATATTTACGCAATTTTAAATAATATAAGTAGGTAAATTCACAGCTTTGCATTTTAATCCCATGATGATAATTATGATGATACTTAGTTTAAAATACGGAAAAGAGTCTAATACTAATACTTATAGATGTTTGGAAATGCGAGTAATATCTAGTAATTAAAAACATTACATAAAAAATGATTTATTCTTCATAAATTACAAATTATTTACTGAATAATACACTTTTCTGGAGTGTAAAAAATTCAAACCACCGTATACACTAGTAGCATTTTTAAAAAGATCGCGGAAACAAATAGCAAAGCTAAACTATCCTTAAGTGATCTCTAATCAAAGCTCGCCATGTAAAGCCAAAATTGTTAATGCTTCCACTACGTCCTAAACGGCGTAAGTACCTATATTCCAACTATCATTTCGGTATTTACTTACAAATTCAAATATATTCATTTAAGATTAAAGGTTGTGAAAGGTATTTTATATTCTAAAAGAGTTACTTGTAAAGTTGCAAATGTTCTATGGATGTTGATTTATCGTACAACTGTAATATACTGTGGCTAATTGGGCCTACTTTTGCAAAACAGAATTAACCCACACAACGACAGTTTTGAGAAAAAGCCATTTTTGTCAAAATTTTGTATGCTGCATAATTTTAGGTTGGTTTTAATATAATCTATTTACTATGTTGCACAAAATAATTTGTTCTATGTATACAAATATGATATTGAAAATCATACATTTTTAATAATAATAGGAGAAAAACTCGTTGGTTTCTTTTGCTTAAGTAGGTATTATAAGTGGAAATACATGTAACCAATATTAGAAACTTAAGTATCCATACTATTATCTCATAGTATAACATACTTCTGTTGGTAGTTCAATAAATAAATCTCATATTAATGAAAACTCGCTACAAAAAGAACATCATGCCATTTTCTACGGCGCGTTGGCGATGAAGCGTCCTATAGAGAGAACGCTATTACTTTTTCAAATTGAGTGCTCTGTGCCGGCGACAGCGTCTACTAACTCTTATTTAAATTCATTGTTAGTTTGTGTTGATCTTGCAAACTAATTTCATTGTGATGTCTAGAATATTAATAATAAGGCGTATTTTGTATTTATGGCATTTTCTGTACAGTTAATCATAATAAATGTGTCTGTCTCTAAGCTCACGCTTAATATCGGAATGATAAAGACCTTGTACAAATTAGAACAATAAATATTTTGTAATGTTTATGTTAGGACATACGTTACAAAAGTGTCTTCTATTTAGATATCTGTTAAAATATAGTCTCTCTATCGTCAACCCATTATTGTTCCACTGCTGGGCACAGGTCTTCTCTCAGAATGTAAGAGTTTAGGCCATAGTCCACCGCGCTGGCCAAGTGCGAATTGGTGGACTTCACACACCTCCGAGAAGTTTTTTTTTTAAGAACTCTCGGGTGTGTAGGTTTCCTCACGATGTTTTCCTTCACTGAAAAGCAGTGATAATTAATTTCTAATACGCACATCATTTTATGAAAAATCAGTGGTGCGTGCCTGAGTTTTTACCTCGGGTCTTCCAATAGAGACGGCAACTTTCAACCATTAGACTATCACTGCTCAGTAAAATATAGTAGTGACCATTTATCATCAAGCGAATTGCGTGCTTGTTTGCGTTAAGCACTCCTTAGTTATAGTTTGTTTTTTATATGTGTACGTTATTTTATAAATTGGATAGAGTCCATTTTTGGACTTCTTCCACTTTACTTTCTTGGTCCTGCTGGTACTGCTCTTATAACGCATACATGCGTTATAAGAGCAGTATTAAGCGGCCCCGTGTTCTTGATTCAATAAGTGCGGTATTTGAGTCATACTTATCCAGGTTATTCCAACTTCGTCCTCAGAAGTAGCAACGCGTCTTCGGCTGGTATGCACAGGTACTCTTATTATTATCTGAGATGGATCACAGATGTCCATGGGTATCGGATTCCACTTATCATTGGACGTCCATTCCTTAATATAATCATTTAAGAAAACTTTTGATATTGAACTATATAAATAAACTATATAACTATATAAACTATTGCCGTCGTTTACGAACAATTTATTACTGTAAATTTGTTTCTTTGTTAAATGTCGTCAACTCATTATTGTCTCACTGCTGGGCACAGGTCTTCTCTCAGAATGAGAGAGTTTTAGGCCATAGTCCACCGCGCTGGCCAAGTGCGAATTGGTGGACCTATGTTATATAAATCTTTGAATTTTTAAATATCTCCTCTCAATTATCACAGACATTTATTTAAAGGAAATAAATTAATGAAGTGTCCTTACGTAAGCGGAAAACCGGCAACAATATAAAAGCACCCTCATTTTGTTTTAGCCATCTGGAAAACTAGCGAATTCCCTTTTTGGTGTCTTTCGCACGTTTTTGTCATTTGTTTCGGGAACAAGTTGCTCCATTTTTAAACCGCTCTTTCACTTTGGCTTCTAGTTTTCGTACTCATGATGCACCGTGGTCTCGTTTTTTTTACGTTTACGACCTCTTGTGTACAAAATTAATTTAATTCATTCCGATTATTTTGTAGTATTTTTATAATTTTTAATTATCTCTGCCGGAATATATTTCAAATACATTTAAATGAATTTAAATTAAGAAAATAGTGTTAAAATTTTCAATGAATTTAAATTAATAATAGTGTAAATAAAAAAAAATATATTTTAAAAAAAGCGTGGGGTGCATGGTGTCAATGGTTATAGATATGAGTAGAGTGATTATAATTTCGATAATATCTTAAAAAGCACCCCACGCTTTTTTTATTATAATAAAATATTTTTTTTTATTCACACTATTATTAATTTATATTCATTGAAATTTTTAACACTATTTTCTTAATTTAAATTCATTTAAATTTATTTTCTATTTTTTAGTTCGGTTTTCTATAAAAAGCGTGTTTTTTAGTTTTTTTAAACTATTATTTATTTTCTACTCTTTTTTCAAATTAAAAAATGGAATAATTTTATCAAATTAGTGTATTGTCATCGGTCCTCGATAAATCTACAAAGTTTGAACGAAATCTGACCGTTTAAAGTGGGTCAAAATCGCGCCCAAAGAAGTCGGTTACAAACAAACATACAGTTGAAGCTAATAAAAAGCTAATATAAATAAACCACGAAACCACACGATGACAGTTGTCAGTGGTATAACAATGTGAAAGTTGAAACTTCTATTTTTCGCACTCATGATGCACGTGCCGTGGGCCCGTTTCTTTTTTTTTACCTTTACGACCTCTTGTGTTCAAAATTAATGTTATTTACGAAGCTACTTTGGATACAAAATTAGAATGTTAAAGAGCTAAAATAGTCCTTAGTAAGTGACTTAACAAGTCAAACTCCTTCGAATGTCAAAAAATATACATATCATATAGTTATAATAGCTACACTAACGAGTAAATAAACTAGAGGTCTTTCAACAATCAGCAGAGTTTCAGCTAACTCCCTACCAAATTTTATGAAAAGCGCTCCAACAGTTTTTACGTGAAGAAGTAACAAACATACACACTCACAAACTTGCGCCTTTATAATATTAGTATGATATGATGTTTTACGATGTAACCAAGTTATGCCCATTTGAATTATATTAGCAGAAACCTTTTTTTTTTTTGTTTTCGAGGGGGAAACCTTCCAAAGGTACCCGACGCCGTGGGAGCGACGCAGGGTTATGTGGGATTTTTACCGCACTAAAACCCCCCCGGTGCCCGTCCTCGGCGATGAAAAGGAGGACTCCGGGATCTCGAAACGACTTCAACCGGAATCCTCCGAGCGCGCTGCCCCATCGGGCTCCTCCCAGATGGGCGGCTGGGCCCACCGCTCCGTCTAGTCTTTACGACGGTATGCGACCACACATACCGCCGTCCTTCCCGGGATTGCCTGACCGAACGGTTCGAGCTCACACTCTAGCCGTCTGGAACCCCGGAAGCCCCTTTTAGTCGCCTCTTACGACAGGCAGGGGATACCGTAGCCCTATTCTGACCCCGAGGCTACAGGGACGATTAGCAGAAACCTAACGTATTTGATCTTTTTAAAATGAAAAAAAATATATTATACCCAAGTAGATGTGTATACCATTCCATCGCAACAAAACCTCTCAGTTTCGCGGTACGAGTTAATGTATAATTTAGAAATCGCGTCTCTCGGGAGACTACACTAAGTAATTCTTTGTGTTACTCTCCCTTGTTTTGTAGCGTACTGTAGCTACTTCAATGATTTATTAATGTTGAGGTTCACCGGCCTTATCTTCTGCCTTTATCGGGTAATAGTAATTTGGTAGGTTACCACAATTCAATAGCTGTGTATATTGACTTTAACGGTTTTATGAATTGGATGTAAGTTGCTACTCCCAATAACTAAGATGGTCGCCTAATATGAAAGTAATTTATCAACCATACCTTTCTAATGATACGCAAGAACTTCACTCTAGAAACAGATGTGGTGATAATTCTTTCCCGGTCCAACTACACTCGATCTACTTGGAAAACAATTATATCATATTCCATATATAGTTGACCCGGCGAACTTCTTCCTAAAAGTCAGAAATCTAAAATTATCAGTGTTTCTCTACTATATTATACATTTATCATATAATACATAAAAACCTTCTCTTTGAATCACTCTATCTATTAAAAAAACTGCATTAAAATCCGTAGCGTAGTTTTAAAGATATAAACATACATAGGACAGACAACGAGAAGCGACTTTGTTTTATATGTACTACTAGCTGTGTCCTGCGTGATACGGCGTTGATACGCTATCACAAGAAAAAAAAAAATACACCAGAAGCCTCATGAATAACAACTTAACTGCATCACATGATCAAATAAATAGTTTACGATTCTATAGAGGACATACAGACAATCATTCATTTTTATAAAGAAGAAGACGGGTTTTTCAAAGACAGGTTAAGTGCGAGTGACTCGCGCATGATTCCTCGCGCATGGTTCCGTAGCATTATCTATTGAAGACGTAAAAAAAATATTTATTGTTTAGAAAAATATGAAATATTCATTTTATTCTATTTTTAGCACTTATTTGCTTTGTACCGGTAACATAAGTACATCATCTGTGAAATTTTCAACTGCCAAGATATCACGATCCATGAGATACAACCTAGTGACAGACAGAGGGACAGACATACACCGAAGTATTAGTAATAAGGTTCCGTTTTTTATCGAATGTGTACACTGTGTACAGCACCCCAAATTACTCTCTCATCAACCCATTATAGTCCCACTGCTGGGCACGGGTCTTCTCTCAGAATGAGAAAGTTTTAGGCCATAGTCCACCGTGCTGGTGCGAATTAGTCGACACTATAATTACTTATTAAATTACACCGATGTTATGAGGATTATAACAATCTACTGCAAACCAAGCTCCGCAGAAGTTTAAATTGAATCTGGAAACTATGACCGACCGTAAAATGGGCGACTGCAATTCCAACTCATTATAATTGTATTTGAAATAATTTATTTCATGTATCGTGTGTTTTATGATTGGAACTGGAAATCTGTGCCTAGTAAAATTTATGTTTGTAACGATGTTTACTTGACAGCATAAATAAAAGACATCTGTGATCAATCACTATTGGATTTTTAAATCAAGTCAGCCATAAATACGTTGCTAAATCTAATGTTCTTTTTTATCTGACTGAAGTAGCAAGCGAACATGCAGTCCACCTGATGGTAAGTGGTCACTGCCGCCCATGGACATCTGTAATCAACTACATACAGAACATGGGTTCCACCTGAAGTCAATCTCAGATGCGTTGCTACTTCCGAGGACTATGATGATCGCCTAATGTGAAAGTGTGCCGGCAACCACACCCTTCTATCGAAACGCAAGAAATACTTCCCCGATCGAATCACACTGGTTCTACCACCTTGAAAATGTTATTTTACAACACTTGTACGCTGTGTACGCTTATAGCCCTACTCCTGTGTTGTGGGTGTCATGGACGTACACAAAGATAAATACACAAACAATCGAACCCAGAACAGAAATTAAATTCATCATTCAGATATTTGTCTTGTCGGGCATCGAGCCCAGAACCCCCTGCACATTAGACCGGTGTGGAGACTACTCCGTCACGCGCATCGTCGAAGATTTAAGATTTTAAAATCTCTATATATTAATACGTCAAGCAAAAACTTGTGATCCGTTTTTATGATACTTTTCGCAGATGGAGGAGTAGGAAATTACGTACGGTTATAGTTGATGTAGAGAAAGATTTTGCAATGCTAATATTTCTTTCAAATAATGCATAACACATACGTATACTATATTAAAAACACATTACACATACTACCTTGCATTTGACACAAACACGAAATAGAACATCCAATGTCTTACTATGAAAACCCATAACGTCAAAAATTTCCTTGTCAAAATACCCGCTATTGCTTTTAAATACAGCTTAGGTAGTTAAACCTCTTTTTACCTTTAACGGGTGCATTCAAAATAACTTGAAAATATTTATTAAAATTATAAGAATTTATTTAAACTTGAGCAATATTCATGCTACTTAGAGAAATATGAAGTTTAGAATTTTAACTTAAACTACGGTCGAATTCCACCGTTGCGACGGGTGCCTAGTCTTTATAATAACTTCAAGATAAATTGTTATTAAAAGGTATTTGCAACAAAAATATGTGTGTAATAAAAATATATTTATCGTAAAGCATCTTAATCTCGCACGAAATTGGAATAAGATAGTAAACGCTGTTACACTATTTTGTGTCAAAATACCACATAACTGAAACCCAGAACACTTATTCCTATACTTCTGACCGTGAACAGGACCCAAATCTGAGCTATGGTCATATACTGAGCTATGGCACATGAGCTATGGTGAATGTCACAACTGTAGAATATGGCATTGGTACAATATGGAGAGCGCCCCCATGCTAACTTTTAATTGAATTGTACGAGTGGTACTATGACCACTGGAAATCAGAAAAACTAGACAAAAATATACCCATCATTAGATACTTCAAATTATCTATGTATTAAGCATAGTATAGTATTTGCCTGAAATTAAATGAAATGTCTGTATTTTGTATAGGCCTACGGGGGCACTTACAAATGTTAGTTACATTTTTTTCTAACACTACCACCGGATCGGAACACGACCTCAACTGAGAAGATCCGGCAAGAAAATCAGCGGGTTTGTCTTTTTTGTTATTTAGAACAATTTTTTTAATATAATTACAATCATGTTTTTTTACATGGCCTAAAATATCATTAAAAGTACTTATTACATACACTATACGACTATCACGTTTAGTGATAGTCGTATCACAATTTTGTTTGCGGAAAATAAAACTACAAAACTAAATTATTTCCCGCAACCTCTAATGGTCGGTTATCAGAGAGTTCGTGCGGTTAACCCAACTATAACTTTTTTCAACCTCCGCCACGTAAACAGTGAAACATTTGAACTCGGAGCTCCCCGTGACAAACGATGTAGAGCACGACGTAGAGTGGAGTGAGCTTAATGTGGCACCGCACTGGATGGAATTTATTTATTTAAATACCAGCATTTGCTACGGTTTTGCTCGCGTTTAAAAATTGTATCATTACTTTCATCTTATAACTTTACATGTTTACATACAGGGCTTACATGTTTTGATTTTAATAAAATAAAGACTAGATGTTACATTAATAATGAGAAGGGCTATAAATATATTTTCATCCATTAAATAATTATTGTGATGAAAGATGTTTCAATCTTGGCTAGGTATATGTACACCATCTCAAAAAATCGAGAAAAATCTCAAGAATCCTAAAAAAATACTTAAAATTCATGAAAACGTGTACATTTCTGGTACAAAACCAATTAAAATCAACTACTTTCTTCGTTTCCCAATATGGCGGAACAACTGATTTAGACAGTCTGTGGATAAAACGGTGATTGTCATTATCTGACAACTGTCATATTGATTCTTTTACTAGTTTCATTTATCTGTCTTCTTAGATATTGTTTTGTTAGATATTTTCACGGAATATTTTCGTGTGCGTATTGTGTTGGAGTTTCTATATCAAGTTATCAACCCCTGGCTTACATATCTTGGATTTCGGATCGCTGCTTACCTTAGTTGGCTTGACTTTCATTTTTTGGACTGGCCATCGGTTAACCTGTTGACCAGGTTAGTGAATAAAGGATTTACTTACTCAACTTGGACTTCCAAACATCAACTGATTTATTCAGGTAACAATACAACCTATACTGAAATATCATTTTATTTTAGATTGAAAGTGTTTATTTGTTTTAAAAACATAGAAATCATATAACAACACTGTACTATCATTCCTGTATTGTTTTAGGTTCACAATAGTGCACTATTTTAAATGTAATTCAGACATAAATGAAGATGGCCCTTGCTATCTTTTTTATGTAATATGGGGGCAGCGGTCTAGAATCGTGCCACCTTAAGGGGGGGATGAGGGGGGGTGGAGGGGGTAGGTAGGGGTTAGTACTACCCCCTCCCGCAAACCCCGCCTGCCGGAGGCCAGTAGTTTTTTTTTATCGCATTTCGAAATTCATAACCTCAATGGTGCTAAATTAAAAAAAAAAGTGCGAATAGTGTTCAAGTACTGTATATTTTTATTTAAACAGTTTAATCTAACCTAGGACATGTTTGTTCTGTAGTTTGAAACATCATTTTTTCTTTAATTTTAGGGGGCATTGCCTAAAAAGTCAACGGAACCCCGCTTCGCGGGGTTCCCTTAGTGTGTTTATTAAAAAAGTCCAACCTAACCTAACCCACCCTAAATTAATTTTTGAGCTATACATTCTTTATCGTATCGGGCGGCTTCGCCCCCCCCCCCGAACACCCCCTTCTTGCTCTTTTGCATCTTTGTATCTAGAATAGGGTGACGGGAAGACAAATTTGGGCAGTGATCTAGAGTCGTGCCACTTTAAGAGGGGGGTAAGGGTGGTTAAAATGTAAGGTAGGGATTAGTACTTACCCCTCCCACAAACCCCGCTCGCCGAAGGCAGGTATTTTTTTTATCGAATTTTGAAAATATTACCTCACTAGTACTAAATTATAGAGAAATAACCCACATATAGTTTTTCTTCTATGTATTTTGCTAAAAGCAGCCAAACTTAGGATATGCTTATTTCTATAATTTGGAACGCAATAATTTTTCTTATAACAATTATCGGGCTTTGTCACCGAAGTCGACGGAACCCCGCTTCGCGGGGTTCCTTTTTCTGTTTAATAAAAAAAGCCTAACCTAACCTAACCCAACCTAAATTTTCTTTTGACCTATATTTTTTTTAATCTTGTCGCCAATGGGACTCAATCTGTCTCATCTCATAAAAATAGGAAATAACAAATAAGAAATGGACCAAATCGGGAATTTGAAAATTTTTCAAAAATTAAAAATAAATAAATAATAATTATACCCATATTTATTTCTTCCGGAAAAAAGGCCTGCGACCATTTCTAGCCTTCCAACATAGTCAGAAGTTCCAATCGAATAGACACGGTTCTACACCCGACCCAAAATCGATATAATCGAGAATTTCGACTTTTATTTTAGTAAAAAAAAATGTTGTTCATCATTTCCGACAAATAAAAAGGTGTCAGAGCTATCGCCTTGACCCCTTCTAACCTTTCAACATATTCCAAATCAAGATTTCACGATTCTACACCCGACACGAAATCGATATAATCGGAAATTTCGGACTTTAAAAAATTAAAAAAAAATATTATTTATTATTTCCGGCAAAAAAAAAATATATTAGGGGGTTCGTCTTGACCCCTTCTAGCCTTCCCACATAGTCAGAAGTTCCGATCGAGGTGGCACGATTCTAGACCCGACCCAATATGGGTACCTGAAATCATAATTGTAATTGGCTGTTAGCTATGAGGTAAGATTAGTCTTTGTTTACATAGAACCATAACTATACAATAGTTTTAGGGTTATCATAGTTAAGCTACATAATGTAATAGTAAGTTTTTCTTTTTTAGGTTAATGAAAATGCTCAAATATGTAATCACTTATTATCAAACATGCAAATAATGTCAGTGCCTACTTGTAGTAAAAGACACACAAAGTGAACATAAATAGTTTGTGATGCAGCATTCTCATGACCAGCATGTTTGCTTATGGTCTCAACTCTTTTCATATCAGAAGCTTACTCATTCCATTCCTGAGGGTGGGAGAGATATTTGATCTCTGACAAGACTTCCAGTTGTAAGTATTAACCTGTATTTGTAAATAAACAAAAAGTAATAAGGATATTATTTTCAGTATATAAATACTCTGATCTGTTTTTGTTGTAGATATCTGACAGAATATTTGTGCTGGGTTAAAATCACACACATGGTGCAAGGAGAATAGGAAGAGGTTGAATAATTCAAGGAGGAAGAACCAGTAACACAAATATTTGTGCATGGAGGCCTTTGCCCCTTAAATAGAAAGTCAATCCATACTAGCTTTTAAAATAACATAGATCATTTCAGGAAGAAACATCTCAACATCTGGAAGCTGTGTCACGGAACAAGTGTGTTCTTGTGTGTGAGACAAGGAAAAATAATAGGATATTATTGCAGCTACCAATGCTGAAGAACCAAAAGTATATTGCTGTCCTTACACAATGACTATTGTCTGGTATTTATGCTGGACTCCACATCAAGCTAGTATTACAGCACCTGTTCCATTTTGGATGCTATATTGGCAAGGAAGATTCAGATTTGAATGAATAAAAAATATGGATAAAAGAAATTGTTTTATTTACATGATGTCCCATGTTATTTTTAATATGCAACATGTATATTTTGCAATTAAGATAACGGAGAAGTAGTCTTTAACAATATGCTTGACTCTTAATTGAAGTAGATAATGAGTTGAAAATGTGGGCAGTTTTTTGTCATATATTGTTAGCAATCCTCCTGGATTACTTGTATGGCTTTAAATATAAATCAGCTGTTCAATTATTTCTTTAGACTCATTCTTCCAACCTTATATAAAATACTTTTGCAGTATGTAGTTATGTCTTTGAAGCGCCCATGACCCTGAGAGCGGTGTAGAACCCATGCAGCAAAAAAACTATACAGCAAAGTAATATTCAATAAGGGGATCAGATCTTGTCGGAGGCCACATAGAGAGTTTAAAAATATGAGATAACGGGTGGCAACTAACCCATATCTCCATCAACCTGCATTGGACTAGCGTGGTGGAGTAAGGTCCAAGCCTTCCCACTTATGGAGCGAGAATGTATAGAGAGGAAACGCCCAGCAGTAAGACACAAAAAGGGTTGCAGCCAATTACGTTTTTCTATCAATTGATAGAAAAACGTAATTGGGTAACGTGGGTAATTACCCATCAAATAACTTGAAAGCAGTAGAACTGAAAAATGAATGTCAAGTGCAAGGCTAAAACAGCATAATTATTAATTATAGATATGACACATAATTAATATGACTGCGTTGGATCAGATGATCATTGACAACTGATTGTCATTGTCACAGTTTGTTTATTTACTCCAACTGTCAAAATACAATATTATCGCCGCCATTAAATTGTGTTGCAATTCTAACTTAAAATTCTAGTCTTGTACCAATAAACCAATAAATAATTATAATAAAATGCTTATTTAAAAAGTGTTCTATACTTTATTGGCATTTTTATCTTCTCTTGTCTGTCGCGCTGCCGCCCGGCGGCAATGTCAAAAAACCCCATCTGTCGCGATACCGCCCGGCGGTATCATGGAGGTGCGGTTGATTTCGAGTTATAATTACGTTGCTGAATGAAGCTCCTATTTTGTATAAACTCTTTTAAAAACCATAGACAGTAAACTTGGCTGTATGCGAGAATAATTCTTTGTCTGAAATATACACTATGCATTTAGGAATAGACGCCTCCTTTCTGTCAAACATTCGTGAACTCATTGCGCGCGAAGTTGTTGCCAAAGAGTAGAGTAAATTTGTTGCTAAGCGTTCATTTAATCTAACGAGTGAGCAGTGAAAGTGATAAAAAACCATGGAACGGTAAGTATTGATTAATTTTTAATGCTTAAACTAATGCAGCCTTTTTTTTTTTGTTTTCGAGGGGGGAAACCTTCCAAAGGTACCCGACGCCGTGGGAGCGACGCAGGGTTATGTGGGATTTTTACCGCACTAAAACCCCCCCAGTGGCCGTCCTCGGCGCTGAAAAGGAGGACTCCGGGATCTCGAAACGACTTCAACCGGAATCCTCCGAGCGCGCTGCCTCATCGGGCTCCTCCCAGATGGGCGGCTGGGCCCACCGCTCCGTCTAGTCTACGACGGTATGCGACCACACATACCGCCGTCCTTCCCAGGATTGCCTGACCGAACGGTTCGAGCTCCCACTCTAGACGTCTGCAAACCCGGAAGCCCCTTTTAGTCGCCTTTTACGACAGGCAGAGGATACCGACTACCGTAGCCCTATTCTGACCCCGAGGCTACAGGGACGAAACTAATGCAGCCTAATGATTTTATGTGAAAACTTGCCTATTGAAATTCGACACCCTCTCTTTCAATTAGGATCGTTTTAAATATGGAATTTTAATGGTATTAAATGACTATTGTAACTATGTGCCAATATTAATAAGTCATACATTTATCTAACTTTACTGCATTATAAAGAAAAAACGAATAATTTGTCGTAAAACATGTAAATTCTGGGTTTAAATGCATCAAGGTTACTCCCAACCGCTGGGCGGTTGCGTAACAGACAGGGTATTGACAGATTAACGGCCATTTTGAAACGAGCCACGTAGAGACAGAATAGTATGGATACGACATTTTGTTCGGTTATGTTTTGCTTTGTGATTTTATTTAAAAAAATCCTAATTATTGTTTGTTTTAATTTATAAAATTCATATTGTTATGAAAATTCATATTGTCTTATTATGCATTGTAAAATTATTAACAAAAAACGGGTTCCATAGTAATTTGAGCAACTTCTAGGTAATGTCACGTCGTCGTAATCACGTAATCACGTCGGGGTCACCAGTTTAGGTTATGTAAAGGGTTACCTATACAGATCTGGGACTATGGAATATAAATACGTGTTCCGTTAACCGTGTATATTTTAGACTGTTTTTTACGCGATGGACGCAGCCGTCTCTATATATATACATATATTTTTCGCTAAAATGCAACACTCACACACTCACGACTCAGATGATCTCATTTTATATGCTGACATGAATATTGTTATATTACATGTCCCTACACCATTCCTCCCTTAACAAAATATATATATAAATAACTAAAAACCTAAGAAAAATAAATGACAGCGATGTATATGCTGACCTAAGTTAAGTACTGGGGTGGCATAGGTCGCTGACCGTGTTTAATTTAAAACTATAAATATTTTTTAAAAATATGCTACATTGCGTGAGTATTGTTGCACTGTGAGTGTTGTTGCATTGACATTTTCATCAAACATGATTACTTACTTCGCAATACTTCGCAATATATTGCAATGAAATGAAATTAAAAGTTCTAGTATTATTAATTTTTATAAAAATGGCAGATTTGAATGGCAGATTTGAATTTTTTGTTTTATTTGTATGCTCAGTGTGTTTTGTTTGCTGCTTTGTAAAATAGAACTGATGGAAACCGAGGGCGTGGGCGTGGCAGTGGCCGTGGTCGTGGACGCGGTCATGGCGGCCCATCGACGAGTGGCGTGCGAACGCGTGGTGCTGGTCGCGGTTGGAGCGACAGACCCTCCGCTATTGATCCGTAATAAAATTTTATTGCTACTATTATTATTTTAACATAACTCTTAAATCGAATGACTTTAAGTGAGCAATTTTACATTTCAGAGTGTTTGTGGGAATGATCCAGGACCTTCCTCAGGATCGCCCCTTGGAAACTCCAATGCATCCGAGGAAGGTCCGAGTTCTCCAGTCGAGCTCCAAACCTGGGTATGAAATATATATATATATACAAATATATATATATATATTGGTAATTTAGTAAAGTAATTTTACTTTAATTTTGTTTTTAGATCAATATCGTTGTGGTCGTCGATCGCGACCATAGCGTCAGGCGGCCAGCACCCTACGCCTGTGGAGGACTCCCTGCCTTCGGTGCCTTCACCAGGGATGTCAGTATAATACCTTTTTAAGAATGTTTTATCTACTTCAGCTGCAATGGGAGATAGTACTGTGTTTTTAACGCAACGCTGTGTTACAGGTACGTTGAATGCGGCGAAAGTGGGGCGTCCACCCCTCGAACGCCGCAAGGTGGCACGCCACGAAGCGGCACGCCGCGAAGCGGCACGTCACGAGGTGGCACGCCTCACGGGAGGAAGCGGCTTGCGTAAGTATTTGAAAATAACTTACAAAAACAAATTTATTTTATTGATAATCCCAGATAGTTTCATTTTATAAATAAATTAAAATATTTCATTTTATTTTGTATCAGATCAACTCATTTTTTTCTTTATTTAGTCAACCGGTACGGGGAAAAAATGTCGGCCCGACGGCGAAACGGTGCCTGTTAGAAGACCTTCAGAGTAAAATAATATGTATAACGATATTTTATGAATAACATACATTTTATTCTTTTTTTATACAGAATACCTTCTTCATCCAGGGATGAGGAAATTGTGGAATTTCTTCATTGGGGTAAGTTTATTGTCTTTTCCAAAACATTTATTAATTAAAGTAGAGTAGTATGACCAATGTTTTGTTATTGTTGTTGACAGGCAGTGAAGAAGAATGTGAAGAAAATGATCATGACGAAGAACTGGAGCAGGAGATGGTGGTACCCCGTGCCATCCGGATGTTTCTGGAGTCGGATGAAGAAGACCAGGGCGCGCCGCAGACAGATGCGAGAATATGTCTCGCATGGCCGCCTGCATCCGACTCCAGCACCGCTCCGCCTCCTCCTCCAGGTTCTTCTCATGATTGTTGCTATTCATTGCTTCCTCCTGTCCTACCTTCTTCTTCCTCTTCTTCACCTCCTCCTCCAGCTTCATCTCCTACTCCATCTTCTTCGTTCCTTCCTCCTCCCCTACCTTCTTTCTCCATCCCATCTACTTCTACATCTGCTCCGCCTCCTCAACCTCTCGATGACCAGCGCTTCAGTTTTGAGTGGAGAGGGTTCCCTTCAGTTCAAACACCACCTGAACAAAGAAGGGAGCCTTTTACTGTACAAACTTGCGGTCCAACAACAAGGTACGTTAGCCCATATGACGCTTTCTGCGCCATATGGGATAATGATATTATGCTCCTTATTGCGACCGAAACCAACGCATATGCTCAACAATTGGCAGCGAGTATGCTGGATAATGGGGCTATGCAAAGTCGTAGTCGCATTACCCAGTGGATTGACACCACCGTAGATGAGCTGAGAGTGTATTTTGCTATAATCCTGGCTACCGGGGTTATAGTAAAAACACGTCTCGAGGAGTACTGGAATTCGTCTAAGGACATTTTCAGTACTCCTGGCTTCACTGCGGTGATGTCAATCAACCGCTTCCTATTGTTGAGCAAGTGCCTCCATTTTCGGAGCAATAAGGGGTGTACGCCCGAGTTGTTGCCGCAAGTAGAGGCGAAGTTGTTTAAGGTGAAGCCTATTTTGGATCACCTTAACAACAAATTTTCGTCTTTGTACGTCCTCTCTCAAAACCTAGCGCTGGATGAGAGCCTCACGATGTGGAAGGGGTGGTTAGGTATTAACCAATTTATTAAAAATAAAGCTGCATCAGTTGGTATCAAAACATACGAGCTGTGCGAATCCCAAACAGGCTACTTGTGGCGCTTCGAAGTCCACGCAGGCCACAACTCCTCAGAGTCACAAGACGGTCCTGTTTCCGGGGTTGTGCCGGCTCTTGTACTTAGACTTGTAGATGGTCTTGAGCACAGGGGTCACACGATCTGGATGGATAATTATTATAACTCTCCCGCACTTGCGCGAGAGTTAAAACTTCGAGGCTTTGACTGCGTGGGAACGCTTCGGACTAATTGTCAGTTCGTTCCAGTGGAACTAACGAATCTGACGAAAGAACGCATGTCTGTTGGCCAAGTGAGTGGCTGCACATCGGGGGATGTAGATCTCGTGGTATGGCGAGATAGAAACCGCGTGGCTTTTATCTCCACATATCATGGGATTGCAACCACGATGTGTGGCGACACGCTAAAGCCCACCATCGTGTCCGATTATAACATATGTATGGGTGGAGTTGATCGCAAGGACCAAATGCTTGCAATGTATCCCTGTGAGAGGAAGCGGACACGAGTATGGTACAAAAAACTTTTTAGAAGGCTTTTAAATATTAGTGTACTGAATGCCTACATACTTTACAAGGCACACAACGACATCAGTCACAGGAACTTCCGGAAGGCTTTGATCCAAGATTTGGTATCAAAGCATTCCGGACGTTCATCTGCCCCTCGGCCCGCACTGCCATCTGCGGGCCATTTTCCAGCTCAGTACGGGCTTGTGGCTGGTAACAAGCGCGAGCACATCCGACACACCTGCAGAGTATGCAAAAAACGCACAAGTGCATATTGCATATCTTGCAATGTGCCTTTGTGCGTTTTTACTTGTTTTGTGCCACACCACACTTCACAGTAACACTATACAAAATACTTTTTACGGACAAAGGTTATTTAGGAACTAATATTTAAGATGCAGACGTTAAGTGGTCACTGCCGCCCATGGACATCGGTGAGCAACTTCAAACAGAACATGCGTTTTATCTGAAGTCAATCACAAATGCGTTACTACCATGCCGATCAGACCCTTGCGCTCCTGACCATCCAAGTCTAAGTTGTTTTCGAGAGTCCTCACTAAATTCGAAAAGGCTACAGCACCATGTACCACATACACTTCGGCAGATTACACAGAAGACCGAGGAGTCTAGTCTGCCGTTATGTGTTGCTTATGAGGACTATGAGATAACCTTCGATTCTATCAAACACTGCGCGGTGCTGGAGTCCGTTCAGCGTTGCCAGATCGACTATAAGTACATCGAGATGTTGAACTGTGTCTACACAGCCGCCATCATGTCAATCCGAGTACACGACCGAAGCACGAACCCAATCCAATTGCCAACTGATGTAGTCCTTTTTTTTTTTTTTACCTAACCTACCCTAACCATCTCGTGGTGGAGGCGGCGGATTACATCACTTCCCTTCCTTCCTTCCATCTGTCTGTAACTCTGTAACTTAGGTGCCCAGTATAGTGCTCATTCCACATAACCAATGCAGACGGCCGTATTGGTATGCATGAGCATTCACCACCACCCTCTCCGCATGGAGATTGCCATTTCCAACAATGTCTGGGCACAAAAAAAAAATATTGTTTTTTTATGCCATTTTTAATTTGACTGACTTGTTCATTACCAGTTGGATTGCTCCATTAAATATGTTTACCTTAAAAAAAAAATACCTTCTACCAAGTGTGAAATTTTGAATGTACAATAAATATGTAAATATTATTCACAAATTAACTGGATACTGTGATTTGACCCAGTATAATGAATAACAATACGTTCAAGAGTTTTCAAAACAAATCACATTTTTTGTGTTGTAAAAGTCATGTCCATACTTTTCTTACGAATTTTGGGCCAAAATGTTGATTTATCACTAAAACTTAACTGCATGGTGGCTAAAATATTTCTTAGAAACACTTCAGTATTTGTATTGTATCGATTACTTTATTCTATGTAAATCTTAGAAAAACAATTGCTCACTTGAAATGTAAAGAGGTAATAACCAAAACTTAGTGTTTTTCTAGACCCTAATTTTGAGACTTCAAAAAAGTAACATTTTTGTTCAACTCATATTCAAAATATATTTAATGTAACACTGAGACTCCTTTTGTACCTTATAGCTGATATCCTGCAGTTATTGTAAACAAAAGCTCTTTATACTAAATGCTATGGATCACTTTTGATAACAATAAATACGACGCCTACTTTCGTCGATCGTAAGTGGTTACGTTTTATGTGCCTGTTATTATAAACATGTGTGCTGTAAATAAAATGTATGGGAACATGTGGTGTTTGGTTTTTATTTTATTATACCTGTAGTTATGTACAAATAAAACATAAATTAAGTCACCAGTTGTTTTATTTCATTGTTTTACTATGAAATACAGAACAAATTAGGTCACCCGTTATTAAATCACAAAATTTAGCTTAAATTTAATGTTTAACGTAAAAATATTCAAGTAAAATGCTAACATACTCTTTTTAGATGATGATTTACATTGGAAACATACATAATTTCAATTAGATTAGGAGAAATCGCATTTATCTTGATCAATGGCGCGCCAAAACCCCTGTCTGTCGATCGACCGCCGGGCGGCACGACAGATGGGGGTTTTACGACTTTTGACAGCCACAGACTAGAGCAGACGTGCCCTAAACTGTTGTTCAATTTTATTTTAAAAATTAAAATTAAACCACATTAATTCGAAACAAATACTAGGATTCCATAAAATAAGTTAGATAGCCAGTTCATAGTCAGAGTGAAATTCGCCATAATTTTTGCAAGTAATAAGTGTTGTGTGTACCTAAAGTGTGAGTCATCAACGTTGTCATTCGCATAAGTTGTTTGCAACCAACGCGTGAACGTCGCTCCAGCAGGAAAGTAGCACGTAGAGTGATATGAGTGGGACGTATAATTAGTGCCCAATCTGCTGTAAATGTGCGCCAAATAAAAAATTTGTGCGTGTTGTAGTTTTTGAAATAAACGGAAAAAACGATTCCTGCTGGGGTAACGTTGTTCCAGCAGGAAAATTCTAAACGAAAGATCGGAGAGTTAAAAATTGCATATGAGCAGAGAGCTTATATTTGTGCAAATTTGTGCGCTAAAAATATAATTTGTGCGTCTTCAGGTTCTCGAGATATTGCGTTTCCTGCTGCGGTAACGTTTTGGAAAATCGCGTATCTAAAAGACTATTGTATGTGCGCCTGTAGAATAAACATGTACAAATAGCTCTTAATTTGTGCGTATTTGTGACAAAATTAGATTTAAAAAAATACTTATAGTTTTCGAGTAATCACGGTTTTTTCAAAAATCCAAACAGTGTCATAGCTCCTAAATAAGAAAACATATAAGGTCACTGAAAACTGCATTCGGTCCGTCTTGGCGTGGTTAATTAGCACAAAAAAAATCAAAAGTGCACATACGTGCGTTTTTGGATAATATGAATTAAAGTCAAAAAACGACGTCCTACCTTGGACGTCACCGTTCAAGAAACTGGCTCAACCTAAGATGTTTGGGCATTAACCAAAAATTAGTGCGTTTAGTCAAATAATATGTAAGATAAATATCCAGTGAGAAATACTTCGCATTAAGTAAATATAAACAAAAAAACAAAACAGACACAAACGCTGGTTATACGACCAAATTCGAATGACTATAAAAAAGCGGGGATTTTATACATGCTAATGACCTTCTTAACTTTACACACTAACGATTAAAACTTAGTATACTCGAGTACACTGAAGTAGAAAATAGAAAATAAACTATTTGTGCGGTAGATTTGTACACGATGAAGTACATAATAAAAAAGGAGCTTAATTGCTACTTGGAATATTATTAGTTATCTTCACTCCAAATTTAATTAAAATACATTCAGCACTGCAATTCAGCATACATTAGGACATTTACATTAATAATATGATAATAGTCTTAATTTTTTAATTGGAAACTGATCTGTGATTTTAAATTATACAAGATACAAAAATATAAAGTGTGTGTGTGTTTATGTACACGCGTTCGAAGTTATACTTCTTTGGCTTAATATAATATAAAAATCTTTTTAAAAGATTTATCTTTCGCATAATTCTACGCTTGGAGAAAAAACGACATTAACAGTAGAAAAAACTAAAATGTTCACTATAGTTAACTTCAGGGTGTCGGATTTACTTGTCGGTGTGTGCGCGCATCGTAAGACTCTTCGTAAGACTCTATTTACTCTCATCATTTTTACCTAGCGCGCCAAAAGAAGTATAACTATAATAACCTTAAGGAACTTTTTGCGTTCGAATATTTTACTTAAGATTTTTCTGTGATCTTATTTAAGAATCAAAATTAAAGAAAATATAAATAAGAATTGTCACACATACTAGGTCTTTCATTTGATAATTACACGATCCATTTATTATATTTTGTAATAATTTCCCTAAAGGTCGTATAAATTAATCACCAATAAACGTTTGAGCGTGACAGTACCTGCAATAATACGTTCAAGAAAGAAAGGTCATTAGTATATATGAAACCCCCGCTTTTTTGTAGTCATTCGAATTTGGTCGTATAACCAGCGTTTGTGTTACTGTTTTGTTTTTTGTTTATATTTACTTAATGCGAAATATTTCACACTGGAATTTTATCTTACATATTATTTGACTAAACGCACTAATTTTTGGTTAATACCCAATCAGCTTAGGTTGAGCCAGTTTCTTGAACGGTGACGTCAAAGGTAGGACGTCGTTTTTTGACTTTAATTCATATTATCCAAAAACGCACGTATGTGCACTTTTGATTTTTTTTGTGCTAATTAACCACGCCAAGACGGACCGAATGCAGCTTTCAGTGACCTTATATGTTTTCTTATTTAGGAGCTAGGACACTGTTTGGATTTTTGAAAAAACCGTGATTACTCGAAAACTATAAGTATTTTTTTAAATCTAATTTTGTCACAAATACGCACAAATTAAGAGCTATTTGTACATGTTTATTCTACAGGCGCACATACAATAGTCTTTTAGATACGCGATTTTCCAAAACGTTACCGCAGCAGGAAACGCAATATCTCGAGAACCTGAAGACGCACAAATTATATTTTTAGCGCACAAATTTGCACAAATATAAGCTCTCTGCTCATATGCAATTTTTAACTCTCCGATCTTTCGTTTAGAATTTTCCTGCTGGAACAACGTTACCCCAGCAGGAATCGTTTTTTCCGTTTATTTCAAAAACTACAACACGCACAAATTTTTTATTTGGCGCACATTTACAGCAGATTGGGCACTAATTATACGTCCCACTCATATCACTCTACGTGCTACTTTCCTGCTGGAGCGACGTTCACAACCAACGCGTGCGCTGCCCGCTACCAGCGCTAGCGCGCGCCGCCATCATCGCAAGCTTCGCCCCAAACCAATCACGCCCCACAGGTTGGCTACACACGCAACGCTCAGATTGACAAGCAACAAATCGCAGCACCCCGCCCGCCGTCACTATTCGAGCGCTTAACGTACCACTGCCGTGCTTATGATCGCCTGGTACTTGATGCCCACTGCCTAGCATATCTCTGCCTGTTGCTTGTTCGCTTATTGTGCATATAGCGCTGTACGCGTAAGTGCTTGTTATTTATGTAACTTTTTTAACAGTTTTTTTAAAATATGACACTTCGCCGCACTCCACCATCCTCACCACATCTGCATGTAATGCGTGAACCGTTAAATGCGCTCACTGCTTCGACCTCTGCTGTAGTACAAACATTGCAACACTGCGCTTCTGAACCTGATTTGAATATCTCGAGATCTGCGGAAGAACTAGACCGTGGGGGGCCACAATATTACCCAGCGCTCTAAACGTAAGCGAGCAGAATGCCCGAACGACCAGTTAAGCGACTTTATGGCAGAGATGAGATCTATGTTTTCGGAATTGAAAGCGCACCAAGTATCTCAGGATGCTGTAATGGAAAAAATCTTAGCGGCGGTTGAGGAGATTAAAACACAAAACGTTGTTATGCAAAACACTGCCGAATTCTTAGCCAGCAAATTCGAGTGCATTCAAGCGCAGATGGATAACATAGAGTCGGACCGAAATAAAAATTTACTACAGATAAATGTTTTAGAAGAAAAGCTGGAGCGCCTTGAACGCCACAAGCGAGCAACATGTCTAGAAATTAGAAATATTCCGTATACCGCAGGCGAAACAAAACAGGTTCTTTTGAAACACATATCTTCTATAGCAAACGTCCTGAATACATCAGTTGAACTGCATTCTATTAGAGATGTGTTTCGCATAAGCAAGAAAGACTCTGAAGACAAAACTGTTATTGTGGACTTCACAAGTGTTCCTGTAAACATAACTGGAGTATAACAGAACCAACAGAACGAGTTTTATTTATTATGGTTCGATACAATTTGAAACATATATCAATTTGAAAAAATATCAATTTTTTTACAGTCTTACTGACAGCATCTAGCCACATACGCCGATAGACTTCCGTAAGAAACTACAAAATAGATGATCTACGTAAAGACGCGATAGATAGGTACATGCGTTGCATCTTCTACGGAGTTGCTTGTCCCGTACAAAAGTGAACCGGGAACCTTGTTTTAAAATTATTAGTACCTATTGTAACTTTACATGATATTTGAAGATAATTGATTAACGCGTTATATTAAAGCACTTGTTAAACAGTAGCCGCACTTTGTTTTGATAAAAATAACGAAAAATATTTTATACATCTAGTATGTTTCTACCATAAGCATGACGTATCAAGTTTCATAACTTATCATTTGAGTAGCGTTAATATATGTCATTTTTCTCAGTTCCCTTTAGTTCTTCTGCAAAGGTGCTTCGCGTAATGATATAAAACAATGCGAATTTATCTTGTAAGTATAAGTGTAAGCTCATTTGTTTCTATATTATTTACGTGATGTAGGTTTGTTTCTTAATTTATCATACTCCGTCATGTTTTCTCCATCACGTTTTCTTATTAGGCAAATTAGTGTAATGATGCACACATAGTGTTTTTATTGATTACTTAAATTATTTCATTGCTGTCTTTTCAAAGTTTATTATAAGATATAAGACTCACAATTGCTTTGTTCGAGCACCTTACTTTTTATGATTAACATAACGAATAATTCGATTTTTCTGGAACTCTCTTGATGTATTGTTAATATCTAATTATACACGAATGCAAATATAAATGAATAAACAAGTTTATATTAGAACTTAACTAATGTAGTTATTATTGATTGCAGATTTATGTGATTTAGATATAATTATTACAAAATGGTTATTGTTATGTTTAATAGAAAATATGAGAACAAATAAGTAAAACAACACAAAGCAGCCAATGGTTCTAAGGAATTACTTTTAATGTAATAAGAGCTATTGTTTTTTAATGACGTTTTTATTTAATGTTTATCGCTTCAGCTGACCATATTACGCCTTTTTAACTAACACCAAAACTTTAACCAAAACCTACGTGAAAATGGTTACGGAACCCTGAATGTCAAAAAGAAAAAAATAATAGTGCATAGAATATAAAAATGGTGATTGCACATTCATCTCTCGCTCGCTAACGTTTCAATATTCGTAATCAAAACGGATTCAGGCTCAATAATGACAGTACGTCGCACATGAATCGGATAAAAAAATTGTATTAATCATAAAGGGTTGCAGATTTCAGAACTTGTCTAGGTTTATAAACTTTCGTTCCTGTAGTCCCAGGACCAGAATAAGGCTTTTCAAAGTAGTAGAACCAGTGTAGTTTGACTGGAGAAGTACCATCGCCACACCTATTTCTAGTGTGAAGCATTTCTTGCGTTTCGATGGAAGGGTGTGGTTGTCGGCACACTTTCACATGAGGCGACCATCATAGTCCTCGGGAGTAGCAACGCATCTGTGATTGACTATGTTCTATGTTCTATATGAGGTTGATTACAGATGTCCATGGGCGGCAGTGGCCACTTACCTTCAGGTGGACTGCATGTTTGTTTGCTACTTCAGTCAGAGAAAAAAAGGGCTACGGCATCCCGTGCCTGTCGTAAGAGGCCACTAAAAGGGGCTCTCGGAGTTGCGGGCGGCTAGAGTAGGAGCTCGAACCGTCCAGCCTAACGACCCCAGGAAGGACGGTGCGTGGTCGCATGCCACCGTAAATCACAGAAGGTGCGGTGAGCGTATCGCTCACCAGGGACGAGCCTGAAATAGGCATCGTGCGCAGATGACTCTTTCCACCGGAATGCAATAATGTTTTCACGCTAGGAATAGGTGAGGCGGTGGTACTTGTTGTCTGAAAATACTAGTTGTTTGAAAATATGTAACATTATATGATTTAATAAAATGTTGTGTGATAATGTTCCCTTCTATCTGTTCGTATTTCTCTTCATTGAAAAATGGCATATAAATAGGTAGGTACAAGATGACAATAGCCAAATAAAATGATACCCTGTGATTAAATGTCAATTTACTCCAATTGTAATTATTAGCAGTGGTCACGATTTCCATTACGAGATATAATTTAACAAACACCACGTATTTACTTTCATAAACCAATATGTGTTATTTTACAAGCGACAGTCTAGTGACGAAAAGGCTAGCGTGCGTTAAAATTATTACCAGAACAAAAATAAACCTGACTGCTAACTCTGAAAAGATAAAACACGTGCTCTCTCACTCGTCAACCCATTATTGTCCCACTGCTGGGCACGGGTCTTCTCTTAGAATGAGAGAGTGTTAGGCCATAGTCCACCGCGCTGACCAAGTGAAACACTGCTACAATCACGAAATATTATATTTAAATAGAAATTTTGAATATTATAAAGTATACATAAATATTACAAGGTATACATGAATATAAGGCAGTGATAAATGTAGAAATAATAGATTTTTAGGGTTCCGTAACCAAAGGATAAAAAGGAACCCTATTACTAAGACGTCTGTCTGTCACTAGGGTATACCTTATGAACCGTGGTAGCTAGACAGTTGAGATTTTTCAAATGATGTGTATCTGTTGCCGCTATTACAAACACCAAAACAGACTAACGTATACATTTCAAAGGGGCTCCTATACAACAAACATGATTTTCTGTCGTATTTTATAGATAATGGTACGGAACCCTTCATGCTAGTTCAACTCGTACTTAGCTGCTTTTATTCTACTATTTACTTTCTTCTTTAGATTGCTACTGCAGTCTTGTAAAAGAATGTTTGATAAGTATTTTCGATAAATACTGTACAGATTGGTACATTTCCCACACTTTTGATAACATTATGTTAAACTCTTAGACATGAAAGATTTTACACAAGTTTTTCCTTTACCTTGCAAGTAGGCAAATAATAAGTTCGAAAGTTAAACATAGCTTCAAAATATCTAAGGCATATTGAGATATTCCAAAAGGTGTTTATAAAAAACGTAAATAGAAACCTAAAAATAAAAATACCTACTCTAGAAGTACAAATATTCTCTTGAAAAAACTAAAAAACCGCAACTTGCTCTATTTTAGGTAATAATTATGTCAACTTAAATTAACTACTTACCAACTCTGTCTTACTTAAAAGTTTATAGCTACCATCTTGGAAACTAGCTGGAGTTAAAGTTTTACGGAGTGTAATCAACACATTTTCTGGTTAAAATATTTCGTCATTGGTATTATTATAAATTTTAAGCTGTATTCCAGTATAAGAACGCTATCCAAATACAAAATCTCGCACGAAATTGGAATAAGATAGTAAACGCTGTTACAATATTTTGTGTCCAAATACCACGTAACTGAAAATCAGAACACATATTCCTATAGGTACTTCTGACCGTGAACAGAACCCAAACCTGAGCTATGGTCATATACTGAGTTATGGCATATGAGCTATGGTGAATGTCACAACTGTAGAATATGGCATTGGTGCAATATCGAGAGCGCCCCCATGGTAACTTTAATTTGAATTGTTCGAGTAAACCAGAGTAGTCTACGGTCGCTGGAAATTAGAAAAACTAGACAAATGTATGCCCATCATTTGATGCTTCAAATTGTCCATATATACTAAGCAATAGTATATGCCTGAAACGAAATGAAATGTCTTTATTTTGTATAGGCCTACGGGCCTACTAGGTAAATGCCCCCTTAACAATTACATTTTTTTCTTACACTACCACCGGATTGGAATACGACCTCAACTGAGAAGATCCGGCAAGAAACTCAGCGGGTTTGTGTTTTTTGTTATTTATAACTATTTTTTTAATATAATTACAATCATGTTTTTTTACATGGCCTAAAATATCATTGAAAGTACTTATTAAATACACTATACGACTATCACGTTTAGTGATATCACAATATTGTTTGCGGAAAATAAAACTACATAACTAAATTATTTTCCGCAACCTCTGATGGTCGGTTAACAGAGAGTTCGCGCGGTTAACCCAACTATAACTTTTTTCAACCTCCGCCACGTAAACTGAAACATTTGAACTCGGAGCTCCCCGTGACAAACGATGTAGAGCACGACGTAGAGTGGAGTGAGCTTAATGTGGCACCGCACTGGATGGAATTTATTTATTTAAATACCAGCTTTTGCTCGCGTTTAAAAATTGTATCATTACTTTCATCTTATAACTTTACATTTTTACATACAGGGCTTACATGTTTTGATTTTAATAAAATAAAGACTAGATGTTACATTAACAATGAGAAGGGCTATAAATATATTTTCATCCATTTAATAATTATTGTGATGAAAGGAGATGTTTCAATCTTGGCTAGGTATATGTACACCATCTCAAAAATCGAGAAAACTCTCAAAAATCCTAAAAAAAATACTTAAAATTCATGAAAACGTGTACATTTCTGGTACAAAACCAATTAAAATCAACTACTTTTTTCGTTTTCCAATATGGTGGAACAACTGATTTAGACAGTCTGTGGATAAAACTGTGATTGTCATTATCTGACAACTGTCATATTGATTCTTTTACTAGATTCATTTATCTGTCTTCTGATATTGTTTTGTTAGATATTTTCACGGAATATTTTCGTTTGCGTATTGTGTTGGAGTTTCTATATCAAGTTATCAACCCCTGGCTTACATATCTTGGATTTCGGATCGCTGCTTACCTTAGTTGGCTTGACTTTCATTTTTTGGACTGGCCATTGGTTAACCTGTTGACCAGGTTAGTGAATAAAGGATTTACATACTCAACTTGGACTTCCAAACATCAACTGATTTATTCAGGAAACAATACAACCTATACTGAAATATCATTTCATTTTAGATTGAAAGTGTTTATTTGTTTTAAAAACATGAAATCAAATAACAACACTGTACTATCATTCCTGTATTCTTGTTTTAGGTTCACAATAGTGCACTATTTTAAATGTAATTCAGACATAAATAAAGATGGCCCTTACTATCTTTTTTATGTAATATGGGTACCTTAAATCATAATTGTAATTGGCTGTTAGCTATGAGGTAAGATTAGTCTTTGTTTACATAGAACCATAACTATACAATAGTTTTAGGGTTATCATAGTTAAGCTACATAATGTAATAGTAAGTTTTTCTTTTTTAGGTTAATGAAAATGCTCAAATATGTAATCACTTATTATCAAACATGCAAATAATGTCAGTGCCTACTTATAGTAAAAGACACACAAAGTGAACATAAATAGTTTGTGATGCAGCATTCTCATGACCAGCATGTTTGCTTATGGTCTCAACTCTTTTCATATCAGAAGCTTACTCATTCCATTCCTGAGGGTGGGAGAGATATTTGATCTCTGACAAGACTTCAAGTCCAGTTGTAAGTATTAACCTGTATTTGTAAATAAACAAAAAGTAATAAGGATATTATTTTCAGTATATAATATACTCTGACCTGTTTTTGTTGTAGATATCTGACAGAATATTTGTGCTGGGTTAGAATCACACACATGGTGCAAGGAGAATAGGAAGAGGTTGAAATAATTCAAGGAGGAAGAACCAGTAACACAAATATTTGTGCATGGAGGCCTTTGCCCCTTAAATAAAAAGTCAATTCATACTAGCTTTTAAAATAACATAGATCATTTCAGGAAGAAACATCTCAACATCTGGAAGCTGTGTCACGGAACAAGTGTGTTCTTGTGTGTGAGACAAGGAAAAATAATAGGATATTATTGCAGCTACAATGCTGAAGAATCAAAAGTATATTGCTGTCCTTACACAATGACTATTGTCTGATATTTAGGCTGGACTCCGCATCAAGCTAGTATTACAGCACCTGTTCCATTTTGGATGCTATATTGGCAAGGAAGATTCAGATTTCAATGAATAAAAAATATGGATAAAAGAAATTGTTTTATTTACATGATGTCCCATGTTATTTTTAATATGCAACATGTATATTTTGCAATTAAGATAACGGAGAAGTAGTTTTTATCAATATGCTTGACTCTTATTTGAAGTAGATAATGAGTTGAAAATGTGGGCAGTTTTTTGTCATATATTGTTAGCAATCCTCCTGGATTACTCATATGGCTTTAAATATAAATCAGCTGTTCAATTATTTCTTTAGACTCATTCTTCCAACCTTATATAAAATACTTTTGCAGTATGTAGTTGTTTTTGAAGCGCCCATGGCCCTGAGAGCAGTGTAGAACGCATGCAGCAAAAAAACTATACAGCAAAGTAATATTCAATAAGGAGATCAGATCTTGTCGGAGGCCACATAATAAAGTTCAAAAATATGTGATAACGGGTGGCAACTAACCCATATCTCCATCAACCTGCATTGGACTAGCTTGGTGGAGTAAGGTCCAAGCCTTCCCACTTATGGAGCGAGAATGTATAGAAAGGAAACGCCCAGCAGTAAGACACAAAAAGGGTTGCAGCCAATTACGTTTTTTTATCAATTGATAGAAAAACGTAATTGGGTAACGTGGGTAATTACCCATCAAATAACTTGAAAGCAGTTGAACTGAAAAATGAATGTGTCAGTGCAAGGCTAAAACAGCATAATTATTAATTATAGATAAGACACATAATTAATATGACTGCGTTGGATCAGATGATCATTGACAATGACAACTGATTGTCATTGTCACAGTTTGTTTATTTACTCCAACTGTCAAAAGTGAACGTCGCTCCAGCAGGAAAGTAGCACGTAGAGTGATATGAGTGGGACGTATAATTAGTGCCCAATCTGCTGTAAATGTGCGCCAAATAAAAAATTTGTGCGTGTTGTAGTTTTTGAAATAAACGGAAAAAACGATTCCTGCTGGGGTAACGTTGTTCCAGCAGGAAAATTCTAAACGAAAGATCGGAGAGTTAAAAATTGCATATGAGCAGAGAGCTTATATTTGTGCAAATTTGTGCGCTAAAAATATAATTTGTGCGTCTTCAGGTTCTCGAGATATTGCGTTTCCTGCTGCGGTAACGTTTTGGAAAATCGCGTATCTAAAAGACTATTGTATGTGCGCCTGTAGAATAAACATGTACAAATAGCTCTTAATTTGTGCGTATTTGTGACAAAATTAGATTTAAAAAAATACTTATAGTTTTCGAGTAATCACGGTTTTTTCAAAAATCCAAACAGTGTCATAGCTCCTAAATAAGAAAACATATAAGGTCACTGAAAACTGCATTCGGTCCGTCTTGGCGTGGTTAATTAGCACAAAAAAAATCAAAAGTGCACATACGTGCGTTTTTGGATAATATGAATTAAAGTCAAAAAACGACGTCCTACCTTTGACGTCACCGTTCAAGAAACTGGCTCAACCTAAGATGTTTGGGCATTAACCAAAAATTAGTGCGTTTAGTCAAATAATATGTAAGATAAATATCCAGTGAGAAATACTTCGCATTAAGTAAATATAAACAAAAAAACAAAACAGACACAAACGCTGGTTATACGACCAAATTCGAATGACTATAAAAAAGCGGGGATTTTATACATGCTAATGACCTTCTTAACTTTACACACTAACCGATTAAAACTTAGTATACTCGAGTACACTGAAGTAGAAAATAGAAAATAAACTATTTGTGCGGTAGATTTGTACACGATGAAGTACATATAAAAAAGGAGCTTAATTGCTACTTGGAATATTATTAGTTATCTTCATTCCAAATTTAATTAAAATACATTCAGCACTGCAATTCAGCATACATTAGGACATTTACATTAATAATATGATAATAGTCTTAATTTTTTAATTGGAAACTGATCTGTGATTTTAAATTATACAAGATACAAAAATATAAAGTGTGTGTGTGTTTATGTACACGCGTTCGAAGTCATACTTCTTTGGCTTAATATAATATAAAAATCTTTTTAAAAGATTTATCTTTCGCATAATTCTACGCTTGGAGAAAAAACGACATTAACAGTAGAAAAAACTAAAATGTTCACTATAGTTAACTTCAGGGTGTCGGATTTACTTGTCGGTGTGCGCGCGCATCGTAAGACTCTTCGTAAGACTCTATTTACTCTCATCATTTTTACCTAGCGCGCCAAAAGAAGTATAACTTTAATAACCTTAAGGAACTTTTTGCGTTCGAATATTTTACTTAAGATTATTCTGTGATCTTATTTAAGAATCAAAATTAAAGAAAATATAAATAAGAATTTTCACACATACTAGGTCTTTCATTTGATAATTAAACGATCCATTTATTATATTTTGTAATTATTTCCCTAAAGGTCGTATAATTAATCACCAATAAACGTTTGAGCGTGACAGTACCTGCAATAATACGTTCAAGAAAGAAAGGTCATTAGTATATATGAAACCCCCGCTTTTTTGTAGTCATTCGAATTTGGTCGTATAACCAGCGTTTGTGTTACTGTTTTGTTTTTTGTTTATATTTACTTAATGCGAAATATTTCACACTGGAATTTTATCTTACATATTATTTGACTAAACGCACTAATTTTTGGTTAATACCCAAGCAGCTTAGGTTGAGCCAGTTTCTTGAACGGTGACGTCAAAGGTAGGACGTCGTTTTTTGACTATAATTCATATTATCCAAAAACGCACGTATGTGCACTTTTGATTTTTTTTGTGCTAATTAACCACGCCAAGACGGACCGAATGCAGTTTTCAGTGACCTTATATGTTTTCTTATTTAGGAGCTATGACACTGTTTGGATTTTTGAAAAAACCGTGATTACTCGAAAACTATAAGTATTTTTTTAAATCTAATTTTGTCACAAATACGCACAAATTAAGAGCTATTTGTACATGTTTATTCTACAGGCGCACATACAATAGTCTTTTAGATACGCGATTTTCCAAAACGTTACCGCAGCAGGAAACGCAATATCTCGAGAACCTGAAGACGCACAAATTATATTTTTAGCGCACAAATTTGCACAAATATAAGCTCTCTGCTCATATGCAATTTTTAACTCTCCGATCTTTCGTTTAGAATTTTCCTGCTGGAACAACGTTACCCCAGCAGGAATCGTTTTTTCCGTTTATTTCAAAAACTACAACACGCACAAATTTTTTATTTGGCGCACATTTACAGCAGATTGGGCACTAATTATACGTCCCACTCATATCACTCTACGTGCTACTTTCCTGCTGGAGCGACGTTCACCTGTCAAAATACAATATTATCGCCGCCGTTATATTGTGTTGCAATTCTAACTTAAAATTCTAGTCTTGTACCTATAAACCCAGTCGATTTTAATAAAATGCTTAGTTAAAAAGTGTTCTATACTTTATTGGCATTTTTAGATCCTCTTGTCTGTCGCGCTGCCGCCCGGCGGCAATGTCAAAAAACCCCATCTGTCGCGATACCGCCCGGCGGTATCATGGAGGTTCGGTTGATTTCGAGTTTTATTTCCGTGAATGAAGTTCCTATTTTGTTTAAACTCTTTTAAAAACCATAGACAGTGAACTTGGCTGTATGCGAGCATAATTCTTTGTTTGAATTATACACTATGCATTTAGGAATAGACGCCTCCTTTCTGTCAAACATTCGTGAACTCATTGCGCGCGAAGTTGTTGCCAAAGAGTAAATTTGTTGCTAAGCGTTCATATAATCTAACGAGTGAGCAGTGAAAGTGATAAAAAACCATGGAACGGTAAGTATTGATTAATTTTTAATGCTTAAACTAATGCAGCCTTTTTTTTTGTTTTCGAGGGGGAAACCTTCCAAAGGTACCCGACGCCGTGGGAGCGACGCGGGGTTATGCGGGGTTATAAAAATCCCAATTTTTACCGCACTAAAACCACCCCCGGTGGCCGTCCTCGGCGCTGAAAAGGAGGACTCCGGGATCTCGAAACGACTTCAACCGGAATCCTCCAAGCGCGCTGCCCCATCGGGCTCCTCCCAGATGGGCGGCTGGGCCCACCGCTCCGTTTAGTCCTTACGACGGTATGCGACCACACATACCGCCGTCCTTCCCAGGATTGCCTGACCGAACGGTTCGAGCTCCCACTCTAGCCGTCTGCAACCCCGGAAGCCCCTTTTAGTCGCCTCTTACGACAGGCAGGGGATACCGTAGCCCTATTCTGACCCCGAGGCTACAGGGACGAAACTAATGCAGCCTAATGATTTTATGTGAAAACTTGCCTATTGAAATTCGACACCCTCTCTTTCAACTGACTAGGATCATTTTAAATATGGAATTTTAATGGTATTAAATGACTAATGTAACTATGTGCCAGTATTAATAAGTCATACATTTATCTAACTTTACTACATTATAAAGAAAAAACGAATAATTTGTTGTAAAACATGTAAATTCTGGGTTTAAATGCATCAAGGTTACTCCCAACCGCCGGGCGGTTGCGTAACAGACAGGTATTGACAGAATAACGGCCATTTTGAAACGAGCCACGTAGAGACAGAATAGTATGGATAGGACATTTTATTCGGTTGTGTTTTGCTTTGTGATTTTATTTAAAAAAATCCTAATTATTGTTTGTTTTAATTTATAAAATTCATATTATTATGAAAATTCATATTGTCTTATTATTATGCATTGTAAAATTATTAACAAAAAACGGGTTCCATAGTAATTTGAGCAACTTTTAGGTGATGTCACGTCGTCGTAATCGCGTAATCACGTCGGGGTCACCAGTTTAGGTAATGTAAAGGGTTACCTATACAGATCTGGGACTATGAAATATAAATACGTGTTCCGTTAACCGTGTATATTTTAGACTGTTTTTTACGCGACGGACGCAGCCGTCTCTATATATATACATATATTTTTCGCTAAAATGCAACACTCACACACTCACGACTCAGATGATCTCATTTTATATGCTGACATGAATATTGTTATATTACATGTCCCTACACCATTCCTCCCTTAACAAAATATATATATAAATAACTAAAAACCTAAGAAAAATAAATGGCAGCGATGTATATGCTGACCTAAGTTAAGTACTGGGGTGGCATAGGTCGCTGACCGTGTTTAATTTAAAACTATAAATATTTTTTAAAAACATGCTACATTGCATGAGTATTGTTGCACTGTGAGTGTTGTTGCATTGACATTTTCATCTAACATGATTACTTACTTCGCAATACTTCGCAATATTACAATGAAATGAAATTAAAAGTTCTAGTATTATTAATTTTTATAAAAATGGCAGATTTGAATTTTTTGTTTTATTTGCATGCTCAGTGTGTTTTGTTTGCTGCTTTGTAAAATAGAACTGATGGAAACCGAGGGCGCGGGCGTGGCAGTGGCCGTGGTCGTGGACGCGGTCATGGCGGCCCATCGACGAGTGGCGTGCGAACGCGTGGTGCTGGTCGCGGTTGGAGCGACAGACCCTCCGCTATTGATCCGTAATAAAATTTTATTGCTACTATTATTATTTTAACATAACTCTTAAATCGAATGACTTTAAGTGAGCAATTTTACATTTCAGAGTGTTTGTGGGAATGATCCAGGACCTTCCTCAGGATCGCCCCTTGGAAACTCCAATGCATCCGAGGAAGGTCCGAGTTCTCCAGTCGAGCTCCAAACCTGGGTATGAAATATATATATATACATACAAATATATATATATATATATATATATATATATATATATATATATATACCAATACGCACTTGGCCAGCGCGGTGGACTATGGCCTAAACTTTCTCATTCTGGGAGAAGACCCGTGCCCAGCAGTGGGCCAATAATGGGTTGATGCAATGCAATATATATATACATATATATATATATATATATATTGGTAATTTAGTAAAGTAATTTTACTTTAATTTTGTTTTTAGATCAATATCGTTGTGGTCGTCGATCGCGACCATAGCGTCAGGCGGCCAGCACCCTACGCCTGTGGAGGACTCCCTGCCTTCGGTGCCTTCACCAGGGATGTCAGTACAATACCTTTTTAAGAATGTTTTATCTACTACAGCTGCAATGGGAGATAGTACTGTGTTTTTAACACAACGCTGTGTTACAGGTACGTCGAATGCGGCGAAAGTGGGGCGTCAACCCCTCGCACGCCGCAAGGTGGCACGCCGCAAGGTGGCACGCCACGAAGCGGCACGCCGCGAAGCGGCATGCCACGAGGTGGCACGCCTCACGGGAGGAAGCGGCTCGCGTAAGTATTTGAAAATAACTTACAAAAACTAATTTATTTTATTGATAATCCCAGATTGTTTCATTTTATAAATAAATTAAAATATTTCATTTTATTTTGTATCAGATTAATTCATTTTTTTCTTTATTTAGTCAACCGGTACGGGGAAAAAATGTCGGCCCGACGGCGAAACGGTGCCTGTGAGTATACTCAATTTTTAAGACCTTCAGAGTAAAATAATATGTATAACGATATTTTATGAATAACATACATTTTATTCTTTTTTTATACAGAATACCTTCTTCATCCAGGGATGAGGAAATTGTGGAATTTCTTCATTGGGGTAAGTTTATTGTCTTTTCCAAAACATTTATTAATTAAAGTAAAGTAGTATGACCAATGTTTTGTTATTGTTGTTGACAGGCAGTGAAGAAGAATGTGAAGAAAATGATCATGACGAAGAACTGGAGCAGGAGATGGTGGTACCCCGTGCCATCCGGATGTTTCTGGAGTCGGATGAAGAAGACCAGGGCGCGCCGCAGACAGATGCGAGAGTATGTCTCGCATGGCCGCCTGCATCCGACTTCAGCACCGCTCCGCCTCCTCCTCCAGGTTCTTCTCATGATCGTTGCTATTCATTGCTTCCTCCTGTCCTACCTTCTTCCTCTTCTTCACCTCCTCCTCCAGCTTCATCTCCTGCTCCATCTTCTTCGTTCCTTCCTCCTCCCCTACCTTCTTTCTCCATCCCATCTACTTCTACATCTGCTCCGCCTCCTCAACCTCTCGATGACCAGCGCTTCAGTTTTGAGTGGAGAGGGTTCCCTTCAGTTCAAACACCACCTGAACAAAGAAGGGAACCTTTTACTGTACAAACTTGCGGTCCAACAACAAGGTACGTTAGCCCATATGACGCTTTCTGCGCCATATGGGATAATGATATTATGCTCCTTATTGCGACCGAAACCAACGCATATGCTCAACAATTGGCAGCGAGTATGCTGGATAATGGGGCTATGCAAAGTCGTAGTCGCATTACCCAGTGGATTGACACCACCGTAGATGAGCTGAGAGTGTATTTTGCTATAATCCTGGCTACCGGGGTTATAGTAAAAACACGTCTCGAGGAGTACTGGAATTCGTCTAAGGACATTTTCAGTACTCCTGGCTTCACTGCGGTGATGTCAATCAACCGCTTCCTATTGTTGAGCAAGTGCCTCCATTTTCGGAGCAATAAGGGGTGTACGCCCGAGTTGTTGCCGCAAGTAGAGGCGAAGTTGTTTAAGGTGAAGCCTATTTTGGATCACCTTAACAACAAATTTTCGTCTTTGTACGTCCTCTCTCAAAACCTAGCGCTGGATGAGAGCCTCACGATGTGGAAGGGGTGGTTAGGTATTAACCAATTTATTAAAAATAAAGCTGCATCAGTTGGTATTAAAACATACGAGCTGTGCGAATCCCAAACAGGCTACTTGTGGCGCTTCGAAGTCCACGCAGGCCACAACTCCTCAGAGTCACAAGACGGTCCTGTTTCCGGGGTTGTGCCGGCTCTTGTACTTAGACTTGTAGATGGTCTTGAGCACAGGGGTCACACGATCTGGATGGATAATTATTATAACTCTCCCGCACTTGCGCGAGAGTTAAAACTTCGAGGCTTTGACTGCGTGGGAACGCTTCGGACTAATTGTCAGTTCGTTCCAGTAGAACTAACGAATCTGACGAAAGAACGCATGTCTGTTGGCCAAGTGAGTGGCTGCACATCGGGGGATGTAGATCTCGTGGTATGGCGAGATAGAAACCGCGTGGCTTTTATCTCCACATATCATGGGATTGCAACCACAAGATGTGGCGACACGCTAAAGCCCACCATCGTGTCCGATTATAACATATGTATGGGTGGAGTTGATCGCAAGGACCAAATGCTTGCAATGTATCCCTGTGAGAGGAAGCGGACACGAGTATGGTACAAAAAACTTTTTAGAAGGCTTTTAAATATTAGTGTACTGAATGCCTACATACTTTACAAGGCACACAACGACATCAGTCACAGGAAGTTCCGGAAGGCTTTGATCCAAGATTTGGTATCAAAGCATTCCGGAAGTTCATCTGCCCCTCGGCCCGCACTGCCATCTGCGGGCCATTTTCCAGCTCAGTACGGGCTTGTGGCTGGTAACAAGCGCGAGCACATCCGACACACCTGCAGAGTGTGCAAAAAACGCACAAGTGCATATTGCATATCTTGCAATGTGCCTTTGTGCGTTTTTACTTGTTTTGTGCCACACCACACTTCACAGTAACACTATACAAAATACTTTTTACGGACAAAGGTTATTTAGGTACTAATATTTAAGATGCGGACGTTAAGTGGTCACTGCCGCCCATGGACATCGGTGAGCAACTTCAAACAGAACATGCGTTTTATCTGAAGTCAATCACAAATGCGTTACTACCATGCCGATCAGACCCTTGCGCTCCTGACCATCCAAGTCTAAGTTGTTTTCGAGAGTCCTCACTAAATTCGAAAAGGCTACAGCACCATGTACCACATACACTTCGGCAGATTACACAGAAGACCGAGGAGTCTAGTCTGCCGTTATGTGTTGCTTATGAGGACTATGAGATAACCTTCGATTCTATCAAACACTGCGCGGTGCTGGAGTCCGTTCAGCGTTGCCAGATCGACTATAAGTACATCGAGATGTTGAACTGTGTCTACACAGCCGCCATCATGTCAATCCGAGTACACAACCGAAGCACGAACCCAATCCAATTGCCAACTGATGTAGTCCTTTTTTTTATTTTTTTTTATTTTGTTTTTAATTTTTTTTTTTTAATTTTTTTTTTTTTTACCTAACCTACCCTAACCATCTCGTGGTGGAGGCGGCGGATTACATCACTCCCCTTCCTTCCTTCCATCTGTCTGTAACTCTGTAACTTAGGTGCCCAGCATAGTGCTCATCCCACATAACCAATGCAGACGGCCGTATTGGTATGCATGAGCATTCACCACCACCCTCTCCGCATGGAGGGTAGCCCATTTCCAACTATGTCTGGGCGCAAAAATAAAATATTGTTTTTTTATGCCATTTTTAATTTGACTGACTTGTTCATTACCAGTTGGATTGCTCCATTAAATATGTTCACCTTAAAAAAAAATACCTTCTACCAAGTGTGAAATTTTGAATGTACAATAAATATGTAAATATTATTCACAAAATAACTGGATACTGTGATTTGACCCAGTATAATGAATAACAATACGTTCAAGAGTTCTCAAAACAAATCACATTTTTTTGTGTTGTAAAAGTCATGTCCATACTTTTCTTACGAATTTTGGGCCAAAATGTTGATTTATCACTAAACTTTAACTGCATGGTGGCTAAAATATTTCTTAGAAACACTTCAGTATTTGTATTGTATCGATTACTTTATTCTATGTAAATCTTAGAAAAACAATTGCTCACTTGAAATGTAAAGAGGTAATAACCAAACTTCGTGTTTTTCTAGACCCTAATTTTGAGACTTCATAAAAGTATCATTTTTGTTCAACTCATATTCAAAACTAGCTGTGCCCGCGACTTCTTCCGCGTATTTAAAAAGTATTATTACACGACGATATAACGACGCAAAAACGAATAACGCTGCATACAACCACCGCCCCTCCTTCTTGCAGCGTCATGTTTTGCACATCATGCGGCGCGGCTGAATTTTATATCGGTGTTATTTTAAAATTGTCATATCTTCTAAGATGTTCATTGAAATTAAGTGATGTCAAAGACAATTTTGTTCACAATTAAATACTCTTAATCAACAACACATTTATTTGGACAAAGATTAATATTATTACGTTGATACAACTCTTAACTAATTTCGACCGAATTTGATTACCATGAAAACGGTTCTAGTGAGTTAATCTTAAAAGATAGACATATACTGTCGCGGGTATTTTTTTAGATAATTTCAAGAGAAATGATTCTTTCATACATATATTTTTGGTATCTTGTACCGTTTTCGCAGCGCACGTAACGGAAGCCCTCAAAGATGAATAATTTTCCCCGTTTTTTTCACATTTTCCATTATTTCTTCGCTCCTAATAGTTGCAGCGTGATGTTATATAGCCTAAAGCCTTCCTCGATAAATGGTCTATTCAATACAAAAAGAATTTTTAAATTCGAACCAGTAGTTCCTGAGATTAGCGCGTTTAAACAAACAAACAAACTCTTCAGCTTTATATATTAGTATAGATATATTTAATGTAACACTGAGTCTCCTTTTGTACCTTATAGCTGATATCCTGAAGTTATTGTAAACAAAAGCTCTTTATACTAAATGCTATGGATCACTTTTGATAACAATAAATACGACGCCTACTTTCGTCGATCGTAAGTGGTTACGTTTTATGTGCCTGTTATTATAAACATTTGTGCTGTAAATAAAATGTATGGGAACATGTGGTGTTTGGTTTTTATTTTATTATACCTGTAGTTATGTACAAATAAAACATAAATTAAGCTTCACCAGTTGTTTTATTTCATTTTTTACTATGAAATACAGAACAAATTAGGTCACCCCATATTAAATCACAAAATTTAGCTTAAATTTAATGTTTAACGTTAAAATATTCAAGTAAAATGCTAACATACTCTTTTTAGATGGAGATTTATATTGGAAACATACATAATTTCAATTAGATTAAGAGAAATCGCATTTATTTTGATCAATGGCGCGCCAAAACGCCTGTCTGTCGATCGACCGCCGGGCGGCACGACAGATGGGGGTTTTACGACTTTTGACAGCGACAGAGCAGACGTGCCTTAAACTGTCGTTCAATTTTATTTTAAAATTAAAATTAAACCACATTAATTCGAAACAAATAATAGAATTCCATAAAATAAGTGAGATAGTCAGAATGAAATACGCCATAATTTTTGCAAGTAATAAGTGTTGTGTGTACCTAATGTGAGTCATCAACGTTGTCATTCGCATAAGTTGTTTGCAACCAACGCGTGCGCTGCCCGCTACCAGCGCTAGCGCGCGCCGCCATCATGCCCCACTGGTTGGCTACACACGCAACGCCCAGATTGACAAGCAACAAATCGCAGCACCCCGCCCGCCGTCACTATTCGAGCGCTTAACGTACCACTGCCGTGCTTATGATCGCCTGGTACTTGATGCCCACTGCCTAGCATATCTCTGCCTGTTGCTTGTTCGCTTATTGTGCATATAGCGCTGTACGCGTAAGTGCTTTTTATAAGTAACTTTTTTAACAGTTTTTTAAAATATGCCACTTCGCCGCACTCCACCATCTGCATGTAACGCGTGAACCGTTAAGTGCGCTCACTGCTTCGACCTCTGCTGTAGTACAAACATTGCAATACTGCGCTTCTGAACCTGATTTGAATATCTCGAGATTTGCGGAAGAACTAGACCGTGGGGGCCACAATATTACCCAGCGCTCTAAACGTAAGCGAGCACAATGCCCGAACGACCAGTTAAGCGACTTTATGGCAGAGATGAGATCTATGTTTTCGGAATTGAAAGCGCACCAAGTATCTCAGGATGCTAAAATGGAAAAAATCTCAGTGGCGGTTGAGGAGATTAAAACACAAAACGTTGCAATGCAAAACACTGCCGAATTCTTAGCCAGCAAATTCGAGTGCATTCAAGCGCAGATAGATAAGCTAGAGTCGGACCGAAATAAAAATTTACTACAGATAAATGTTTTAGAAGAAAAGCTGGAGCGCCTTGAACGCCACAAGCGAGCAACATATCTATAAATTAGAAATATTCCGTATACCGCAGGCGAAACAAAACAGGTTCTTTTGAAACACATATCTTCTATAGCAAACGTCCTGAATACATCAGTTGAACTGCATTCTATTAGAGATGTGTTTCGCATAAGCAAGAAAGACTCGGAAGACAAAACTGTTATTGTGGACTTCACAAGTGTTCCTGTAAAAGAAACTTTCATCCGTAGATATAAGGAGTATAACAGAACCAACAGAACGAGTTTTATTTATTATGGTTCGATACGAAACATTTAACAATTCGAAAAAATATCAATTTTTATACAGTCTTCCTGACAGCATCTAGCCACATACGCCGATAGACTTCCGTAAGAAACTTTACAAAATAGATGGTCTCCGTGAAGAAAGTCATAGAAGCGTTGCATCTTCTGCGGAATAAGATGCTTGTCTCGTAAAGTGAGCCGGCAACCTTGACTTAATATTATTAGAATTGTAACCATACATTATATTAGAAGATATTTGATTAACGCGTTACATCAAAGCACTTGTTAAACAGTAGCCGCACTTTGTTTTGATAAAAATAACGAAAAATATTTTATACATCTAGTATGTTTCTACCATAAGCATGACGTATCAAGTTTCATAACTTATCATTTGAGTAGCGTTAATATATGTCATTTTTCTCAGTTCCCTTCAGTTCTTCTGCAAAGGTGCTTCGCGTAATGATATAAAACAATGTGAATATATCTTGTAAGTGTAAGCTCATTTGTTTCTATATTATTTACGTAATGTAGGTTTGTTTCTTAAATTATCATACTCCGTCATGTTTTCTCCATCACTTTTTTTTTATCTGTCTGAGGTAGCAAACGAGCTTGCCGTCCACCTATTGGTAAGTGGTCACTGCCGCCTATGGACGTCTGTAATCAACTACATACAAAACATAGGTTCCATCTGAAGTCAATCACAGATGCGTTGCTACTCCCGAGGTCTAAGATGGTCGCCTCATGTGAAAGTGTGCCGGCAACCACACTTTTCTATTGAAACGCAAGAAATGCTTCACGCTACAAATAGATGTGGCGGTGGTACTTCCCCGGTCGAACTACACTGGTTCTACAACCTAGGTAAATACCATCACGTTTTCTTATTAGGTAAATTAGTGTAATGATGCCCATAAAGCGTTTTTATCAATTACTTAAATTATTTCATTGCTGTCATTTCAAAGTTTATTATAAGATATAAGACTCACAATTGCTTTGTTCGAGCATCTTACTTTTTATGATTAACTTAACGAATAATTCGATTTTTATACTACTTCTCATAGAACTCTATTGATATACCTATTGTTAATAATTATATACGAATGCAAATATAAATGAATAAACAAGTTTATATCAGAACGTAACTAATGTAGTTATTATTGATTGCATATTTATGTGATTTAGATATAATTATTACAAAATGGTTATTGTTATGTTTAATAGAAAATATGAGAACAAAGAAGTAAAACAACACAAAGCAGCCAATGGTCCTAAGGAATTACTTTTAATGTAATAAGAGCTATTGTGTTTTTTAACGATGTTTTTATTTAATTTTTATCGCTTCAGCTGACCATATTACGTCTTTTTAACTAACACCAAAACTTTAACCAGAACCTACGTGAAAATGATTACGGAACCCTGAATGTCAAAAAGAAAAAAATAATAGTGCATAGAATATAAAAATGGTGATTGCACATTCATCTCTCGCTCGCTAACGTTTCAATATTCGTAATCAAAACGGATTCAGGCTCAATAATGATAGCACGTGGCACATGAATTGGATCGAAAAAATCGTATTAATCATTTTTTGTTGTTGCAAATTTCAGAACTTGTCTAGGTTTATAAACTTTTGTCCCTGTAGTCCCGGGACCGGAATAGGGCTACGGTATCCCGTGCCTGTCGTAAGAGGCGACTAAAGGGGCTTTCGAGGTTGCGGGCGGCTAGAGTGGAAGCTCGAACCATCCAGCCACGCGATTCCGGGAAGGACGGTGCCATGTGTGGTCGCATGCCACCGTAAATCACAGAAGGTGCGGTGAGCGTATCGCTCACCAGGCGTGAAATAGGCATCGTGCGCAGATGCCTATTTCAGGCTCGTCCGCATCTTTCCACCGAAATAAGTTTTTCACGCTAGGAATAGGTGAGGTGGTGGTACCTCCCTGGTACCATATACCAGTAGAACACCTTACAATACAAGTTGTCTGAAAATATGTAACATTATATGATTTAATAAAATATTGCGTGATAATGTTCCCTTCTATCTGTTCGTATTTCTCTTCATTGAAAAATGGCATATAAATAGGTACAAGATGACAATAGCCAAATAAAATGACACCCTGTGATTAAATGCCAATTTACTCCAATGTAATTATTAGCAGTGGTCACGATTTCCATTACGAGATATAATTTAACAAACACCACGTATTTACTTTCATAAACCAGTGTGTATAATTTTACAAGGGACAGTCTGGTGACGAAAAGGCTATCGTACGCTTAAATTATTACCAGACCAAAGTAAACCTGACTGCTAACTCTGAAAAGATAAAACACGTGCTCTCTCTCTCGTCAACCCAATAGTGTCCCACTGCTGGGCACGGGATCTTCTCTCAGAATAAGAGAGTGTTAGGCCATAATCCAAGTGCAAATCGATGAACAAACACTTGCTACAATCTTGAAATATATTTAAATAGAAATTTTAAATAATAAAAAGAAAGTAGAAATCTATTATTTCTTTTTAGGGTTCCGTAACCAAAGGGTAAAAAGAAGACGTCTGTCTGTCACTAGAGTAGGTATATCTTATGAACCGTGGTGGCTAGACAGTTGATTTTTTTTCAAATGATGTGTATCTGTTGCCGCTATTACAAACACCAAAACAGACTAACGTACACATTTAAAGAGGACTCCCATACAGCAAACATGATCTTTTGTCGTATTTTATAGATAATGGTACGGAACCCTTCATGCGAGTTCAACTCGTACTTAGCTTTTTCTATTCTACAATGTTACTATCTTCTTTAGATTGTTACTGCAGTCTTGTAAAAGAATGTTTGATATTTTTGCTCAATGTGCGGAAACCATTACAATGATTTGTGCGTTTAATTATGTGGATATTTGCAATGTGATTAGTGGCAATTAGATTTGGGGTTATGATTAATCCCGCTGTCGAACCTGCATTCGTTAATAGATCGATGACCCAATTAATTTTAAATTAATCAGTAATACGATTTATCTTGGTAATCAGTTACGCATATTTTAATTTCTAAAATTATGTCGTTAGATTACTAAATAAGTCGTCTTAACAGTAACTATGGCGGATGTGTAGGTTTAAGTAAGTTAATAAGTTATTATAATATAAGTTATTATTTTGGAAAAGTATTTTCAATAAATACTGTACAGATTGGTACACTTCCCACACTTTTGGCAACATTTTGTTAAACTCTTAGACAAGAAAGATTTTACACGAGTTTCTCCCTTACCAAGCAGGTAAATAATAAGTTCGAAAGTTAAACATAGCTTCAAAATATCTAAGGCATATTGAGATATTCCAAAAGGTGTTTATAAAAAACGTAAATAGAAACCTAAAAATAAAAATACCTACTCTAGAAGTACAAATATTCTCTTGAAAAATCTAAAAAACCGCAACTTGCTCTGTTTTAGGTAATAATTATGTCAACTTAAATTAACTACTTACTAACTTTGTCTTACTTAAAAGTTTATAGCTACCATCTTGGAAACTAGCTGAAGTTAAAGTTTTACGGAGTGTAATCAACACATTTTCTGGTTAAAATATTTCGTCATTGGTATTATTATAAATTTTAAGCTGTATTCCAGTGAGGTATAAGAACGCTATCCAAGTGTAAATTTGTTTTTTTTTTTGTAAGATGGAAGAAGGAAACAAGCACGCACTCCACCAGATGGTAGGTAAGTGGCTACCGCCGCCCATGAATATCAGTCATAAATGAATATATATATATACTCAACTTGCGGCCCGCGGGCCGCCGTGGACGAATTATACAGATTATAATAAAGATATTTAGATAAAAAGATAATTAGTTTTTAAATCACACATTAAGTATATAGAAAAAAATACAGACGAATTGATAACCTCCTCCTTTTTGGAAGTCGGTTAAAAAAAACGTTTATTTATAGGACATGTGCAAGTTCAAGTCATTTTCTAAGGCAAGCTTCGACCTTTGCGGGAAGCCGACATTCACACATCAATCATTTTATGCCGGAACCTACATATTACCCGAGATCAAGGATTCAAGATCTTTAAGGTTTTTATTTTATTTTACCGTATCCGTATCCGTACCGTACAGGCAGAACTGCTAAGATTTATATACCAAAAATGAAATGTACATATGTAATTCTCAATAATTATTTAATAAGTTTTATGATTTCTAAATAACATTTTTATATGCTGTATACATATATTATTAAATAACCATTTTACTAAAAATTACAGACCCTTATATTTTTCAAAACGTAATATTAGTTGGTAGAGCGATCTGCAAATGTCGACTTCAACGCATTTGAATAAGTTAAAGTACATAAAATCTTCGAAGGTAACATTAGAGGCAATAAATCGGGTCCGATGCCTGGTGTCTACACAATAATCCTGACTGTGGCTATTGTGTGTTATATTCAATACTAATTTTCAAGATGGTAGAACTAGTGTATTCGATCGGGGACGTACCACCGCCACACCTATTTCTAGCGTGAAGCATTTCTTGCGTTTCGATAGAAGGGTGTGGTTACCGGCACACTTTCACATGAGGCGGCTATCATAGTCCTCGGGAGTAGCAACGCATATGTGATTGACTTCAGATGGAATCCATGTTCTGTATGTAGTTGATTACAGATGTCCATGGGCGGCAGTAACCACTTACCATCAGGTGGACTGCATGCTCGTTTGCTACTTCAGTCAAATAAAAAAAGCAATCTTTTATACCATTCAAAAATATAGATATACATTTAAAAACGTTAATACTGCGAGCATCTATGGACTGCGATGAAGGTCAGCAGGCCACTCGGGATAAAATTGTTTTTGCTCGGTTATTAACTTGACCTGTCTGTCTATTCATTGTCTCTTTAATTCTTCAGCCTAAGGTTGTCCGAAAGAAATCGTTATTTAGCAATGGGACCACCTCTTGTATTATTATTACATTGTATATTTCTTAATTATTTATTTTTATATGTTAAAAATGTAATTAATCGATATGTAGATAATCCAAACCGTATGAACATTGGTACGTTCCAGATATAAGTTTTACGACCCGCGTGGCGCAGCAGTTACCGTACCGGTCTGACACGCAGTGGGTCCCGGGTTCGATTCCCGGCCAGACAGGTATCTGAATGATGAGTTTAGATTCTTGTTCTGGGTCTGGGTGTTTGTGTATTCGTCTTTGTGTGTGTCCATGGCACCCATGACACAGGAGAAAATCCTACTGTGCTATGAGTGTAGAAAGCGTTTATAATAATTGTCATAATTATGTTTCTATAGATTCATTAGTATACAAGTGTGTTACTCAAACGATTCAACTTAGATCATTATTTTCATTGTAACTTAATACTCGCAAACATTAATCACATCTACATAATGATCATTAACTGAACATTACAGCATGACAGGCATCAAGATGAAAGAATCCTATTCCCTTTTCAGGGAAAGCAAGCGTTATCTTAATTAAACGAGGCACATTTAGAGCTGCTGAATCATTGTTGGTTCGACACAAGTGGGGTAACGCTGAGGGTTTTATATTTAGTTAATACATGTTAGTGGAAATAGAAAAAAGTACAAAATTGGGCTCGTATAAATTTAGGTAAAAATATATATAGAAATCCGAATATCACTTTTAACACTACAGTAATTTACAAATTCATTAATAAACAATTAGATTTTTTTATAACAATGAAGTAGCAAACGAGCATGCAGTCCACCTGATGGTTAGTGGTCACCGCCTCCCATGGACACCCGTAAGCAACTTCATATAGAGCGTAGGTTCTATCTGAAGCCAATCACAGATGCGTTGCTACTCCCGAGCACTAGCATGGTCGCCTCATATAAAAGTGTGTCGGCAGCCACACCTTTCTATCGAAACGCTTCACGCTAGAAATAGGTGTGGCGGTGGTACCTCTCCAGTCGAACTACACTGGTTCTGCCACCTGGTATTGGATTTGATACGATATTTCAACTATTACAGATTTAATTGATACTTTTGATAAATTGTAGAATGACCTAAATATTTTTATTTTCATCGCACTTCACTTCTCGTTCAATCAGTGCAGTCACTTATTGGGCAAAAAAATACATAATAGAATAAATAAATGGTATAGAAGTGTATTCTTTATCATCCGATAACGGAATCACGGCAGCACTTTGCAGTTTCGTTTTGAAAAATGAAATATTTAAATATCAAGCGCTTCCAAGAATAAGGTTTCATTTTTCTCAAAGGCAGCTTGACTCCGAACAAAAGGCGAAGGCAGTGCTTTCGTGAAAAGAAGTTAATTAACGTTTTTACTGTGCTTTCCATCAAATTGAAATCGTTAATAAAGAGATTCTTTTGAAGTTTCGTGATTTGTGACAGTAATAAATTATACCTCCTAACATAAAAATAAAACAATGCAACTTAATTTTGTAAATTTAGGTTAAGAGCTGTACACTCTCCGAGAAACTCTTCCGAAGATTTGAATACCAGGTTTCATCAGATCAGGACATAATGATTTAAACAAATAGCAAATATGGCTTATAGCTCGTTGACTTACCCACCATAAAGTTTTGAGTTTGATGTTGTATTGCGCCATATATATAAAATATAGTTTTAGATGGGCATGTATCTTTTTTTTTGGGGAATTAATAAAAATTTGTAAATTTCTGTACTTACAAATCTTTCTATAAGCACTGTCCGATTTATTTTCTTCTTTATTGACAAAGCACATCAAATCTAACATTTTATGAAAAAATGTTTTTGCTTGAATAGTTCCGAAGCAAAAGTTTTAGTTCACGAAAGCGATTAACACATTAGAACAAAATATATATATGTATATATATACCGGCCGAATTGAGAACCACCTCCTTTTTGAAGTACATTAAAAATGTGGTGTTTACTCACAAATCTTTTCGTAAACACTGTCCGATTTATTTTCTTCTTTATTGACAAAGCACGTCAAAATCTAACATATGATTCAAAATAATAATTTTGCTTGAATAGTGGAGAAGTGAAAGTTTTAGTTTACGAAAGCGTTCCATTACATTCCATACATTAGAAAATGTGCTGAATATGTAATGTTGATTTTCAATAATTCATTGGCGTTTATTTATTGAGAATTAAATGTAGATCCCAAAATGTTAGATAGACCAAGCATTTATAATCCTAATAACGATGAAGATGAAGAAGAATTCGCTCTAGAGGAGGACGGTGGAATACAATGGAATAATGTTATTTTCCTTCCCTTCCATCCAGCCTTTAAATTTTTTGTGGTTATCAGTGTTATTATTAAAACAGTTTTGGTAAGTCACTTTAACTTAAGTAATGGTAAATACCAATTCGCACTTGGCCAGCGCGGTGGACTATGGCCTAAAACTCTCTCATTCCGAGAGAAGACCCGTGCCCAACAGTGGGACATTAATGGGTTGACGATATAATGGCAAATATTGTTTTTCCGTCTTTGTACCCATTCGTTAGCGATGCCCATAGATGTAGAAAGTTTTTGTCTGGGTTTTATATAATCTGCATCAGAACTTTTTTTTTATGCTCACTCAAACGAATAAACCCATTTCCTTCCAGGATTCCAAATCTTAAAATGATATAAAAATTTACTCCTACACGTAACCTAATATAAAGAATTTAAATACTATTGACATATATACTTTTTTTGTGACGGGGAGGACATTCAAAAGGTACCCCGACCCCTAGGAGAGATTCCGGGTTATGTAGGATTTTTACCCACCAAAACCTCCTCGGTGGCCTTCCTTAGCGCTTAGGGGACCCCGGGATCTCCAATGGAACGCACCGGTTTCCCCTAGGGCGGCGTTCCCCCTTTTAGTCGCCTCTTACGAATGGCAGGGGATACCGTAGCCGTATTCTACACCCTGACTACGCTATATACCTATTGTTCTCTTTGGCCGATCTATTAACAAAATCATTATTAAAGTTTATTTCAATAGTTACTTCTAATATACCATTGAAATTATCAGACCTTTTTATACTATTTCAAGTTATATTTCACAGGGACCTATACAGTCTGTATATCCAATAGTATACTGCTGGGATGTAATGAGCCTAAATCCGCATCTGCATATTATACAGTATTTGTACATGTATTGCTGTGATCCTATATACAGTATAGATACTTTTCTTCATATGGTACATAGGTAATATTCCTACCTACTTTGTCAAGGTTATTGTTCCAATATATTTGGTATTTAATCTCTATATAGGTACCTTTTAGTTTTATTATCATTTAGTGAAAATAAAAAAAAATACATCAAAGACCATCAGAAAAAAAAAATTATAAGCTTATAAAATATCACTTTACTTATACGTCAATTTTTTTATTGAAGTGAAACTTCTTTAACGGGGTTGGAAAAAAATTTAGTGTAACATTTTTTTGTTACGCGCCATTATCCGTTACGTTACGTTACGTTATCCCTACCACGCGTGATATTAGATAGATTATTATAGATTAGATTATTAGATAAAGTTTAATAAAAGCCTTTTATTAAACTTTATCAAATTTAACTTTATTTAACCAATTTCTGTAAAGTTGCATATAGTAAATTATTTTTTGAAAAATAACGTCATAAAGAAGTTTCACTTCTTACGAGTGTACGCTAGTACACGCACACATTTTTTTTTCTTTCACATAGTTGATAGTCGTTTCGTTGATAGTAGTTTCTTAGTTACTTAGAAATAAATTTAGAAATTAAAGATTACAAATTAATTATCACTGCTTTTCGATAAAGGGAAACATTGTGATGAAACCTACGCACCCGAGAGTTCTCGGAGGTGTGTGAAGTCCATCAATTCTTGGTCATCGTGGCGGACTATGACCTAAACTCTCTCATTCTGAGGGAAGACCCGTGCCCAGCTGTAGGACAATAATGGGTCGACGAGAGAAAGAACCCAGTATAACCAAATTGCTGTACTAATAACTTATTACTAAATAAATAATCTAAATTCAAAATCAGATGTACAGTCACGAGCAATAAGATGTGACTATGGAAGATTGGCAAAAGTATCTGACCCAAGAAGGAGTTCAAAGGCAGCATAATGCAGTAGCGTCAAAATGATGTAGATGAACGTCAAATCACATAATTTTGACGTTACTGCATTATGCTGCCTATCAATGTCAGATATTTTTGCTGCGTTCGTGTAGTCAGATATTATTGAACTCCTTCTTGGGTCAGATATTTTTGCCAAACTTCCATAGTCACATCTTATTGCTCGTGACTGTACATAGAAATCAAGTAGTCAGATCGTAATACATTTTATCATCCTCAGTTTATCATCCTCAGACAAGTTACAGACGAAGCAATGAAACGAGAGCATTTGCCAAAGTCGGCGTTTTTGTTAATCCTCGACGTAATATCCGTGGTGCCACTGATTCGACTGGTGACGAACGAAACGTGTCCGCCGGTTCAACTGTGGCCGAATATTCTAAATTTCTCTGAATTTATCATGTGAGTTTAATTTTACGGCGCAAGATAAGTTGCTTTATGAATATTGCATTATTTAATGGTAAATAAAGATTACTTATTCTTATATTATGATAGAGAGCAGTGATAGCCTAATGGTTGAAACTTGCCCTCTCGATCGGGAGGTCCGAGGTTCAAACCCAGGCACGCACCACTGATTTATGTGCGTATTACAAATTAATTATCACTGCTTTTCGGTGAAGGAAAACATCGTGAGCAAACCTACACACCCGAGAGTTCTTTAAAAAAAAAAAAGTTCTCGGAGGTGACTTAAGCCCACCAATTCGCACTTGGTCAGCGCGGTGGACTATGGCCTAAACTCTCTCATTCTGAGAGAAGACCGTGTCCAGCAGTGGGCCAATAATGGGTTGATGAGATATTGTGATATATTGTCATAATCGTAAAATGTTCAATCACTTTCCTTATTATCTGATTGGTAATGAATTTTAAGTGTTAACACCATATTCATTTATTTATTTGTCCAGAACTTAGTATACACCTAGAATAACAAAACTTTCTTTAACAACTGAGTCTATAACAACGTTACTTAATATACTACTTAGAGTGTAATATTATAATTTGTCCTTGCTTCAGTTGTATGTTTCTGCTTTTTTTGTTAATGCCATCACCTAAGATTATCATATCTCTCGTTACAGTGTCTATAGAATAGCTGAATATTTTTCTATGTTGACAACGCACAGCTACTGGCGACTTTATACTGGATACACTTTGATGATCCTCATAAGTATCAACTGTGTAACTTGTTTCCTTCTTCTTCTGACTGCTAACGGTCTGTGTAGCAATTGCAAGAATGGCATTCATGACTGGCGGAAATATGTTTTTCATAAGGTAGGGCGAGGAAATTTAATTGATTGACACTGTTTTTTTTTCTGATATATGTGAAGCTATTGCATAGCTTTTATCGCGGGCTTTGGGCGCGGCGACCGAATCAAGAAATTCCGTAAAGAAAAAACCTAACACCTCCCACTCCGCCTACCATGTAGCGCGGACGAGCGTTCGCTTAACGTGTATGTATATGGTATGATAGTACGAAGCTCGCAAGGATCGAGACGAGTTCCTCGGAAAGCGGACGAATATGTAAGCAGCTGCTTGTGAGAAAGTACCTAGTATCAAAGTATCAATTTTTCTTTGATATTAATAAAAAAAACTTGAATTAATATCAAAGAAAAAAACTACATAAATAATGGATTAATTATAATTGTATAAGTTAATAAAAAAATACTATGCAATAGTTTAACCGCGGCAATCCCCGAGTGCACGCACGTTTTTAGTTATTCTGAAAAGGTATGGTTCCATAACTAAAGGGGAAAATACTGAATGTTCACGCGTGTAGTGGCATGACTTTTATTACTTAGGTGTCTATCATTAAATACGCAACATAGGCTATTTATGAAATTACTTAATTAACGATTATTGAATATGAATTGTTCATATGTATCAATTAAATTTAATAAGCTAACCTATAGGGCCATGAAATATTCGCTTTAAGCGTAATTCGCTTAAACCTGAAAGTGTCAGCGTTTAGCATTGAAACAAATTTATGCAAAAATAATATTATAAGGCATTTTGCACTAAATTGCACTAAATTTGGCATCATTTAATCGGACACATACATTTTTACATCCCTCAAAGGTTTTTATTTTTGATTTGAAAAGAATGTTTCTTAGCACGCTGTAGGGTTTATTTTTGTATGAAACATAGATTACTTCATAGCATTTTTTTTTCAGTTTAACGAAACAGACGAAAACTTCACAAAATATATTTATGCAGCTTCTGTTGTATATTCTCATGTAACGAATAAGCAACTTGATGAAACAAAGGCATCCACTTATTTGGAGTTCATTGTAATGTCCATTTTTCTTATGACCGGCTATATGGTCACCACGTTTGTTATGTTTCCAAAACTGTTTGCTGAGGCTTTATTAAAAATGAGGCGAATTTGCATTTATTATCCCATAGTTGAACGAATTATTGAGGAGACTGAGAGGAGGAATCCTTCGCCCAAAGCATATCTTGATGTAAAAAACTTTTATTCCCTAATATGGAAAAAACGTGGCGGTATTACTAATATTCCCGAAATTATTGGTGAGTTACCGAAGTACTTACGCGTCGATATTCGGCAGGATCTCGTCTGGCCTATTTTTTATCACAGTCCTACTTTTAGAAGAACATCTACACAGTTCAAGCGTTGGATCTGTGAACATATTCGTTTGGATTACAAACTGCCAGGAGAAAGATTCTTCGCTGGACCACATTGCCACACACATTTATACTATCTGAAGTCTGGAATAGTGCAATTGATTTCAGCAGACGACGGCATCACACCATTACTTTCGGTAACGGGTGGAACCCTATTTGGAGATATAAGCTTTTATCTTCCACTAATGAAACGAAAAGTAATAGTTCGCTGCCTTACATATTGCGAGGTTATGTATGTTAGTCGATTTGATATACTCACATCATTGCATATGTATCCTGATGATAGACGAATGGTTATGGAAAATGCTAAAGAAAGGGTAAAACATGCTCGTACGTTATATACTTGTAAGCAGCATGTACGAGGATTGGACAGATCTGAAGACGAAGGCATTGCGTGGGTAAAGCGACGCTGGTGGCAGATTTCTGATACCGTTTCTAAATGGAAACGTAGGCCTATAAAAAAGGAAAAAACGAAATGTGAATTACCTCCTGAAGAAGCTGTTTACCATTGTGCTAAATATATTGGCCAGTTGGTATTATGTACTGAAGCCCAATTACAAAGGACATCAATGTTCACCAACGTAGCATTCCCTTGGATTTTTGCACCCGAATCAGCTTTTGGAGAAGTCTGGAGACGAATTGTTAAAACAACGGTGTTTTTTGTCCTAGTTCTATATCCACCATATATAACAAGTCTTCACATTCCGACTTGGTTCAAGTTTTTCCAGTTTTGGACGGACGTCGTGTATGTGGCGGATATATTTATGTCCCTATTAACATCAACAATGAAACATCAAAATATCGTTGATAACTTTGCAGCGGTCATGTTTGCGCGTTGCAAAACTTCAAAGTTTGTCCTAGACTTAGTATCGACCGTGTGGATAGAAAGTTTCGTAGTTATAGGAGGATTACCGGAGCTTTATTATCCATGTCAATTCAATCGTCTCATAAAAATATACGTACTTTGGCCGAAGTGGGATATACTGAAAAAGCCTTTTGTTGATATTTGTTACAAAAATTCTTTAATTCAAGTCTCATACATGTACATAGTTGGTTACGCAATTTATTGCCTCGACTGGAACATACCTAATCTAACTACGTCCTTTTTCTTTGGTGAATCGTTCTGTAAAGTACATGATCCTCCAGAAGTGTGCCACTCTGAGAAGGATTTTTTTCTAAATGTGTATTTTGCATGGATTATGGAATTTTTATTCTACGAATATCTTCCTTCTAATCTCCTTGATATGTATATTATAATAATCGTCACTTACTTAGGCTTTTTACTTTATTCTTTCTGTCAAACGAATATTGTTGCTGGGTTGTACTTGGATTATAGAAATATATCGAATTATCAATACTTTGTATCAAACGTACGGACACATTATGAACATTATAAAATCCATCCGGGATTATTACGAAGACTTCACAGGTATTTGAAATGTCATTGGAAGTATTACAAAGGAATGGATGTAGTGTATCCAGATTTATTAAAAAATGAGCCGTATGATATATGGTTCAAAGTTCATGGCGAAGTAGCTGAGAAAATTATCAAACAGTCAAATGCGTTTATATCAGCTGATCCAGCCTTAATAAAGGAATTAGCTTATAAAGCCAAGTTTTTGATATTACCGAAAAAATCAACGATTTTATTATTTGGGGTGCAATGTAAAAGTGTAATATGGACAGTTCAAGTAAGTAGTATCCTATCATATTTACGACACTTTTTTCTTTAGAAGATAAATGTACCTATATTCTTTTTCACACTATTATTGACTTGCATATCATAAGGATCACTGTAATACTTGAAACACCTATGACGAATATAAAGTAATAAAAAAGGCAAGATTTTTTTAAGAAAGAGCACAATTTTGTTGATGAATTTATTAAATGAGCAAATTAACGCAAAATATGGTGAAATCTGTTTATAAGTTTTCTGTTGATAATTTAATACATTCATTTGAGTTGTAATTTAAATATTTTAGGGTCATATAAAATGCGAGTATCATAACGAAAAGGGAGAGCTATTCAAAACGTTTTTGGGTCCCGGTGAATTGCTGTCGACTTCTGTGTTTTTGGGAAAACCATCATTAAGGACTCTAATTGCTTATACTGAGTGTGAGGTATGAAAATATATCGTCAAGAAAAGCTAATTTAACCGAATTGTAAACAAAAAACGAATATGAAACTTTAATTAATCCTAATTTATATCCAACTAAAAGAATCTATGGAGCTGAGATAGCCTAATGGTTGAAACTTGCCTTCTCGAACGGGAGGTCCAAGGTTCAAACCCAGGCACGCACCACTGATTTATGTGCGTATTTTAAATTAATTATCACAGCTTTTCGGTGAAGGAAAAACATCGTGAGGAAACCTACACACCCGAGAGTTCTTAAAAAAAAAGTTCTCGGAGGTGTGTGAAGTCCACCAATTCGCACTTGGCCAGCGCGGTGGACTATGGACTAAACTCTCTCATTGTGAGAGAAGACCCGTGCCCAGCAGTGGGACAATAATGGGTTGACGACGAAAAGAATCTATGAAATATACCTTTATGCAATAATTTCAGATTCTGTACATCAAAGTTCAGGATTTCTTTACCATTCTAAAACATTACCCGTCCGAATGGGTCTTTTTTGATAACTGTATCAAGCGTCTCAGCTTTCCGTATAAAGCACTTTACGCAGACTACTTCAAAAAACACAAAGAAGTAAGTGATTTAGTTGTTGTAACAGGTAACGAGCATGCAGGTCACAGATCTCGCTATCACCGATTAATATTTGGTATTAACTTGAAGTATCACACAAATCCTACTAAATGTTGGCCACAGATGTATTGCTATTTCTTAACACTAAAATGGAACGCCTCATGTCATGTCATTTTCGTCATAATTATCTACATTTTTTAATAAGCTTCAGAAGGTTCTCGCTGTTTACGTGAAAATTTGACACATCAGAATAATTGAATTAAAGGTTTAATTTTATATTAGTCCTTGTATTTGCTGTAGTCTTTCAAAACTTTGTTACTCGTATGTACTAAATTTTCTCATCTTTTTATATTAGAACTAGTTGACCCAGCGAATTTTGTCCGCCTAAAAGTCAAAAATGTAAAATTATCAGTGTTTCTCCACTATATTAAACATGTTTTATATATAAGCACCTTCCTCCTTGAATCACTCTATCTATTTAAAAAAACTGCATTAAAATCTGTAATGTAGTTTTAAAGATCTAAGTATATATATGGACAGAAAGCGAGAAGCGACTTTGTGTTATATTATGTAGTGATGTACTTTGCTTTGTTTCCCTTTGATAACATTTAACATTTAATTCTGTGTAATCCTATCTAAAATATAATACGTATCTGTAATTGGTCTATCTATATTAATTGTATCATTAAATTTATTGATATCATTAAATTATTTATTAATCTTGGGATGAGAAGCAAAGATTTCTATCTATAAACGTCCTCGCGCTTAATCGAGGCCTCCGGTGACCCAAAAGCTGTAGATAATCTCAGCAAATGAATAAATTCATGGCTATGACGCTAATATCTTTCGTAATATTTCGCCTTTCGGCATCGACATGGCTCGTTTATTAATATTTTTACTTCCTTAATTTTATTTTCTAGAGATATATTTTGGCATATTTAAATGACATTAGTCCATCCTCTCAGTCTTTTGAGGTAGGTATACTGCTGGTAAAATCCTCCAATGAGAATTTTTGTCAATAGTTGGTAGTCCAGCAGACGTGTTAGTGATTCCTATCCTTTAGTTGCCTCCTACGACCTTCTCAATTTTTAATAATATTTCAGTATCAAAATAAATTACGAAATCGAATATTAACCGCAAGTAAGTCACGGAGTCACATAGCAGTCTCTGCTGAAGTTGTTAAAACACCATTTACTGATTTGGCTTGGTTCGAACCTTATTCAAAGTAAGTTTTAAACTAATAGTGCTTTCTTTGCTTCTCCTTAAAAATAAGTTCTTGCGTTTATTTGGAAGGGTGTGGTTGCCGGCACACTTTTATATGAGGCGACCATCATAGTCCTCGGGAGTAGCAACGCATCTGTTATCGACTTCAGATAGAACCCACGTTCTATATGAAGTTGCTTACAGGTGTCCATGAGCGGCAGTGTCCACTTACCGTCAGGTGGACTGCATGCTTGTTTGCTGCCACAATCGCATAAAAAAACGATATTGGAAAAATTAAGGGCAACTCTGTTGTCCTTATAATTTTCAGGCTTGATTTTAAGATAGATAGATAACATCGCGACATCGTTGCAATCCAATAACAAGATATTTTACCATGATTGTCATCAACTGCTTATTGTCCTACTGTTGGACACGGGTCTCCAAAAAAGAGTTTCACTAGGCCACTAGGCTTTCATTACTCGCACCCTGTAGTTCCGGGACCAGAATAGGGCTACGGTATCCCCTGCCTGTCGTAAGAGGCGACTAAAAGGGGCTTCCGGGGTTACGAGCGGCTAGAGTGGGAGCTCGAACCGTTCAGTCAGGTGATCTCGGGAAGAACGGCGGTACGTGTGGTCGCATACCGTCGTAAAGACTAGACGGAGCGGTGGGCCCAGCCGCCCATCTGGGAGGAGCCCGATGGGGCAACGCGCTCGGAGGATTCCGGTTGAAGTCGTTTCGAGATCCCGGAGTCCTCTTTTTTAGCGCCGAGAACGGCCACCGGGGGGGTTTTAGTGCGGTAAAAATCCCACATAACCCTGCGTCGTTCCCACGGCGTCGGGTACCCTTTGAAGGTTTCCCCCTGGACAACAAAAAAAAAAGGCTTTCACTACTCGCTATTCAAGATATATCCTTTTATTTTCATTAGTACCTACTATCGTATTCTTCCAGATTCATCAATATTTGGATGTTAGCAAGAGCTATTACTGTTGTTATTTCCATTACCTGTGCTGCTCTTCAAGGTTATTTAGATAATAATTATATATTTTTTAATATATTTTCTTATAAACTTTAACAAATGCAATCCACTTCATGGTAAGTGGTCACTACCGCCCGCATACATCAGGAATCAACTTAATATAAAACAAGGGTTCTATCTAACGTCAATCACAGATGCGCTGTTACTCCCAAGGGCTAAGACATAAAAGTGAGCCAGCAGCTACAAGTCGCTACCGAAGTACTTGAAATTAAATTTTGTGTTATTGTTTCTTATAACAATGTAGACAAACTATGAATTTACAGACATATCGTATAAATGGACAGGATCATTTTATAATTTACGATCTTATTGTAGGTAGCATCGGTGCTCGATATCGGAGACCCCTGATAGTAATAGGCGCTTTATGTGACACCGTTGCTATTGTGGATATAACTCTAAAGTTGTTTGTAAGTTACTTTTGTTATGTTCGTACAAAAAATATTTTATACTTCGGTGTCCGTCAGGATGGCCGGTCACTACCCATATTTTACATCGAAATAGTTACTAAGAGTTGCTACCTAGTTGCTACCAGTTGCTACCAATCTTAAAATAATTGCTACCTTCGTATTTAAAAAAATAAACTGCTTTTTAAGGTGACCGGCCATTCTGACGTCAGGATGGCCGGTCACCATTCCAGTTAGAACAATCTGCGCAAATGATTGGAGTTTTTTTTTTAACCAAGAGTTGCTACCAAATTGCTACCTTTTTTAAACATCGTAATTGACCTCATAGCTGTTAAGGATAAAAAGATATTACAGATTTAATATTAAACGCCTGTACAACTAAATTAGCAAATCCGAAGTTAAATACAATATTCGTATTTTACACAGGCGCCACTTGTACTTTATATTTATATTAGGGTTGTAACGGAGGTCTCTTAGCGGAGGCCGAGGCGGATGCGGAGGTTTAACATAGGCGGAGATGAAATTTTAAGTAGAAAAAAAGAATAGCATTGATTTATTACAGTAATAGATATAAACCAAAAATAATTCAAACAGATACATTGTACAGTTCTTAGCAAAAATTGAGTAATTACTAATAATAATAAAAATTACAAAAATTTTTTTATGGCATAACAGCTTTGCGGCCTTCCAAACGTTTAATGTAGTCGGTGAGATTCCTCTATAGCCGGGGAGCAGAATACGGCCTGCTCTGCTTGTCGTAAGAGGCGACTTTGAAGGTTGCATTCCCTCACAAAAAAAGTTCAACCAGCTGCACTAAATAGTAGTTCATCTGGCAGTGAACTTCACGACACCAACAAGTAAATGCGAACTATTTAGTTAACGTTCTAATTTATATGGCATCTTATATCTCAGGATAAAATCCAGTTGAATCAGTTTTTTTATACTATTCATTAATTCATAATTTTCATATAACAAGGTTTCTTTTGATGCTTATCAAAAGAAACCTTGTTATATGAAAATTATAATTGTGTATTGATGAATGTACTAATGTGTATTGTAATGTGTATTGATGAATGAAGAGAGAACACAAAATGGTAGTACGCTTGTACCATTTTGTGTTCTCTCTTCATCGTCATCGTCTCTGCTATTTTTCGACAAGTTGATTCCTGTCATTTGGCGTACCTTCCTCCACCGCCCACGATCCTGCATTCCATTTCCCTCACATTACAACATACAGACGAACGGCTGCGTCGCCTAGTGTCATATTCAACGTAAAAAAAACCTCCGTTAAAACTCCGCATGAATTTTGTGGAAGCGGATGCGGAGGCGGAGGTTTGATTTTTTGCGGAATTTCGCAATAACGGAGGCGGAGGCCTAACTCCGTTTCAACCCTAATTTATATTATACTAGCTGACCCGGCGAACTTCGTTTCGCCAAATAATGAGCACTAAAACCCCCCTGGTGGCCCTCGGCGCTACAAAGCGGACTCCGGGATCTTCAAAGGAACGCAACCGGAATCCTATGAGCACGTTGTCCCATCGGGCTCCTCCCAGATGGGCGGCTGGGCCCACCGCTCCGTCTAGTCTCTATGACGGTATGCGACCGCAAGTACCGCCGTCCTTCCCGGGATCGCCTGGCTGGACGGTTCAAGCTCCCACTCTAGCCGCCCGCGACCCCGGAAGCTCCTTTTAGTCGCCTTTTACAACAGACAGCGGATACTATAGCCCTATTCTGATCCCGGAACTACAGACAAGCAGAATCCGACTTGTGTCTGAAATCGAGAACTCTCTGGAGTGGGTCTCGACATGAGGTCGACATAATCTTGTTGAGTTCAACCCCACGAAGACACAAGTCTGCGCGTTTACCGCAAAAAAACCCCTCTGCGTGTTCTAGCGGCCCTCATTGCCCTTCCACCATCGCACCACGCGCCGAAGGATGAGGTTCCATCCACATCGATTGGACTCGTGGCGGTCCTCCACTGCAATATGTGGAATGAATTTCCTCCTGAGGTATTCCCAGAGCGCTATGACATAGGGTTCTTCAAGAAAGGTGTAAAAAGAGCACTCCTTCAAAGCCGGCGATGCGTTGGCGACTCCTATGGTGTTGCAAATGTCCATAGGCGACGGTGACCACTTCCCATCAGGTGGCCCGTCTGCCTTATCGTTAGGTATAATATAAAAAAAAGGAAGACGATAACAACGTCACAGATCTACTGAATAGTAAATTGATGGCTTTTAATATGGAAAAAATACCGGACCTGTTAGTTGGTAGATGCCAATATAAGCCCTTTTTTAGTATTTTAATATTGTATTTTTATTAGTATTTGTAAAAAATACATAAATTGTATTCTTAATAATAATTTCAAAAATAAAAATAATTATAAAATATACTGAAAAGAATCGAACCCGCCTTCTCGTCGCGACATTATATTTTGTCACAATCACACGTAGGTACCTATAGGTACCTACGTGTGATTGTGTAGGTACCTATACCATTCCCGGACTTCATTTGTTTCTTGTCACATTGTTGAATTTATTAAAAATCTAGTGGACTGTACTATAGACTAAACTATTGACATAAGTATAGATCGGATGCCAAATACTTACTAGTAGATTGCGATGAATCTTATATGACTAATAATAACTTACCTTTTTACTCATTATTTAAAAAATAATATCAAACGATATTATTATATTATTGTACGATACAATAATATAATATAAATATAAAGTGCAAGTGGCGCCTGTGTAAAATACGAATATTGTATTTAACTTCGGATTTGCTAATTTAGTTGTACAGGCGTTTAATATTAAATCTGTAATATCTTTTTATCCTTAACAGCTATGAGGTCAATTACGATGTATAAAAAAGGTAGCAATTTGGTAGCAACTCTTGGTAAAAAAAAAACTCCAATCATTTGCGCAGATTGTTCTAACTGGAATGGTGACCGGCCATCCTGACGTCAGAATGGCCGGTCACCTTAAAAAGCAGTTTATTTTTTTAAATACGAAGGTAGCAATTATTTTAAGATTGGTAGCAACTGGTAGCAACTAGGTAGCAACTCTTAGTAACTATTTCGATGTAAAATATGGGTAGTGACCGGCCATCCTGACGGACACTATACTTCGTACAACTTATTTCAATTTTTATTTTTTTTTATTTATTTATTTAGGCATACCAACTAAATACATAGATGATATTTACAGGAGAACATTACGATTATGAAACTATATACTATGTTCTTAAATTAAAAGTGCGCACAGCATTTACAAAAAAAACATAGTCAATCACAAAGTAAAGAAAGTTAGCCAAATTAAAATTAAGGATAGCAAAATAATTCCCATGTAATTATAGAAATAGGGAAGAGTATACTGTATTGACAAAATTACATGAACAATTGAGTGAAATTTAAAGAAATAAAGTCATATTATACAGTTTTATTTTACCGACCTTGGTCTCGAGAACTTTTCTATTTCGCATTTATATTTTCTTTGCTAGAATACAGGTAAACTACTCATGAGCAAAAACACCCCGTTTAATGTGTAGCCACATTAGTCAAGACAAGTTCCAGTTATAATATCCTTTCTAGCAAACCACAATTTTGATTTAAAAATTTACAAGCGTTCTAACAGTAGCAAGAACTGCTCGAAGTCTCATTTATATAAACTCTAGACTCCATAGTACTATATCGTTAAAAATCAGGAACTGACTTAGAAGTTTCATGGTGTCTGAACCACAAATATTTCTTGGCACAAATTTATGCTTTACTTTTGTCACTAGCTGGGTTATTACGACAAGCGTGGTCTACTCATTACGGACAAGGTGAAGTGTCTGCTACACTACTTAAGCCACGGCTTTGTTCTGGACATCATTGGCGTTCTTCCCGTCTGCGACGTTATTAGGATGGTGATGACGAAGGAGATTGACGAGAACAGCGCTCTGTTTGTGAATACATTGTCCAAATTCGCACATTTGTATCTGCTCACGGGATATTTCGATTATATAGCTGATACTCCAATGGTGAATATGGCGTACATTATGGTAAGTTTATTGCATTCTTTATACATTTATATTTTATGGTATCGCAGTAGCAAACGAGTGTTTAGCCCAAGAGGTAAGTGGCCACTGCCGCGCATGCACATTAAATTTGTAATCAAAAGATATGATCGGAACTTTACCTTAGGTTGGCCACAGATGTTTCCAAGCGGAAGGAATCTATTAGACCGCCTCGAATAAGTATGAAATATACAGAATACAGCAGTTTTTATCATTGCTGTTCTTAGGCACAAATTGGTGTTACGGTGGAGCCGCCAGAATCGAACCAGAAATGGTTGTACCACATTTAATTAGTATTTTGCAGTGTTTTCTACGTATAATGTACCATAGATGCAAGATATTGCCGTAGCATTATGCTTCTATTTTAATTCATGTCCATAATTGAAAAGTTTTTTTACGGGACGCGATAGTGGTGGTTGGAAAATGTGAATTTGAACATTTAGGGGCAATCCAAAATGAACAAAGTAAATTCGTAAAATAGTTTGTACCCATGTAAAGTCTTTGATTTCATTGGATTCTCAAGTAAATATTACCCCTCTGTGTCAGAAAATGTTCGATGTTTTGTCAGAAAATTTAAACATGTACCTTATATTTATTATATTTATTGTCATCAGATATTCAAGTGGCAAGTGGTCACATTACTCACGATGCTGGCTAGCAGCCACTACTTCGTAAACAAGTGCATCGACTTCGAGTGGGATAATTCAGCTATTTTGTCGAGCATGTCCCGAAGGAATAATTGCTGGTTGCCGAATTACTTGACACTGGACGAGACGCCAACAGATGAACAATTACATATGGTTGTGTTTTTAAGTACACTTATATTACTTATGGAAGAAACAATCCGTTTTCTACGCTTATAGTCCCATTCTAGAATTTTTGTCCTTAGTCGTGGTTGCCTTGGATACCCACAGAGACGGATACTCAAACAATCAGAGCACAAGCATCAATCTAAATTCATGATTTAGAAATCTTTTTGGTTTTGGATCGACCTCGGAATCCATTGCGTGTCAGACCGGAATGGTATAACCGCTCCGCCACTGGGGTTGTCAAATTTGATATAATGGTGACATCATCATCACACATGTAGTAAATAATGATCACTTGATGATAAGTAATCGCTGGAGTGTGTAAATATATAAAACCCAAGGACGATGAAACATTCGCTCCAAGCGTCAATAGCTTAGAGCTGTAAGCATCAGAGTGGAGCATTAAAAACAAATGCATTCGTGTTATTATACAACACCGTGAGTACTCATTGCAAATTGTAACTTTTGCCGAGCGCAACGCTTGCAAAGATTAAATAGAACGAGAATCTTGCATCAATGGATCACATAAGCTAATAAGATCATTAGGATAGAAAGATCTTCAAAATGTAGCTACATTTGCTAAATTGCAATACATCTACTCTGCCTCAAGATAAAGGTGGTATTTTCCTACTGCACGGAAAATAATGGTTCACTTTTTACGGTACAGTACGGAATCCCAAAAAAAAATATTAATCTGTGGTTTTAGGTTTTTGCTGAAAGTCTCAACCTGGCTGAGAGCGGTCTCATGAGAGTCAATTTAGGAAAGTTTATAATCGACCGCAAGAATCCCGGTGTAGGAATTGCATTACTTATTCTCGGTTTCATGTTTTGGTAAGTGTTATTTGATAGTAAGGAAAAGGTATCAATTTTAGTGAAATAACAGGATAATCGTCAGTGCCTACTTATCATGAATTCAACGGCATGGTGTTGTAAGTACTAGGAGAGTTGTTATAGGCAAGCAGATATAATTTAATTATTGTATTAGGTTTGCAAGGGTAGAACAAGTATGGTTCGACAGGGAAGGTAACACCGCCACAGTTATTTCTAACGTGAAGGTTCGTTGAAAGGGTGCCTTTGTCAGTTCGGTCATATGAGGCGACTATCTTAGTCATCGGGAGAAACAACTCATCTATGATTGACTTAAAAAAAACATATTCCTTATTAACAGGTTTTATACCTTGATTTACATTATCAGGTGGAAAAATCTGATTACTTGCAGGTACGTTATGTGTTACTCGCTCACACTGTTAGTGTTAAATTTTCGAGGTAACACAATATTCCAACACGGTGTGAGCCAGCTACGACAGTTTCTGGAGGCCGAACGAGTGGAAAAGCATATAATTCATCGCATCATGAAACATTTTGCATACTTGTGGTTAAGGTGAGATTTATTTCCTTACAATTGAATCTAGCTTTTGTTATGAAAATAACATTATGGATTGGAGAAGTAGAATTCAGTTAAAATTCGACTATAGTCGCTTAATTAAAACTTGATCTTTTCATAATGGCTTAATAAAATTTCTCAACTTCTTATCAATTTCATATGGCATAATAAAATTTCTCAACTCATTAAGAAATTTCCAAATTTAAAGATCCGCAAAAAGTATAATAGGTATACTTACCCGTATATTGTATTGATATGAAATTCATAAACATCAGGAATCCTTTCTTCACCATGAGAATTTCCATGAACCATGCATTTGAACCATGATAAATTGCACTTAAATTGAGATTATTACTTCTATCTGTTTATTTGCAGAACTAAGGGAATCAATATACAAAACTTAATGAACGAGAGGATCGGCATCGTATTCCGACAGGATTTATGTCACTACTTTTTCAAAAAGTTCGTCTTTTCTGTTTATTGAGTTAACACTTTTTTCAGAATCTATTAACATTATTTTAATAGATTCTGCATAATCGAAAGTTTCAGCTGCAACTGAGCTACCGTCAAAATTCTTGTAAGTTAAATCTAGAAAACTTTTGAACAAATGATAATGGAAATGTTATACAAACATTAGCGCGTGACATCGAATTTTATCCCATAAATATTCAGGTTTTCAATTTATAATCGGAGCTGCTGGCTTACAAAACTTTAAAAACATATACATAGATAACAAAATATATTTTCAGAACATTCGCTGCCCTAAACACAATGCTTCATGGCGGTGAAATCATAGAAAGACAACTCAGCAATGCTGTCTCAGAGCTATACTTCTTGCCTAAAGAGGAAATTGTTAGAGAGATGGACTTAGCCCCGTGGGTTTATGTAGTCCATCGAGGCAGAGTCCTTGTTAAGCAGAATAATAAGAAACTTGCTATATTGACAAAGGTATCAGTTACTGAAAGTTTTATTTTTAATAATAAGCAAATTAAAGGCGATGTCCTTAGTTTATAAGCCCCAACTTTTAAGAGAGATTAATAATAATTATTACGGACAGTCTTACGATTCCTCACTTATTCAAGTTAAAGTAACAAACGAGTACTATGTAAGTTACTTCACATAGGACATGAATTCTATCTCAAATGATTACCTCTTCATGAAGGTAAGCCAGCAACCACACCCTTACATCTAAAGGAAGTAAGTCCTTAATATTAGAAAGCGGGTAGCGATGATAATTCTCCGGTCGAAGTATATTGTTTACCATATTTTTATGACAGGGTTCAATTTTTGGTCAACTACTGGGTACTCACCCACGTCCAGTGCGGATATCGGCCCAAGCTGAAGATCACGCTGACATCCTCCAAATTCCGTTCCAGACTTTTCGAGATTCTACGGCACTGGGTGACGTAAGTTGCTATAAGCTATAAGTCAATTTGTCCTTAACAATTTACCTACTTATTTCACTCTTAATATGTTTACTTCGAAGTTGGCAAGCAACCGTACGACTATGTTTGTGTTATAACTCGCTGTTGTTTGTGATTAAAAGGTTGTCGTAAAGGAGACACTACTTTTTACACCTAAGCATTCTAACTCAGTCTTCAGGGATAGCAATGATTCTCTGCCCAACGTAGGTTAAAAGCCTAATCTTATCTGACGCGATTACAGATGTACATGGGTGTAGTAGATAATACACTGGCAACTTACAATCTTAATGAACTGTTTGCTCGTTTTCTAGTACTGTGTTATTTAAAAAAAAAATGTTTTTACGGGCCGCTTACAATCAGGTGGACCGTATGAATAATGTATTAAAAATGTTTATTTTTCATAACCACAATGAGGTGGACAACATGTTCTTTTGCTAGCAAAATGTTATAAAAATGTTTGTTTCCCTGGCGACCTACGCAAACAATGGCGCCAAACAAGACTGAATCACATTTCCTAAGTTCCCTAGACATCTTCTTTAAAAGTTCTGTTTAAAATTCGTAACTTCGAAAATTTTCAGGGTCATGCTAGGAAGTAAAAGTTTGCCTACATAAAAAAATAACTGAATTTTGTTATTAAATTGATATTTTCGATAACAGATTATTCCTTGGGGTCAACTGATTTCCAATATGTCATTTTAGTGTTATTGATTGTTTGTAAAAAAATGATGAATACATTTTTTTTTATTTTCCAGATTACCAAGAATATAATGGATAACCCTCAATCCAAGGATGATTATTTGGCGTTAGAAAAACCAATAAAAGAAAATCCGTACAACACTGTCCAATACATAATAAGGGGAATAAAGGCTATCAAACTACCTGTAAATATCTATACCAACAATCGGGCATTGCTGACTCTAAAAGACATTTTTGAGGTTGATATAAGAGTCCCTGATAAAGCGGACATATAGACCTAATACATCAAGGTTCCAGGTTTAATCGACCACCAGACATGAAAGAAATAAATTTGTGATTTTTTTCTGAAATTCATTATAGGTCAACCCAACTACATTGCTGCCAATAAGGACTAAGATGGTCGTTCATATAAAAGTGAGCCGATAACCACAACCTTCCACCGAAACGAAAAAACATGCGTGCGTACAAAGTACACATGTCAGAAGTGAAACTTCTTTGGCGAACTAATTTATAAATCTTGTTTATAGTTATACAAATCTAAAACTTTAAATTTCCAAGATTAAGAGGAAGGGAAAAAGGCGTGATACGACGTTCGCTCTGTCTCACTTTTTCTCTCAATCTTTCTCACTCGCTTGCTCCCTACTCTCACTCCACGGCTAGTTGCTCATGCTACGTTCGCCCTGTCTTACTCTCTCTCAATCGGTCTCGATCACTCTCTCTCTCTTTTCCGACACTTCCGTTGCATACCGGCGTGACGTTTCATCTGTAAAAATTTTACCCTCATGCGCCTAAAGAAGTTTCACTGCAATAAACCGCTTAAGTAATAAGTAAAACCGCTTAATCATAATGCTAATAATAAGATTGGCGGTGGAACTTCGACAGTGGAACCATCTACGTTCTAGGACCTTGAAAATCTATTATATCTGTAGTAATGACTTACAGTGGCTCGAAGAACCGTTGAAAGCGAGAAACAGTACCTGGTATTGCCGCTGGCTGGTCGCCGCTTGGTTCCTAGTCCCGACTGTGTCTGCAACAGTAACCCTTATTATCAAGACTATACCGCCGGATTTCGTGAGACACATCTACTGGTGCTTAATCCTCTCTGATGTCGTTCATCTGATGAATTTCATCTCGGAATTTTTCACGGTGAGCCGAGTGGTTTTCTATTGTGATATTTATTTCAATTCGAAATATGTTTTGGAGGGTTTTTACAAAATAACATTCGGGATAATTACACAAGACATTAGCATGTTTACCTAAGTAATTAAAATGATTCTATAGTGTATTACCTTTTATGCATATTGTTTTTATTTCCATAAATTTCTTGTTCCTAGATCGAACTAATAGTGGAGAATGATAAATGTGTGAACCGGCCTTTAAGATGGCGATACTTCAAGAAATGGACATGCTATGTGGATATTTTATCTTTAATTCTTCCTTTATTCACACATTTATATGGAAACCGTAACTGGGGATTCGCTAGGCTGTTGAGATTGTATTTATTCTATGAATTTCATAAACACTTTTGTACCGGTTTCAAGGTAATCGTATAAAAAATCCTTTTGAAAACAAGCTTATTATTAGTGTTATGTTTTGCTGTGTACCTACTTCTTGAACAGTTGTGGTAAGGTGATACGAAGCTTCCAAACTAAGGTTAGGGTCCAACGCTTATATAGACAAGTTGGAGTAAGACCCCAATCCTTTTTTTTTTGTTCTCGAGTGGGAAACCTTTGGTGGCGCAATTTTCAAAGAATTTAGCAAACTAAAAATCTTTTGTTATTCGAGTCCCCGCGCAACTTTTTGTGTCCGCCTTATGTGACACTTAAATACTTGCGGAAAACTAATGAATAAGCGCAAATACGAGAATGTAAAATGTAAATAGCATAATTGCGTGGATTTGGTACTGAATTTTATAGATCACCCAAGACGCGACCAACGAAATCCTCACGATCTATAGCAATGTATTAAGTTTAATTATTAAAGTCGTTCGTTATAATCGCGTGTTATTACGTTTCCAGAACAGAACAGCGCCATTTTTGTTAAAGTTTGTCATAGTGTTCCTACTGTTCCATACTGTGACTTGTGGATGGATGTACGTAGCTTGTAGAGGTAAATATAATCATACTAATCATACTTATATACTTAGAATATTATAAAGGCGAAAGTTTGTGCGTGTGTATGTTTGTTACTTCTTCACGTCTAAACGGCTGGAGCGATTTTCATAAAATATAGTAGGGAGTTAGCTGATACTCTGGATTAAAATATAGGCTACTTTTTATTGTGGGAAAATTTGTAGGAGTTACAAATTTTCCCACAATAAAAAGTAGCCTATATGTTAATCCAGATTATCAGCTAACTCCCTACTAAATTTTATGAAAACTCCTACGGGACAATCGATACATCGAGTTTTGTTAACGCAAGTGAAGATGCGGGGTTCATCAAGTTTTACATAATTTTTAATCTTACTATGAAAAAGATTCATAAACTCTGTTCAAAAGGTTTCATTTAATGTACAAACACAATAAGCTAAGGTTTGTTTTCATATCCTCCTTAGAAGTTTGTTCACATTGTAATTATGTCTCTTATATCTTCAGACGACACGTTTGCTGCGAATGTTATAATTCCACCGCCACATATTAATGAGACTGTTGATTTCGTTGAGTGGGTATATCCTATGGACAGGAAGGGAGGTAAGCGTTTCCACCTTATAAAGGGTACCGTCACACCTATGTCTGCCGTGAAGCAATATTTGCATTTACCGTCATAACGGTGATAACCTCAAAAGATCTCAGTCCTGAGAAATTTCAACGCAATTGTTACTTAGTACTTATATTTACTACTTATGATTGTTACTTAGTTCAGATAAAAAAATTGTTTGTGATTTTTTCCTAATATCCATGGATATGGGTAGCAGTGACCATTTACTATCAAGTGAACTGAAAATTCGTCTGCTACTTCAAGTTATATTACTACTACAGTCACCACGCTAGTCAACACTAGTTTCTAGTTTTAAAAAAGCATCACAGTTCGATTAGAGTGGCGTCATACACATTTGTCTTAGGGTGCTTTTCCACGAGATACATGAGTTGCTAAGCTTTGCGAGATCGAAATTACCTAAGGGCTGCTTTTCTCAAAAGTTATTGTGGTTGAAGCGAAACGATGCTTTGTAAATTCGATCATTAATAAAATATATCTCACCCAGTCACGTCACCCCCGAGCTTCGGTGGTTATCATTTTACTGGTGGTAGAACCAGTGTAGTTCGACCGGGGTAGTACCACCGTCATACCTATTTCTAGCGTGAAGCATTTCTTGCGTTTCGCATCTGTGATTTACTTCAGATAGAACCCATGTCAAATGTGGACTGCATGCTCGTTTGCTACTTCATCAGATAAATAAATAAGTATTTATTTATTGAACCACAGTTATAATAATCTTATACGAGGTTGACTAAAATGTCTTGCTGCCCATGAGGCTTCAGTAAGAGCACTTGGATTAATATTTATTCTTTACCATACTTCTCACACCAAAATATGCACTGCTTAATTTTGTTTTATTTGGTAGGATTAAGCGTGTCAGTGGTGTCTCTAAAATCGATTAGGTTTACCACTTTTAAACATCCCACTAAATCAATGATTCCGTTAAATATTTCAGGATGCGCAAGAGTAACAAGGAATTTCATACATGAAAATAAAACAAATTTCAGTTTTCTAGTGCCCAGAGATTGGAAGGCAGACTACATCGTTGCTATGTCATATATTTTTATTATTTACACGCATGCTGAACTTGATACGGTATGTTAGTTGGAGGTACAACCCATTATTGTCCCACTTCTGGGCACGGGTCTTCTCTGAGAATGAGAGAGTTTTAGGCATTGTTCACCGCGCTGGCATATGCGAATTGGTGGACTTCATATACCTCCGAAAACTTTTTTTAAATAACTCTAAGGTGTATGTATAGGTTTCCTCACGATGTTTTCCTTCACCGAAAAGCAGTGATAGTTAATTTCTCGGACATCCCGATTGAGAGGGCAAGTTTCAACGATTAGGCTATCTTTGTTAGTTAGTTGGGTAATTGTTAATTTATTAAATCAAAAATAACTAGAAATTAATGACTTTAATGGGGTTTTTACGCTAAGAACTTTACTCCATACTACTTTATATTAAAATTACTTCTACGGTTTCGTAAAATACTCGTTATAGTAAAATTAACACAAAAAAAATTAAAACATTCTAATCATGTGAATAAGTTAAAAGCTTCTGCTATCTTTTCTTTTTTACGTGTTTTTTTCTTTTTACATTCTTTCTTTTACAGGTGGTCGCTGTGAATCTAAAGCAAATGTACTATAAATTCTTTATTAATTTCCTCGTATACATTATCTATGTTTGGGTCCTCAGCGTCGCCATAAGCGCTATCTACACAAAATTGCGCAATCTGTACCACTACGACTCCAATGTTATTGATCTGTTGACGTATTTACATCACAATGGGCTCTCTCCAGTGCTTTTGAAGTCTGTCAGAGAGTACACTATACAGCTGTGGCAAAGACAGAAAGGTGATTAATATTTTTTAATTAATTAAGGATTAATATTCGTAATATATTCGTCAAGAGCAGTGATAGCCTAATGGTAAGAGCAGTGATAGCCTAATGGTTGAAACTTGCCCTCTCGATTGGGAGGTCCGAGGTTCAAACCCAGGCACGCACCACTGATGTGCGTATTAGAAATTAATTATCACTGCTTTTCGGTGAAAGAAAACATCGTGAGGAAACCTACACACCCGAGAGTTCTTAAAAAAAAAAGTTTTCGGAGGTGTGTGAAGTCCACCAATTCGCACTTGGCCAGCGCGGTGGACTATGGCCTAAACTCTCTCATTCTGAGAGAAGACCCGTGCCCAGCAGTGAGACAATAATGGGTTGACCAGAAGATTCGTAATATGAAAGTGAAAACTTCTTTAGACGCGTTGGACGCTTTTGGATAGAGGGTAAACTTACGGGTTGGCGTCCCCGACGTGTTGTGACATAGGTCCGTTGAACGATTTTTGGTTGAAACTTAGGGGTTAGCGTCAACGACATGCTTTTAATGCCGATTTTTATCGAAAAATATATTTTCGATTAAAATCTGCATTCAAATGTTTATACAATGTTTATTAAAAATCGTGTTTGAGTTTCGTATTTGTTTTGATATTTGATTCTACTATGTAAAGTTTTGCGATGATATTTTTGCTGTATTTACTTAGAGAATTACACAAAAAAATGAATAAGGTAGAGATTAACGTAGTTTCTATTTGAATTGAATATTTTTTACACATAAGAATGAAGTATAGAATGATCTTGCTGTCGACCTGCTGTCAAGTGGTCATTACTGTCAATGGACATCTGTTAACAACTTCATATACATAGGCTGTTGGTTCTATCTAATGTTATTATTATATACAGTGTTACTCCTATAAACCAACATTTCCCCACATATCAAAGTGACCTTTTTCAATGGGTAATCCTCATAGATACCCAGTCGCCCGGGGCAGCAGCTGGGTTATGCCGGATTCTTACCGGCTAAACCCCCACTGTGTTTTCTCCTCGCACCGCACGGCAGGAACACAGGCACGCTTTCGCATCCATCCGCGAACGGCCGGCCGTTACCAGCTAACTTTCAATCTTCAATCTTACTGGCAAGTAGTAACACATGTAACTATCGGCGGTAGTAACCACTTACCATTAAATGAATTGCATGTTCCTTTACTACTTAAGTTTTATAAAAAAAATCTGATAACTCTTGTCCAGGTCATAAATACCTAAATGCGGTAAAAACTAAGCATGCATATTTATTATTATGTTATATCCTTGTTATTGTACCAGGTAATTGGCTCCCGGAGCTAGCGCAACAGGCTCCTCAGTGCCTCCGGGAAGACATATTCGGAGCTCTCTACATACATCATATACAGACGCTATCTGTCTTTCACAATCTGCCGCCGTACTTCATTCGCCAGCTGGTCGCCAGGTTGCATAGAGTCGTTGTTTTTCCTGGTACGGTTTATACCTAACTACATACGTTAGAAGAGGGGTGATATTTTTGAGTGTATTTAGGTGTATGTATGTATGTATTTGTGTATGTATGTATGTCCGTCTTTTTGCACGCTCAACAGCCAAAACTGTTTAAATGATTGTGACATGAGAAGTCTTTGGATTTGCCTCAATTTTCGAAGTGATATAGATATATACCTAAGTCATAAGTTTATGTCTATTATTTTAAATAATATAAATTAACTGTCAAGCGCCTTATAATTAAATAAAAGAAGGAAAAGTGAGCTATTTTTATCATAATAATCCAAATCATAAAATATATTATGTCAATTTTATGTTTTTCCCTTTCCGAGAAGGCAGGTGTTTGATATTTCATAATATTTCATTTAATTATTTTCCTTTATCAGGCTTGTTCGCTACGGAAAACTAGACTTTAATTTTACTCCAGTACTTATATTTACTACAGTATTTTACTTACTTCCAGGCAAATTTATAGTTCAAGAAGGGGATATTTTTTCAGCAATGTATTTCATTCATGAGGGCGAAGTTGAAAAATGGTACACGGATAAAAGGTATGCAGAATATTAATAATATACGAGTAACTGTAGTTACCCCAAAACTATATGTCCTAGGTGATTGCCGTGAATTCGTCTACTTCTTCCACGAGTATCACGACAATAAGTGTCCTGAGTTTTATTTTATTTATTTATTTATTGCACCTCTATAAAATAAAAGTTACAATAGGGCAAACTTAATGCCTGATGGCATTCTCTGCCAGTCAACCCTGGGTGGCTGGAAAATTTGCGGTAGGTGGAAATTTAAGAAAAAAAAAACAAAATAAAATTACTTTAAATACATACATAAATATATACATACATAAACAAATATATAAATATATGTATTTATATATATATATACATATATATATACATATAGATAAAGTGAAGTAATAGATGATTATGAAACAGTAGTGGAGTTTAGATAGTGCTCTCGAACTAGTTTTTTAAACACATCTTTACTAGGTGCTTTCCGGATATCACTTTATTATAGGTCATAAAAATTATTTTAATAATTATAATAATAAATTTACAGACCTAAAGAACTTTTATTTTTAAGCGCCCTCTGATGTGAGGTGGTGTATTGTGTATTCTTACAATATAACATGTTTTCTAACCGATGTAAATGTTTTCCTTCACCGTAGAGCAAATTATGACACCTTTCTACCTAAAATTTATGCCTGCCAAAAATTCTGCAATGTTAAGCGCTGCAGAGTGCTGGTTTTAAAGGTGTGGGTAAGACATACTTAATACAGGCGTTTCTACTAGATCTCTTCTCTCATTCTCTACATCTCATCTCATCTCTCATTATCTACATCCTCAGGGCTGGCAAAGCATCCGTGGTCGACTTATCATAGTGCGTTGATTCTATTTGAAGTTGATTACTGATGTCCAAGGGCGGCTGCGTCCACTTACCATCAGATGGACTGAAGGCAAGTGGACACTGAATGAATTTTTACTTACTACTGCAGTGACAGCCTAATGGTTGAAACTTGCCCTCTCGATCGGGAGGTCCGAGGTTCAAACCCAGGCACGCCCCACTGATTTTTCTAAAATTATGTGCGTATTAGAAATTATTGTTATTCGGTGAAGAAAAACATCGCGAGGAAACCTACACACCCGAGAGTTCTTTATAAAAAAGTTCTCGGAGGTGTGTGAAGTCCACCAATTCGCACTTGGCTATCGCGGTGGACTATGGCCTAAACTCTCTCACTCTGGGAGAAGACCCGTGCCCAACAGTGGGACAATAAAGGGTTGATGAGAGACTGCTGTGAATGCTCGTTTACTTCTATTATATATAAAAAATATTATTGTATACGCAGTGGTGATAAGAAGATGCTGACCATCCTCACCGTAAATGAGTATTTCGGTCTGTTGCCAGGATTATTCCCAAACTACCCATTTCGGTTTTCCTACTACGCTCGGACTGTAAGTTATATTTTATTTATCTATCATCAATGTTAATAAATAAATTAATTTTATCTACAAATATAGTTGCACTTAGATTTCTTTGTTAATTTTCTATTATAATTGGTGTAAACTATGTAGGTGAACAAAAATAAATAATTTGTTAACGTAAAAAATACGGTTATGTACCTACTTTAAAAAATAATGCATTTACAAGTCTTCAAAAATGAAGGATTTTTAGCGGATTTTTGCCGAGATCCGCTAAAATCTGCTGGACATACTGTGTGTTGTCTAGAATACAGTTCTGTTTTGTTACAAGGGAGTGATGGGAGAGGCATACTTATTGAAGGCGTTCTCAGTCCTCAGCGATCGATCTTATGTTGCATTCGAATGCCACCTGACTTTAATTACAGATGTCCAAATTCGTCCGACCACCTATATAGGCTTTGATTTTTTTTTGAAGATCTGTAATGCACTTTTATTGGTTTTGTGGAAGGAGGTATGCTTACTGGCTAAATGGTATCGTATGGTTTTAAATCGCTCATAAGGCCTCTTAACACCAGTTGAACTGCATGCTCATTTGCTATTTCTATTATAAAAATAATTTTAACTTATATCGGTTAAATTTAAAGGTGATATGACATGATACGATACAATTACTTAGGTATATATTATGACAACTGAATTATGCCAAATACGCCCAATGTGGTAGAACATAATGTACTCATAGTTAATCTAAGATCTTTGTAAAGTACTATGTTCTTGCAATAAAATTATTTGAATTTGAATATGTAGCAATCTTTTACTAAAATTTTTTTTCACAATGTTTTCATATTTATCGGTTATGTACATTATTTTTTTCTCATCTAAGGTCGTGGACCTAGTGGTCTTGCGCTACAAGGACTGGCAAGACCTTCTGCAAGGCTACCCACAAATAAAAGAAGATTTGTACACCTCTGCCAAACCAATCAAAAACGTTATGGGTTATGATATAATTAAATGAATTTATTCGTATAGTAAAATAGTATGTGATATAGCTTTGTTACATTTACAATTAAATAAAATAATTAAATTAAATAAAGTAAGTATTCGGTATCTTTTAAAAAATATATATTTGGGACGTTTTAAAGACAGTAGGCGAATAAGATACTCTGTAAGTGTTCAATAACAGTATTTTTAATACGCTTCACTACATAGTACAAAACAAAGTCGCTTCGCGCTGTTTGTCCCTATATATGTATGCTTAGATCTTTCAAACTATGCTACGGATTTTAATGCAGGTTTTTTAAATAGATATAGTGATTCAAGAGGAATTTTTATGTATTAATACATGCATAATATGAGGAATATGGAGGAACACTGATAATTTTTGACTTTTGACTTTTAGGCGAAATGAAGTTTGCCGGGTCATCTAGTTTAAATATAAAAGTATGTACGTATTCTACCTGATGGTAAGTAATCTCTGCCGCCCATGGACATCTGAAAGCAACTTCAAATAGAACAAGGTTTCTCTATGAAGTCAATCACAGATCGCGTTGCTCTACCCGAGGGCTTAGATGGCCTCCTCATACAAAAGTGAACTGGCAAACACATCTTCCTACCGAAACGCAAGATCTGTTTCACACGAGAAATAAATAAATAAACACTTCTGAATACTTACAAAATATACAAGATGCTAATAATAAAATGTAAAGCAAAATGCAAAATGTTTAACATAAAATGTTAATGAACAATTTTAATGAATTGCGCATCGCAGATGAATTATAATGTTGTACTGCAACTAGATTAAATATCTCTCAAAAAAGGTTCCTAGGAATACTTTTTGCGGACTTATGAGATCCTTTCAATCTAATTTAGATAATTATATTACGTGCGGCCAAAGTAGAGATGTATCAGGTATCCCACAAAGATTGATATTATAAAAGTAGAGAAGGGTCAGGTATTCAGTATTTGGTGTAACAAATATTGATATTATAAATTTTATAAAAGTTTGTGAAGATGTAGGTATGTTTGTTTATTATTCCTTCTGACGAAAAATAACAGATCGTATTTCGCTAAAATTTGGCACATAGATAATGGCTGGAATTAACACATGAGATACTCATTACCATACGTAAACGTACTCGTAAACGTGATCAAAACAGGCAGAGCCGTGGGAATGGGCTAGTGTTTTATAATTTTGTGCGAATTTTGGTTCTTATTCAACAAAAATATCTTGTAAAGCTTTGGTCCTTTGTTTGTGAAATCCGAATTTCAATCCGAATCGAGTTTTCGACACAGTTTAATAAAATTGCTAATTTGAAGGTTTTAGAATTGGACAATCTACTTCACAGGATATGAAGTAAGACTTTGAGACTTTCTAAAACTTTGTAGAAGTTAAATACACTTGCCGGTTCCTCTCCCTTTTCGCAAACTGAAAACAGTTAGCGGTGCTCAAACTTTTTCACGCCTCTTTTAAAATGATCTTAAATTGGATTTTCATTTCATTGCTTGTTGACTTGTTCATACATTTGAAATGTCAATTAACAAGTGAATCTCTTTGAGAAATTATTTATAATAATAAAAAAACAATGGATAATTTCTTTGTGTGAAAATATCGCATTTATTTTTTAAATTTATTGTTTTTTTTTAATTTTACCTTTGAGTTCAGTTTAAGGAATATAAGTTAGAAAGACATATTGACAAGACAATAATTTTTTGTTCTTTTTTAAAAAATTTACCTTTGAATTCAGTTTAAGGAATGTAAGTTAAAAAGACATATAGACAAAACAATATTTCAATGTAAAATATAAAATATCTATTAGTAAATAACATATAAATTATGTACCTACACAAATACCAAACTTACAATAATGAATGCTAAAATAAACTACATGGATTAATTCATTTTAATCTTATACCTATAAAAAATAATTCGGCTTAATATATAGGTATTACACACGTTTTAACGAAAATGTAAATAGTTGTTACTTAAACCCATCATGCATTAAGACCGAGATGAAACTCCGAATAAAACGCTATTATATTACCTAAATAAAAAGAAAATGTACTCAACATTACCAGGGTTTCAGAATAACTGTCTTGAAGGTAATAAGCTTTTGAATGTCTTATCCAAATAATATCGCGCCATTATCATATTTTTATGAATGCGGTAAGAAACTGAGTGCTCTGGGTTACATCGGCAATTTAGATAAGAATAATACTTTTTATGAAATTTATGTAAGAGGGTGCAAAATGGAATTAATAAGCAGTCTTTATGGCTGTTACGGGAATTTGTTATTGAATAAACTGGTTTACTAACCTTGACAAATTAAAATGTGATTTTATGCTTTGTTTGGAGAGTAAAATGACTTAGTTGAATAAGATTTATTATTGATTTTATAAATAGTTTTTTTTATTTGCATCTGCAAAGAGCTTTGTTAGCCCAAGAGGTTAAAAGTCGGCATTATGATCTGGGGTCATAGGTTCTAATCCTATTCCTGCACATATTTTTTCTTCTAAACAATGACGCCGCAATAAAGATTTATTAAATTTAGGCCCCGTTTTAGTTTCTTTAATTTAAATGACTGAATGTACATTTACGCTACATAAGTATTGTTGAACTTTTGTTGTTCAATTATTTTAAGTGACATGGCAGGCACAAAGAAATTTGTTTTTTAAAAATCTTAGATCTTCAGCCACAAAGGCTACATTTATTATGTATCTCCAAAGTATAATTCTTTCAAAAGATAAGTTATAACCAAACACCATAACAAAGACATAATTGTTAAAGCTGAAATCCTCTAAAGCTAACAAAAAACTAATTTCTAGCTCAAACTATCTTCTAAAGTGGGTTAAAATACGTGTTTGTTTAATTGAAATTAATTATGTGGAAAGTGCGTTCAATTTCGCTAAATCAATTTACAAGAAAATGAGCTAGAATGAAATCGTTCCTTGGTGTAATCTTTTGTTATTAATCCTTCAATTCAACGCTCAAATTAACTTCAAATTGTGTTACGTTTGGACACTGTTTGGTCCAAGTGAAAAGAGTTATAATATAATAAAAGCATCATATTAAAACCTGTTACGGTACTTTTGTATAAAATGACGTAGTTATATATATGCAGTCTTTCCTAACTTAAAAATACATCGCTGTCCATAAAATGTATCTTTGCAATCAATGCTGAATAAGATTGAAGTAACCTTGGTGACGGGTACTTAGCTACCTTAGACTATAATTACATCATGTGTCCATTTTCCTTTAAAGTATTAGAGAATAATAGTTGGAGTCTGTTCTTTGTGGAGTTGGTTAAAATGTCCCTGGGCGGCAGTGGCCGCTTCCATTTTGTTCATTTGGGTTGGCTTCTTTTCTTTTAATCTGACAAAAATTACCTAAATTTGCTAACCAAATCCACAAAAACATACAGCAAATTGCTAATTAGTTATTGCTATTGCTATAATTAGTTATTATAACTAATTATGTAGGTAGGTATTAAGTTAGATGATTGTGGGTTATGATATCGAATGAACAAATCGAACAAACAAAGAAGAGGAATAAATCAATCTAAAAAACCAAACAACGCTCCAAGGTTTGTAATTTCGCCAAAAAGTAATGTTTCCCTATTCGCCATTAAATATTTTCAGCTTAATTAAACTGCGGGATAATACGGTTATAAGAACATTTTCTCGGGATTGGATCGGATCCAAGATTATAAATTTAAGATATCCTCCTATTTATTTGTTGCGATGAAATTTAAATATTTATATTTTATCATTTTGGTTAGATTGGTGTTCTAACAAACTTATCTAAATATCGTTTAAAATAATTCAATGTTTTAGCTATCCAATCTTCATTTTTTAAACTACAATATCGTGTTGATGATATCTTACTAACATCGTTAAAATTACGGAATGGTAGGTACTCGTACAATAAATGAAATACGAATACGTATTGGAGACTCTACTGAATTGGTTTGGAAAAGTAGTACTTAAATTGATATAAATATTTACTATACCGACATAGCTCTCAAAATAAGTAAGCTGAAGTGGCAATGGGCCGGCAACATCGCTCGTAGAACCAATGGGGAAGAAAGGTCCTCGATTGGTAACCAGGTTTGCAAAAGGAGTACAGGTCGCCCCCCTACCAGGTGCACCGATGATCTGAAGAAGACAGCGGAAAACCGTTGGATTCAATGGGCACAGGACCGGTTGGAGTGGCGCCATTTAAGGGAGGCCTATGTTCAGCAGTGAACATGAGAAGGCTGATAGCAGGATTTACTTTAGAAAAAAGTAAGTACGACCTATGTAAAATTTTCCTTATTTATATTTTTAAAATAATTTGTAAATATAAAGTGATAGAATTAAAATAGTTTGAACAGGGGCACCGCTGGCCTTTGGTGAACTACACCAATTACCGACTCACTTATGTAGGAGGCAATCCTCTTAATTATCGAAACTATTTTTTTTGATAATATTGAAGTAGCAAACTGTTGCTAAGTGGTCACTGCCGGATTGGACATTTGTAAGCAACTTCATATAGAACATAGGTTTTATCTGAAGTCAATCACAGATGCGTTGCTACTGCCGAGGACTATAATGCTCGCGATCATACAAGTGTGCCGGCAACTACACCTTTCCATCGAGACGCAAGAAATGCTTCACGCTAGAAATAGATGTGGCGGTGGTACCTCCCCGGGTGAACTACATTGGTTCTACCACCTTTTAAAACTTCAGATAACTTCAAATAGAATCACTATTCTACAGCAACTTGCTTATAGATGTTAAGGGCGGCCGACCCCACTTATCATTAGATAGGTTTCATGTTCGATTGCTACTTAAATTTTATAAAAAAAATACTTACGGGTTACTTGTTTGAAACTTCTTTCGGTCTGAACATTATCCTTCTATTCCACCGCTCCTTATATTCTATTACTGGGTTGAGTAAATGTAATTCACATATAAATTCCGGAGATGGTTACATAAGCAGCGAAGTGATAATTGAAGTGGTTTCGTTTATTGGCCGCATAACGATAAGCGAGATGGCATATCCGCGACTTTTATTACTCTAATGCGATGAAAAATTCACTAAAAGGAATTGCTCTCGGAGGTAACGGTTCCACGTCCGCTCGAGACAATTGAGAAATTGAACAAGTGGAAGTCTCGAGAATTTAATGAAATCCAGAAAATATGAGGGATAAGCCCGCAATCTCCGGTCTGGGAATATTGAAGTAAAGGTTATCGTAGTATTATTTTCGGTTATGTCGCTACAAAATTGATTTAATCAGATAATTAAATCTCTAGATGGACAAAAGTAGATCTTAAATAACGAGGAAATTTAAAAAAATCGACGTTTCGTTAACAGCGTGAGTCTTTCAAGATCTGAATGTCTATTGTTATAGACAAAAATGTTTGTAATATGATATACCAGCTTTTTTATTAAATCGAATTTGAGGAAAACAGGCGCAATTGATCCAATGCACAATTAGAAGAATGAAAAAATGATACAGATCCCCTATCTGTATCATTTGTTCATTCTTCTAATTTTAGGATTTATGCAATTCATTAATATTAATACATATAGTAAAAAGATATAAAACTAACAATAACGTGACATACAATGAGTAAGAACATAACAGAAAAATTCTTCTTTTCTTTTTTACAAATATTTATTCAGAGTACCAAAAAAAATTTATTATATAAAATTTACCATTTTTCGGAGTGCATATATTCATGACAGTAGTTTCAAATAGCTACCTGCATAGTTACTTATTATTTACATCTTGTAAGGTGCCTACTATTTTTTACATTTAATCTATATCACTTTAGCGATATTTTTTCAAGATTTAAATATCGCAATAATAAGTGAAATGGTATATTTAATACCAAAATATAGTTAAAACATCGCTTAAGAGCAACGGAACGGGTAAATAGCAGAAATTTAGGTAAACCTGAGCGTTTATTTTCTAGCACTAGCTGAATACTGCTGTTGAAAACATAGGGGTGGCAACAACTGATTTAGATTTGGATAATCATAACCTATCATTAATATAATCATAAGTTTAAACCATTATTTGTAATATATATTTGTTATACATTCTCACATCAAAATAGCAGCCGATTATACAGTCGTGTTTTATAATTAACCCCTGTTTTAGATTAGATATGTGAACTCTCAGGCAAGTTTTTACTCCTACTCGAGGGTCAACCTCAACCTCGAGTAGGAATAAAATCTTGCCTGAGAAGTCTATAACAACGCTATAAGTGTGGCCCTAAGTACACCCTTACCGAACCAGAGCGCAGTAATGTAACATACATTTATTATTATGTACTTAGAAATATATGGTGGAGGCGCCTATAAGGTCAAACCACGAAATGCCCTTAAAGCGACGAAGTGTTAATTGAAGTAGTTTATAAATGTACTAGTTGACCCGGAGAACTTCGTTCCGCCTAAAAGTCAAAAATTATACAGGTGTTATATATATAAACCTTCCTCTTGAATCACTGTATCTATTAAAAGAACTGCAAAAATCCGTAGCGTAGTTTTAAATATCTAGTATAGTGACAGACAGCGCGAATCGACGATGTTTTATGTTGTTATTTATAAACCACATTTATAAATATAATTAGTTTGTTCGTAGAACCAGGAAAGGTTCTAACACTTTTATCGAAATAAAGCGTGAGAAATCTTACCGCATACGCATAGATATTTCTTAACGGTTACTTTCGTTTGTACAGCCCTAATCGTGGCATAACGTGCACAAACACAATTTGTTCAGCGAAGTGTTCCGACGGTCCTCGGCGGGACGAGACGCGATATGGAACTGTGGATATGAGATTTTATAGAATTCGAACGTTATTGTCAGATGCTCGGACAATTTAAAGTGGTAAGCAAACGTGTATCGCAATTTTTCCAGCTGCATTCTTAATCTTACTAAGTTTGTTTAGGCGTTTGTGAGAAAATATGTTTATGTATTGTAATCTCGTAGCTTGTCTGGATTAACAGATATGGATTATTTTAGTGTGGTAAATGGCCATGGTGAGTAAGGCTACGAGTATTACAAATAAATGATGTAATACATTTTTACTTTTTTTATACATAGGTATTAACGTAATTACAGTTAGCACGTTGAAGACGATAGGATGGTCCTGCTAACCGGTAAAGCTCGTAGTCAATCCACCAACAGTCTCCCGTCTCCTAGCCTATTCAGCGAGCTGGCCACGTGTGGATTGGTAGACTTGACACACCCTTAATAACTTTTAACGACCCAAGGACTTCCACGAGGTATTCCATCTCAGTCCTCGGAGGTAGCAGTACAAGTTAGACCGACTAACTCCTTCCGACCGACTTCCGTTAAGACTCCTAATAAATAATCAAAATCAATTTTAAAGTAAAGTCAAATCGGGTAAGTAGAAACTCTGAAGCCTAGAGTGTCGCCAATTGACATTTGCAACCTGCATACTTAATTATTAAAAAAATAACCAGGGATCCAATCCAAAACTGATGTCAGGGGCCTTGCCATTGGCAAGCCTTTTGACTCTGACCTGACCGCAGTTTTCAACAAATTTAGTAAAAACGGTGCAAATAAGACCTGCGGTAACATTTATGCCGCAATTGATGGTCAGTCATCATTATATTAATACGTGAAGCAAAAATTTGTGACGGATTTTTAAGTAATATGCCGCGGACGGATTCGTATGAAATTTTGCACGATTATAGTGGACGTAGAGTAGGAGTGCAGAATGTTAATATTTTTTTCAAATAATGCATTTTTCATACATAAAATCAACTAAAAACACATTACACACACTGCCTTGCATTTGTCACAAACACATATGTACTTAGTAAATGAAATAGAACATTGAAAAGACACAACGTCAAGAATGTCAGATGACATTTGATTTGAATTAGAGAAATATTCGTACTAATTTGGACAATATGAAGTTTAGTTTTTTAATTTAAATTACGGTCGAATTTCGGCCGATGCGACGGGCGACTAAGGTGGGTGGACCATGGAAGGCCATGCTCCTTTGAAGGCCGATTATAAAAAACTCATATTTATAGTCACGTGATGACAAATTCCTTCCACTCACACGAAGCTCCATCAAACTCATGGACACAGACGCGGTGGCGAGTCGCTCGCGTTGCTATTTTGTCATTGCGGTCTCTCGCTTTGTAGACTTCGGACGGCGACGTCAAAATTGTAATTCACGCGCTCAGCTAAAGGTGTGATTTTATGTAAATAACCTATTATTATCGTATTATTTTTACTGTAAGATGTTATATTAGGATTTTTTGTGGTACTAAAGAAAAAATATAACAATTTTGCTTTGATTTTAGTTAAAATATCGGTAGTGTTCCTATGAAAGCCGGTGGTTCCTTATAAGGCCAATCAAAAATTTGATTTTGATTTGATCGGTTGGCCTTGCTAGGGTACACAGGCCTTACCAGGAACATTTACTAATAAAATTTGAACACTTAGTTTTTACTTATTATAATAATACGTAACGGAGAAGTTGAAGCAATGTTCAACTATTATAATTTTATTATTTATAAGGATTATTCAACTTTTTAACTTAGACTGAATAGATATTTCTTCAAAATTATTCTATTACAGTTATACTTAGATGATAATTGTTAGTTTGGCCTTCTTAAGAACATTTTGGCTTTACAAAGAACGGACCCATAAGAAGGCCATTACGGGTTTAAGAAAATATTAATTATTTTATTGTAAAACGCATTGGAAACTTATTCGTTATCGATATAATACTCACCACTATAATTTTTATTTAATTTCCATTAATATATTCTTAGTTATAGGATGATGTTCAAAGAATGTTCGTTGAGTTTTTTAAAGAACATTATAATATGTTAGGCATTTAATTTTTCATTTAAATTAACGAGCTTTATCTGTGGTTTTAGTAAAAGTGAATATTTTGATTATTTCAATTCTAGTTTTAAGTTGAACGACTGATTTATAATATTGGCCTTGTATGGAGCCTTGTTCCTTACAAAGCCGTTTAGAAGAGCTTTATAAAAGTTAAGTTTAAGAAAAAGTGATTACATCTAGAATAAAAATAAGTATTTTTTATGATACTCAATAAAACAAAGTGTTAATTTATGATTACTTTCTTTTATTTATCCAGTAAATGAACTAATAAAATCTGTTTATTCGTTAGAGTGGCCTTACATGGTCCACCCACCTTAGTATCTTTAAATGTTTGATTTATTTGAACGCCGATTCTATAATTTGCTATTCATTAATAGTATTTGCAACACAAAATTAATGTAGGTTCAACTAATTATACTTTTCGTTTTATTCCGTTGATTAATTCGAAATAATCAGTTAGCAGAGTTAACATGTTATTAGGTACAAAGTATTTAATTTGAACTATTTAACATGATTGAATATTAATTAAATATACACAAACTTGCTCCAATTTTAAACCTATTCAAATTGTCAAATTGTCTTTTGTAATATACTCAGTATTTATGTCGTTTTAACTATGCACTAAAATATGAGTATAATCAGAAAAAAACCCGAAACAGTACCTACTCAAAAGTAAAATTAATATTTAATAATAAATTAATATTTAATACGGATGATCAACATTAGAAATCTTAAATAATTAAAAATGGCAGCTGTTTTCCTTAAACCCATTCTCATAATAAGTAACCAAGCAATATACACGTTACGGAATTCTTCGTTTTGATTGCAAGATGGCATATTTATTGGCGTTCATAGTTATTTGTTAGTTTCTATTTTGCATAGTATCATAGTTTTATTAATTGTTATGTATTAATTTGTTATATTGTTTACTTGTATTTGTGTATTCGTTTCTATGGGCCTTTGTAGCCTGATATAAATAAATAAATAAAAATAAAAAATAAAAAATATAGTGGCAAATTAAGTAACCAAAAAAAAACTATAATTCATTATATTATTTTTATATGTTATATGAGCAGCGGGAAATGAAATGAAATGTCTTTAGTGCCTTTGGGGGCCACAAATGTCAGTTACATTTTTTTTAATTCAAAAAATTACGCTTCTCATTTTTACTAAGTTTGTATAGTTACTTAGATATTCCTTACTCAATCACACCAGAACATCTGCACGCGTATGGATGAAAATTGAAATAGAGATAGATTATAGTCGACACATAGGCTTTTACTCTGGAATACGTATCGCTTATGATAGCTTGAACGATGGTGAAGTCGTGGGCACCAGTAGTCTCTCCATAAATGGTCTACACCTACAGGAAATTTCTGCAACACATTAATTTACGCCATTATATCTCAATCACAGACTTTATCTAGAACATTAGCCTCAAGATAAATTACTATTCAAAACGGTTGATTAGGAACAATTTTGCCCCGCTAGAAATTTCATTAACGAGGCAAGAAACTTCATCTTGGAAGTTACGATTTTATACCGAATGGACGATTAACATGCAAATTTCATATTAATTCTCGTGAAATAGCCGGCTATTAAAAGTTAATATTAAAGGATCAAAGGATCGTTTCTAGTCGTAAAATAACCGTCGACTGCTGATTAACAACGGACTAAATATCTTAACCCTCGTTCTTGGGCTGTAAGGACCGGATTTAGAATTAACAGGGTTATATATTTTTGTCCAATATTACGTGGTCTCTGGATTTATAATTTAATACTAATTTTATTTATATGATATGGTGTCTCTATGTTTTATGTTCGGCTATTTGTGTTGTTACCCTTTTTGTTATTTTTATGAACATTTGCGGAGAAATAGAAGCCATATTTTTATACGAAAACACATATATCTTAAAACCAAGCAATTATGCTCTAGCGAAGGAAACGTTACAGGTAGCAAAAGCGTTTACTAAGAATAATGGCCGTGCATTTTTACCTTTTCAATTCCAGGACGGAAAGTTGCGACGTCGCGGAAAGAAAACTTGTTCTGAATTTGCGACTTTTCGTGACTTGTTTTAAACAATTGCATGCCAAAAATTGTGTTTCTTTTGCATTTAATTTGCTTATTACAACTGATACCAAAAGTATTAATATTAATTATTTATAAACATTATTCATTGTATTTTTTATTTCAAATATCATTAAATAAGTACATAAGAATTATCATTGACTACTATTTTTTAATACTTAGATATATAAATACTTAAGTGTAAATATGTTTTTATTGTTTTTCTAAGGACATTTGCTCATTAGTGATACCTTTGGTTACACGCATGTCTATATGTGTTCTACCTTACATTCAATGGCTCGCGTTATAGCTACGTTTACATAATAAAAAAAAAACACTTCATGTAATGTCACAATAAAATTATATATTCCTGATGTGTCAGATATCTGTATCCACAGATAACCTAGGCAAAAAATATCTATACCCTTATCAGTAAATATTTAATGGATCTTAAACTAATCATTATCCATACACTAAAATGTTAAATGCCATTAAGTGTGTAAAAAATTATGTATAGGTAGTATTGAAACATTTTGAAAACCAATATTAATTGTAAATTTTGCTAAAAAAATTCAAATTTAGTAATTTGTAGAGCATACATTAATTATTTTAGTGAGTTAACGATATGGTGATTAATTAGGTACTAATTAATGCTAAGCGTCAGCTCAATAAAGAGATGAGATCCGGATCTGCGGATCTACACAGAAACCGTATTCTTATACGTAATTGTAGGTCACTAGTATTACAACGAATGTAAAGTCGTTTTCTTAATTACTGATATAAGAATATGTGTTCTATATACGGTTACCGATGCGTATGTGCCATTGTGACTTATATACTTTTTTCGAAAACAAGAAATATAACTTGCGTTTCGCTTATTTCACACTGCCACTGCACCAATTTGCCAAGAAACTCAAGTGTTTCCGGAGTTTCTAAAATCTGTTCCGACAAGATGCATTATAGCAAAGTGTACCTTTCATGGTCGAGTTAACAGAAAAATACATTTTACCCGCAAAAAATTCATCCAATGTTTGTAACAGAAGTTGTTTACATTGTATAAAACCATTTAGGTAAGTTTAACCATTTTGTAAACTACTTTCCTACATCTCTCGTTTCTCGTGAACCCATTACTGTCCCACTGCTGGGCACGGGTCTTCTATCAGAATGAGAGAGTTTAGGCCATAGTCCACCGCGCTGGCCAAGTGTGCATTGGTGGATTTACCTACATATGTGTGATTAATGAAATTACTTTTTGTGAAAATTAGGAAAGGAGCAATTAAAAAGTCGTTAAACAATCTTCTTAAAACCTTTCCGAGTGACTGTATGGTGTTTATATGGGACTAACACACAGTGAGTTCAGGGTTGGATCTCCATTGAGGTTGATATCTAAATGATGAATTTAGATTTTTGATCTTTGATTTGGGTGTATTTGTCTCTGTCGGTCATGTCACTCACGACATTCAAAATTCTGTAATAACTATCCTACGTTTCTTCCAAATTTCATGAAAATGGATTTAATAATACTGCATTTACTTTCATATTCGCAACAGTGAAAATGGTGGATGACTATTTTTGTCATCAAATAAAAAATACGATAATTTCATGTGAATATGTAAATAACTACCGAAAAGTCTACAATCCATGTATTTGGCCACTACTGTAACAAAGAAGCTTTGAATCCTCAAATCGAACTAACAAGAAACCCTTAAAAGCTTCAATTAACAGGTTTAGTGTTTTATAATATACCCTAATAAAATTAGGGTATATAATGGATAATAATGGTAGTCGCTTGCCTCAATTATCCCTTGATTGTACACCTTTAAATGGTTAGTATAGTTGTAACAAAAGTACTAACAGTTGTCTATATTATAGGGCAGGATAGTCGCTTTAATTAGGATAACTTTTACTTTTGAGGGCACCGATTTGCGGTACCGGGAACTAACGAGCGAGACCAAATGTCAACTGCTATGGTAATTACTTTTATTAAACGACTTTACAAAAACGAGAAGGTTCAATTCGTTGGTATTTTATTTTAAATACTATGCTCAATAAACTTTTTGTTAAATGCCTGTTATACTGTTATTTTAATAGGTGTGTCTTATTTAGAGTGTTACAATCCAACTCTGGACAAACTACCTTTTTTTTTCTCGAGGGGGAAACCCTCAAAAGACCTCACGCCGTGGGAGCAACCCAGGGTTATGTGGGATTTTTACTGCACTAAAACCTCCCCGGTGACTGTCCTCGGCGCTGCACAGAGGACTCCGGGATCTACAAAGGAATTCAACCGGAGTCCTCTGAGCACGTTGCCACCCAGATGGGCGGCTGGGCTCACCACAACGTGGTGGTCTTTACGACGGTATGCGACCACACATACCACCGTCCTTCTCGGGGTGGCCTGACCTAACGGTTCGAGCTCCCACTCATGCCGCCCGCAATCCCGTGAAGCCCATTTTAGTTGTCTCTTACGACAGGCAGGGGATACCTTAGCCCTATTCTAATCCGGAACTACAGGCTGGACAAACTACTTAAGGAGAGAAATGCTGATAGAATTAAATGTACGCAACATTTCTTTTTCGTTGCAGGCAGGCCAGTGTAGTTCGACTGGGATGGTACCTTCCCACTACTTTTATTTCTACCGTAAGACAGTTCTTGCGTTTTGGTGGCAGGGCGTGATTGCCTTTCTTACGACTCTTTGGGAGCAATAATGCATCTGTGATTGACTTCATGTAGATGTTGGCGTTAATTACCTACCACTTTCCAGCAGGTAAACTGCATGCTCGTTGCCTCTTCAATGGGATAAAAAGTAATAAGTAAATGTTCGCCTCGTATAACTTCTAAGGTATCATCACGACGGGTCGTCATAATACGGATTGAAGTCGAAATTGAGGTCTGCGAGAGTTGCGCGGCTAACTTTAACTACTAAGGTGAATATCTAGCGTCTGTCTACCACGACCTTTAGACAACACAGCAGCATAACACTGTTGTTATAAAGTGTAGTATTGTCATTACAGTTAAATCAATAAGTATTCTGCCGGTCTTGGCCGCACTTTACTCTGTCGATCTCTGCCACATTCCTTTCGAGCCCTTCAACTTACTTAATCAGTAGTTTTACTCTGACACTACATCCGTAAAATAACAAGAACTTTCGTAATTGTACGCGTTTTGAGACGGACGGATTGCGGCTTAGAGTTTCGGAATTAACGACCCCGAACATTAAGGTCCAGAATTTAGACTATTTTACTTCATGGTGTAGATTTAAACCGTATTAGTTTCGATGAGTCTTAACGTATTCATCACCATTTACGAGCACGAGTAACCAAAAGTCTTAATTATATTTTGTAAAGAAGAAACAATATTGGACGTCAAATCTCATAACTAAATGAGACTATTTAAAGCGAAACTGGTACGTCTTGTTAAAGTTTCCTATTAAATTGTAAAGTAAGCCTTACTCTCGAAGCTAAGCTAGTAAAGAATGCCTTATATACCTAGATAAGTACTCGTAAGACATGTGTTCCTAATAATTTGTTTATGTATTTGTGTTACACATACAATCCTACGATTCGAGACGGAGCGGTTACCATACCGCAATGGGTTTCGGGTTCATTCCCGGCCACACAGGTATATGAATGATGACTTTAAATTCATGTTCGGGTCTGGGTGTTTGTGTATTAGTCTTGTATGTGTCCATGGTACCCACGACTACATGACGTATAAGTAATAAAATAAGGTTAGTGTGTGTATGTAGCACCCAATAGTCACTTATTACAAACTGCAATAATAAGTTTATTTATTGAGATCATCACCGTTGTCCGAAGTTTTGATCTTAAATTCCGTTTTTTGAGAATTTCGAGATTTATGTAGTAGTGGTTATTGTAGATAACGACCATTTTAGTCCACAAAAGTGGCAACGCATCTATAATAGACTTTAGATAAAACTCTCGTACTTTATTTCCTTTTAGTCACCTACAGATGTATAGGGACGACCATAAACACAATTAATTAAACATACAGTCTGTGTACTGCATGCTTATTCTACTTGAAACAAACAAAATCAGTTCATATTACGCAAAATCGATTTAGTGCTGATATGTCACAGATATCCGCATAGCATAATACATCATAGCATACACTACTTAATGGTCCCAAAGGATCACACTCATGTCTACGTGGTTACGAATATAACTTCACGGCACTCCGTCGCAGATGCTTTGTGGCAAATTGCACTCAATCTCGGTTCAAGAGCTTTGTCTAAGTAACCGCGTTCTGTTTAATTTTGTACAACTCTCGCGGGATTGAGGGATTTATTGCCGCTAGAACGCAAGCTTATGAAAAAATGTGTTTTAAATTCCTAATAGTGTAGATTTAACGAGCGTGTTATTTGAGTTGGTTGTTGCAAAAATAGGCAGGTAGAGAATAGCCACTGTTATTATCCCAATTGCAGGAATGATTCGTTTTCAATGAGGTAGGTTTTGGTCAGCGTTTTCAAAATGATAAATACTCGTAGCGTCCCAGCACGAGGTCACTAAAATAAAATACCGGGTGGCATTATTATCTATTGGTACTTGTATACGGTATTGTAGAAGTGCGAACTATGGTGCATAAAATCATATCAGATTTAATAACGTAAGCTAGTATTTACCTATAAATTATTAAGAATCGATTTTTCGGACCTTTGCTTATAAAGCTTTAACCAAATAGTTGGTAAATATACATTTGGAAAATTTTTGAATTTTCTTATTTCAATTACCTATAAATGCAAATATGTATTTACAGTGGACCTCTTGTTCGACTTGCGCTTGGCTCATTTTTGTATTTACTTATTATACTAGTCACCCGTTGCAACGGTCGAAATTCGACCGTAATTTAAATTAAATAATTAAACTTCATATGGTCCAAATTAGCACCAATATTTATTTATTTTTATTTTTATTTATTTCTTTATTGCACCTCTATAAAATAAAAATTACAAGAGGGCAAACTTAATGCCTGATGGCATTCTCTGCCAGTCAACCCTGGGTGGCTGGAAAATTTGCGGCAGGTGGAAATTTAAGAAAAAAAAAAACAATTCCTTACTATAAATAAATTGTAGTAATTTTCAAATTATTTTGAACGCACCCGTTATGGACTAAACGAGGTTTATTAGGTGCGCTGCGTTTAAAAGCAATAGCGGGTATTTTGACAAAGACATCTGACATTTTTGACGTTATGTGTTTTTTCCGTTTATTATTTATGTGTTTGACACAAATGCAAGGTAGTGAGTGTAATGTGTTTTATGTTGATTTTATGTATGTTTCATACATTATTTGAAAAATCTAATAGCATTACGCAATCCTTCCTACATCAACTATAACCGTGCGTAATTTCATACTCCTCCGAAAGCGGCAAGTCTTTTAAACACGAATCACAAATTTTTGCTTAACGTATTAATATATAGATACTATACTATTATGCTTTGTGGATGAAAATGTTTTTTTTTGTCTAAAATATAAAAGGAGGATTTTATGTTGGGTCATAACACTTACAATGGGAAACAAGATCATAACCAGGATACTGCATAATAACATTTGGGTATGTTTGGGTTTTACTGGCTGGCTTCGACTATATTCCAAAACGCTCACGCATTATAACTATCATCAAAACGCTCTTTTTGAAAAAATCACTCTATGAGTTTGGGGTTCCTGATTGTGCAAGTCTTATGAGTGTTCAGTATGGCAGTTATTCTCATCATAAACATAGGTACACTCCTATTTCTTATTATTCATAATTTATTTCTAGATAAGTACCTACATAATTTTACTATAAAATAAATTATTCTCTTGATATTTCAATAGGATTGAGTTGAATTGGATTCATAATTTATCATAATATATTGTTCATATTAAAACAAAGCCAACCCATTTTCATACAAGCTATTGGGAGCCCGCGGAAAATTTCATCAAACGTAAATTTCACAAAGATAATTCCACGTTTCTCATTTGAAATTCAATTGCAATATCCCTCGTGATATCTAGGAAATCTTGTTCAAAATACGTTCAACCTATAGAGATACATGTATCTTTATCACAAGACACTAAGGTCGTAAAACCTATATGAATTCAAAATTGATCCCCAGGTACCTTTTTATTGAGCCGTGAGCCAAGCGCGTAACAATTTTAGAGGCTTAACTCATTTGTAGATAAAAATTTTACTCACAAACTTCAGAATTGGCAAGTAAAATTTCTTTTTACGCGACAGTTCAGAGGTTAAACCGGCGGAAGGTTTTACCTGTTTTTTACGCGGGCATCAAAGTATAAACGTTATGATCTACTGTTTCGAATTTTTTACGACTAAACGGTTATGGTTCGTTCATGGCTCTATTATAATTTGTGCATACTGATTTAATTTAATCGTGAGTTCTACTTAGGCTTGATACTTGTCCATTTCTGTTGTTTTTCTTTTTTAGGGACCTGCTACACTTAATTTTTTAACTTTTTTTTATTATACGTAAGTGACGGAATCTCTTGAATATTCAATCTCAGATGATTGAAAATGGTCAAATTTAATCCCTCAGAAATTTATGACTCCGATCACATGTAAATTGGCGTGATATATAATAGACTTTTAGTATTCACCCCCTGTCACAAATGGCAACTAAAAAGAACTTTTGTGGATGGGAGTAGCGAGTGTTGGAGGTCAAACCGCTCCGCCAGCGACTTCGGAGAACGGCGGTATGTATGGCTTAAATAAACACTTGAAGTTGTGGGAGGCGTGCAAGCTCTCCTGAGCCCAACAAAGGGACTGCGCTCAAATAATTTTAATTATATTGTAGATACGGGTTGTAGACTCTACGTAACGCCGGGAAAAGCCACGAAGGAGGTTTTAATGATGTAAAAAACCTTAGAATAGACCGGGTTACTTCTAAGACAACTACTACAACACGTTGTTTAACTAAGTAGGTATATTATGTTTGTACCTCTAGTTAAAATTGACTCTCTTTACCAAAATGTCTCAAAATAGATGTAACAAGAGATTTCCGACCGCTAACAATTTAGATATAAAATAAAACTAACAAAATATTAAATTTGAACTTTTTGCTTTTGCCTATTTTCGCTACGAGCACAATTTTAGAACCTATGCAACGCACGGCTATATGTGTACCATTTATATCTCTTACCAATGTAAAAAAATGCATTTAAAAGTGATTTATTTATTTAATTTTAGAAAGCATGTGAAACATAAACAATTTGTATTCGACCTACTTTCATTGAACGTCGATCAATATAGCTTGGCACGATAATAATAGTGCTTTCACGTTATTTCAGGAACCTTTGGAAAATATAACATTATAATTATTATACCTTTACATTCAAAATATTTAATCAAAAGTAGTATTTGATCAAAACTTCATTCTATTTGCTAGTTATAAATACATTATTAACTCGACTCATTATAACATTATTCATCGCCTGTATTACATTTTAATAATGTTTAGCGACACACCAAACAACTGGTACAATAATTAATTAACGTAGGAATTTCATAGTAATTTTCAAATAGATGTTGAAACATTGTTTCACAAGAGACGAGTATCGTCGCTATAACAGGCGGAATCAAATTGGCACCTGAGACAGTGTTTGTGTTCTACGTATGTGTCGTGTGAATAATTACCGTACCTATGTTCCATGTTAGCGTTAAATCCCTCACAGTTTAGTTAAGTAAGAACATACGAATACATGTACCTAAATTATGTAACATTATAAACTTTGTTAGCTCGGTACAAGGTCTAAGATTAAAAGGTGTCAAAGCTTGTAACATAAATTATAGCTTCTTTCGCGTAACAGAGATACTATTTTAATAAGTAACTATAATTTATTAAAATCATATTATTTTTTCGTTACAAATTGCTTGTTCTTATCGCTTAGAACAGAGACAATAGAAAGAAGACAAGAATACACCATCACGCTGATCCAGTTGCAATTCCCTATACGTTTTCCGTTTTCAATTCTCCTTACATAACTTCGCAAATTAAAAATTATTAAGTACATAAGTATATGTTGATATTCATTTTAAATTTAGGTACATAGTTAATTGTTAGGCTAAACATAATTTCGCTAAATTAAAATTTATGAAGTGCATAGATAAGTATATGTTTATATTAATTTTTAATATACTACATAGTTAATTGTTATCAAAGCACCACTCTGAAGCTATCATCTGTAATGTAATGTGTTCTGATATTTGGCGACATCCCAAACGCCAACACTCGACAGAATCGCTTCAATAACGGTTCTAGACTTAAATAATATGTACCTATGTACATACGTAAAGATGCTAGATCTTTTAAGAAAAAACAGAATTTTCTTATATTTTTATTATGATAGATCACTTTTTAATGTTATTCCTTATTCATGTTATAAATGTGAAAGTGTTGTAAGGATGTATGGGTATTTGTTAATCTTCCAAGTAAAACCTAGAGATTGGATTTCTTTTGCAGGTGGTACAACCAGTGTAGTTCGACCGAGGAAGTACCTACCACCGCCACACCTATTTCTAGCGTGAAGCAGTTCTTGCGTTTCGATGGTAGGGTGCGGTTGCCGGCACACTTTTATATGGGGCGACCTTCTTAGTCCTCGAGAGTAGCAACGCATCTGTAATTGACTTCAGATAGCATTCATGTTCTATTTGAAATTGCTTACAGATGTCCATGGACGGCAGTGACCTCTTACCATCAGGTGGACTGCATGCTCGGTTGCTACTTCAATCAAATCTTTGAAATTTGATATACAGATAGTTTATAACTTAGATTAGTACATGGGATACCCGTTACCATGGTAAGAGTGATCATAGTGGCCGGAGCCGCGGGAATAGTAAATTAAAAATCTTGTCATATAATCACAATCAAAATTAAATTATCATTCGATTATTCTGCTTTTAATTAATGGTTCAATATCGAAAATGCAATAATTCAATATGGCAAATTAAATAGCGACCAATACTCTATTGCTCGCTATTTGATTGAAACTTTATTTGATGCAATTGTGTATCTTTTGTAACATCGCATAGTCGTAATAACTACTAAAAAGCTTTTGTTTGACACTATTGAACTAACTTCACGTCGTCATCAAAATGGCGACTAGTGTTTCTGACATTTGAAGAATAGACTAACTAAAATAGAGAATTTTAAAATTCAATTATGAAACAGTCCTGTAAAGTGAACTATTGTTAACAGAAATGAAAAAATCGTTTGATTTCTGCATATTCTATATTAAAAAATGAATGTTAAGATTATTTCCAGCACGTCCGTAATACGTTATATAGTCCAGGCAGCTTTGCCGAGTGTATCAACTAAAATACTGTTATTAAAAATACTAATATAAAAAGTGCAACCCTATAGCATTATAAAACATGTACATACCTGCTTAATTTAATCAAGTGACAGTGTAACAATATTAACCATAACGCATAATTCGGAATAATGGCACATTGCGAAACTCGAATATATTTGTGATTTTAATCTGCAACGAAGCTGTATAACCAGTGCAAAGTGCAACAAAGCGTTTCGAAGCGACATTAGGTGCGATTCCCAAAAGATTACGCTGCTTGTGCACTTGAACGGCTGCCAACAGCTATCACAATGATTGACCCTGAGGTTTGCTGGGAAATTGGATTTTGATGGAGCTAACATTGTGATGAGAATTTCAGTAAATTAGTTTTAAGTCTGGTATATATAACGATAATGAATAGTTTTTTGTTTTTGTGATTATATCGTTACCTGTGACGAAAATCTTCAAAATTTTTCAAAATCAGTTTCTGTAAAGAGTCCCTATAAGACGTTTAAGAAAATTTATATTGACTCGGACCTATGTCTTCAATCAAAGGAGGTCTTGAGAGTACTTGACTAATTTGTGTTGGTACAACATAGTCAAGTACGTATTGTAGAGTTCATTGGGAAACAGAGGTGATACCACTGGTTAAACCATATTGATTCTACCTCCTTTCAATTAATGCCTAGTATTTGTATTATACGCCACTACTAGCAACAATTGATACTTGTCATTTGTCACCTCTCCGAACAAAGGCTGGTAACAACTGGGAACGTGGGAACAGATGTAGGTCGATAACTCAATTCGGTCCGAAGTGCAAATAAGCGTTTTCAACAACATTAGCTGCATTTCATATTCTTGAACTAGTGCCAACCACAACCATAAAATCTGTACTGAAATTGTTTTTTAATGATCAGAGGAGTAGGGTTTAAATGAAAAGCATTAACCGAAGATAATATATTTTAAAGTTTTTCATACCGCGAAATATAGAATTTTCTTTTGGTAGTTTAAAGTAAATTTTATTAGATAAATACGTTGCAATATTTCAGAGCTAACTACGTTGTACATTACAACGGTCACACAAAGCACAAGAATTGCGACAACTTTGGTCGCATGATACATATTTAACGGTAAACATCCAATAATCTTGCAAACAAATTTCCTACTAATAACATCAAAATAATAGTCGGAATATGTAGTCCTAACAAATCTTCAGTTTTTAAGCTTTTATAATAATTATTATGAAATAATAATACCTATGAAAATATAAGTAAGCACTTAAGTGATTTTTTCGTTAAGGATATATTAAAAATGCAAAAGAATCAATTTAAGATATTCTCATAACAATCTTCTCATTTTCTCTCCCGTATTTCTTGCAAAGTTTAGCGACATGGTGAGCTGCGGCTGCGGCGCGACGGGGTAGAGTCGCGACGTTGTCGCCGGTCACGACTCGCACCTGGGACTCTTGCAGCCTCAAGTTCTGGTGTACTTGTAGGCTGCAAGCGTACATCGTCCAAAAAATTAGCAAAATAAGGTCTATATAGTATAGTAGACCAAACAAACACATACATATTTTGAACACTTAAAATCTACAATCTTCAGTTTTTAAGTTTTTATAATAATTCTTATGAAATAATAATGCAATATAAAAATGTAAGTAAGCACTTAAGTGATTATCCCGTTATGGGAATATTAAAAATGCAAAAGAAACAATTTAAGATATTCTCATTATAATCTTTTCATTGTCTCTCCCGTATTCCTTGCTAAGTTTAGCGACATGGTGAGCTGCGACTGCGGCGCGACGGGGGAGAGTCGCGACGTCGTCGCCGGTCGCAAGTCACACTTGGGACGCTTGCAGCCTCAAGATCTGGTGTACTTGTAGGCTGCAAGCGTACATCGTCCAAAAATTTTGCAAAATGAAGTCTATATAGTATAGTAGACCAAACAAACACATACATATTTTGAACACTTAAAATCTACAATCTTCAGTTTTTAAGCTTTTATAATAATTCTTATGAAATAATGATGCAATATAAAAATAAGTAAGCACTTAAGTGATTATCCCGTTATGGGAATATTTAAAATGCAAAAGAAACAATTTAAGATATTCTCATTATAATCTTTTCATTGTCTCTCCCGTATTCCTTGCTAAGTTTAGCGACATGGTGAGCTGCGACTGCGGCGCGACGGGGGAGAGTCGCGACGTCGTCGCCGGTCGCCAGTCGCACGTGGAACGCTTGCAGCCTACAAGTGCCAGGCATCATGCGTCCTATCACTCTGAAAATATTTTGTAATGCTTATGAATTATTTTTACGTATACTACTAGCTTGTTATGGATTTAGAGGCAATGATCACTGCCACAGTATTTTTTTTTATTATTGTGGGACATTAATAGAAATGTTGCTCGTGATAGGTATGAGACTTAAAATATTTTTAAGGTTTCGTTGATTATGTACTACCTATTATAGTTATTACGTGGAATAATTATAAATGCCAATTTTTCTACATTGTAAATTACTTTTACAAAAGCCAATAATACTGACGGAAAATGTTAAACTTTTTCGTTTGTAGGAAAATAGTGGCAAGAAAACCGTAAATGGTATTAATATTATTACAATGTTTAACTTGAACCGGACATAGATTATTTTATCAAAATAAATTAAAGAAAAAAGAGAGGTGAGGGTCATAACACAAAGAAGTAAACCAAAAAGAGAAAGAAATAAAAAAAGAAACATAATTTTAAGAAAAAAGAAGAGAGATGAGGATAGTGCCAAAATGTAAAAAGTATTCGAACTGACAGAACAATTTCAAATTTATGTGACTAAAAAAACAGAGGCTGCTAACCTGACAGTGCACGGAAGTGTCAACTCAGGCAGCAGAAAGTCAACCTCGTAGTAAACGACCTGCATCGCCGGCCCATTGTCATCTCGCACCACTATGTTTTTGGCACAGCGCTCGCCCGCTCGCACGCTTACACATTTGGCTGGGAATGTTCAGGTATTTTATTTTACTAATGGCATAATATAGTAAGTAGAAAATAGTTCGAAAAACTAAAAAATACGCATTTGTAATTAACTAAAGTAAAAAGCCGAAAATTGACTATAACTTAAAAAAAACAGAACGCGTAAGTAGGAACGAAAGTACACTTCGTGGTAAGTGGTCGCTGCCGCCCATGGATAACTTAAGCAATAAAGAAAAAGGGTTCTATCTGACGTCAATCACAGGTACGTTGCTACTGCCGAAGTTTAAAGTGGTCACCTGATATAAAAGTAAACCAGCAACCACATTCTTCCACCGAAACTATTTTACGCTCTAAATAGGTATGGCGGTGGTACCTCCCCGGAATTTATAAATTCCTTTCAGCTTGCAAGTTGGATTTAAAATTCAAAAAGGGAAACGAGACGATACTAAGCACTCATTAGACAAGATTTTAATTTTTTCCCCGGAAACAAATTTATACAAAATATAATTATTATGCGCTTAAAAAGTTCCATTAGCTTCTCTGAGAAAAGTTAACAGCGCCAACTTTCGAGTGCCTTATATTAAAGTGTCACTTTCATACGATTAGTAAACGTTAATTAAAAATGTTTACGAATAAGTCACGAATCATTTCACAGAAATAATACGATACGACAAACTTCAATCTTATCCTGTAAGCACACACTGTGCCTCATATGCCTACGAATAGATTTATTTGGCTTAAACTTAAATATGGCTTTTACTTTTAAAATATCTACCGGATTATATCGACGTTACATCGACTTGATTTTTTTTTTTAAATACATACCAAATAGTCAAAAGAACACAAAAAACTAAATACCTACGTCTTTCCCATAAACACTAATCTACAGCTAGTCAGCTATTTCTAAAGCCAAGGCCTATAGAAGCGCCGCAAAATCTAACCACTTACCGACTATCTCGTAGAAAACTAAGAGCCCGATGTCCTGTAAGGACTTGTGCCACTTAAGGACCTTCTCCACGGGCCCGGAAAATGCTCTCGGACCGCCTTTGTGTAACGCCTGAATAGAAACATTTATTGCTACAAAAATCTTAACACTATAATGAAAAATGTGGAATATATATACGTATGTGTAAAATAATGAATTTTTGGTAGATATATCCTTCTTATAGTAAATAGATATGCTGATAAAACATTTTAATTATATTTTAAATCATAATTATTATTGTCAGTTATTTTAATATTAGAAGCAGTAGAAAACATTTGATCATAAACAAGTTTACGTTTTGGTAATCGCAAATTAGCATCGAAAGTACATTTAATAGTATTATCAACTGGTTAATTTTGTTTATTTATTTAGTTTGGTCTGCTAGAGTAAATAATGTAGTAAACATAGTGTTCGGACAACGTAACCTGCCTATGTCGCAGCCATGCTTGGGTTTCATTAAGTGGGCCTAATGTGTATAAAAATAAGTAAAACCAGAGGTTAAAGTAGTATTATAGGTAGTAGCATTGAATGTAAGTAAGTATTATTGTACATACGTAAGGATACTAGATCTTTTAAGAAAAAAACAGACAGTTTTGTTAAATTTTTATTATTAGAGACCACTTTTTAATGTTATTCCTTATTAATGTTATAAATGTGAAAGTGTTGTAAGGATGTATGGGTATTTGTTAATCTTTCAAGTAAAATTATGTAGTAGTATTGAATGTAAGTAAGTATTATTGTACATACGTAAGGATACTATGTAGATCTTTTAAGAAAAAAACAGACAGTTTTGTTAAATTTTTATTATTAGAGACCACTTTTTTATGTTATTCCTTATTAATGTTATAAATGTGAAAGTGTTGTAAGGATGTATGTATTTGTTAATCTTTCAAGTAAAACCTACAGATTGCATTTCTTATGCAGGTGGTAGAACCAGTGTAGTTCGAACGGGGAGGTACCACCGCCACACACCTATTTCTAGCGTGAAGCATTCATTGCGTTTCGATGGAAGGGTGTGGTTGCCGACACACTTTTATACGAGGCGACCATCCTAGCCCTCGGGTGTAGCAACGCATCTTTGACTTCAGATAGAACCTATGTTCTATATGAAGTTGCTTACAGATGTCCATGGGAGGCGGTGAACACTTACCATCAGGTGGACTGCATGCTCGTTTGCTACTTCATTATTATAAAAAAAAAACCTGCCAATATGAAACGATTGTGTATTTGGTAATAGGAAAACCCGGATATGATACGAGTCGGGATCATCATAAATTTCTTATTACACTATGATTTACTGTAGTAACGGACCGAATTCGACTATTACGGAAGTATATCTGGCTTATAGAATCCAAGACATATGTCAAAAGAAATAAGAGCCATACTTATAGAAGTTACTATGAATCGAAATCAATATTTTGTAATACATCTAATAATACGTACTAACAGAGCAGTGATAGCCTAATGGTTAAAACTTGCCCTCTCAATCGGGAGGTATCGAGGTTCAAACCCAGGCACGCACCACTGATTTATGCGCGTATTATACATTAATTATCACTGCTTTTCGGTAAACGAAAACATCGTGAGGAAACCTACACACCCGAGAGTTCTTTAAAAAGAAAAAAAAAATATCGGAGGTGTGTGAAGTCCAACAATTCGCACTTGCCCAGCGCGGTGGACTATGGCCTAAAAACTCTCATTCTGAGAGAAGACCCGCGCCCAGCAGTGGGACAATAATGGGTTGACGACGATACGTACTAACATTATCAGATTTAAAATATGAAAAAGGTTTAATATAAATTATGTTACAGTTCGTACATTTTAATAAGTAATTTATCATACATATTATAAAAGGCAACATGTTTTCGAAAATACGTACCTAACATAATATCACGCGTTAGTATAAATAAAGAGAAATGTGTGCTCCAAATGAAAATTAATCTTCAGCTGAATAAATGGAAAATTTATCCTTAAAAGCTCTTTTGTGATATCGTTTCGCTTCCAAAGCATTGCTCTCATATAGATGGTATAAAATAAATGGTTACAAAGTGATTAGGTACTGTTATCACACGTTTATATAAAATCTGCTCGGTGTCTGTTTTTACATTTTTAATATAGGAAAATAGTATATAATCAATTATTTTTTCGAAATATTCCGTAAAATAATTCTGTCTATCCGATAGATAGGTTGATTATTTCAATCGAAATTAGTATAGGTTTTTGAATATAAATATAGTGACAATGGTGGTGACCAGTTTAAGGGTGGTAGATTCCTTTGTGGGTCTCCTAAGGCATAACTGCCACACGTAGGTATAGCTGCCTAGTAACAGCCTTGTTAAGATGCGATGTTTTGGTTTAGCGGGTGTGGTAACGGACTCATACTAATCTGAAATTTTACAGCTAAATCTACAGAGGAAGCAATCCATTTTTGGCTATCTCAGGTGTAACTCTAACCTTACTTGGGGTTTATTATCAGGTAATCTACCTGACGACATGCCATGCCCGTTAGTTGCTCCCTTAATATATATATGTATAAACAACAATCCTAAGATCTTTTGTAAGCAGCCTTAATGAACATTGTTTTCTGACGCACAAATACAAATTAATCAACCCTGAATGGGATCAGGGTCCTACCTAAGGCTGGCCACCAATTGTTACTCTTATAAGCTAAGTAAAAATGTGATTAACTTGCTTTTTCCCGCGGTTCCTCTCGTCTTTTAATGACATTGCCACGTTAATGAGTATTCCATGTGATAACCTAAGTCATAAACTATTTGTGTTCTAAATTTTAACGAAATCTGATCAGTAGTTTTAGCGTGAAAGAGTAACAAACACACATACATACTGATAACCTTTCACATTTGAAATATTAATAGGACGATTTGTGACACCCTTCAAACAAATCGCGGCCGCTCTACAACACTAGCAAAAAACACACACATGAAATACCGTAGCAATTTATTAGTACAAAATATGAAGTGAAACGATGGAATTCAGAATTAGGATATTAATTTTGCCGCGTTCTTATAATTAGTACCTCGCTCATATTGTATTCTCACCGCAGCCTCACCACGGATGCTCATTTTGGAATCGCTGTATGATTTTAAAGCTGTAAATAGGAGGGAATTCAACATTCGAAATATTACTTTAAATTTAATACTGGTTTATTTAAAGGTTTAGGACAAACAATATTGGGACAATACATTTTTGGTTAACAATATATATTATTCCGGGAAAGCTCCAACATTATCCTGAAAATTATTAATAAACGATTTGACTGTCAATACGTTAATCACTGCATAAGTATGCATATGAAAAAATGTTGCAAATGATGTAAATGTAATCTTGAGTACAGTTACTTCAATAAATAAATAATAAAAATAATTATTATTAATATCATATCCTATTTATTGAAAGGTGACAATACTAGTCAAAAAGACACGAATAGAAAATTCAGTTTTGGCATCTACTGTTGACTTTAGGAGCTAAGATTTCTTCTCTTCTTAAATTTGTACGTTTTACATCTTTAATTGATAGACAAGCTTTCCCTTGATCTACAGTGTAGATTACGGGTTAATTTTTCATAATAATTATTATTACAAGTAATAATTATCCCCGTATGCGCTGAAAATACATTTGCTAATCCTTCCGTCTTTTTTTGGTTTTATTGTTTTGTAATCCTTTGAACATTATTAACTTTAATTATTGAGCTACAGTAACATTGATGAGGACCACGAATTACTTAATTGTCTTTTAACATCAAGACCGACATGCAACGGATTTCATATATTTATTTTTTTAATGTATATCCCACTCGTATGATGTAAATACACATATGAACTAAAGAAAAGCTAGTTTACTAAAATTTCACAGAGTTACTTTGTATTCATTTATTTGTGGAGAGGTTCCTTGTTACGTTAAATTAGATTTTTAATTAACATACACTACATTCCTATTATTTTTAAATGTGCTTTACCATAAACCAAAGTCAGCATCAAAGCGCAGGTAGTAACGAATAACGAAGAAAAAGTAAAACAGTCTAAAATGTCACACTAAATGAAATATGACTGTTTCGAAAAGATTTAACCACATCGTTTTAGTCCACGTGCATATTTCATAAGTGGCTTTACATTCGCTTTTTATATCATTTCTATTCTGTAATACCTTTCTTTGATTTTTATTTTAATGCTTTATTGTATATGTCGGCGCGACACCGCGTATTTATGAAAAACACGTCGCCGAAAATAATTATTTTAGTTAGTTTAACGATCGAATATTGTTTGTTTATTAAATAAGCAATATTTTGTGATTTTAGCAATTGTAATTAAGTTTACTCTCCATAAATTTGTTATTGTCACCTCACCAAACATTGTTATAAAAAGGGCGAGCGCCTGTCGGTAGAAAAAGATTCTTGTTTAACCGTCGAAGCGATCGGACCTCCTAAACCGTGAATAAATCGAAGAAGTTTACGCCTGTGTTTTACTTGAAATCTTCAAGAATGGACAGTAATGAAGACACCTCGACCTGCCTGACGTCACATTTCACCTATCACTTCGTTATATATTATTAGCCGATCAGGCGAATTTCGTTCCGCCTAAAAGTCAAAAATCTAAAATTATCAGTGTTCCTCCACTATATTGTGCTGTTGTTGCATTTGCAATACATGCAAACACTCCTTTTGAATCACTCTATCTATTTAAAAAACTGCATTAAAATCCGTAGCGTAGTTTTAACGATCTAAACATACATAGGGACAGACAGCGGGAAGCGACTTTCTTTTATACTATGTAGTGATAGTATTATCGGGATGAGGTTTTATATATGTATTTTAAGTATATTGAAATAAATGCGTATTAATAAGTCATACAATTGCTGCTTCTTTTTAAATATTAATTAAAGATCATATGAAGGTTCACTATGTAGGTATTGTATTTAAGTTGTATCTAATTAAAAAAATAAATGAGGAGTAGGAAAACAAAAAAAAATATCTAGATGGCGCTATAGCCAATAAAAAACGTAACGAGGTCATTAATCAGTTAATTTTACTTTTCTCATACCGGGCCCTTATATATGCTAATCGAGAATTCTTAAGAAGGAGTAAACTCCAAAAATGTTAATAGCGTAACGTCAGTAATAGGAGACCGTAAAATATATTCATCTACTTAAGGTTCCGTATAAGTAACATCTTATTTAAAAAAAAGAATACCTAAAAACTGCAGTGACCTTATTCAGATACTGCATACCTATTTCCCACGTCTATATAATAAGAAATTGTAAGAACACTACAAAACTTTTTATGACTCTTAATAACTGTTTTACGGACAATTTTCGATAGATTTGTTGAGACAAAACGAGTCGATAGAGTACGGATATTGCATTGTGGCACGCAATAAAATCGCTTTATTCTCTACAACCGAGGCAAAAGGAGTACTCTAATAATTCCTTTTTAATAACTGTCTCATTGAAGCCATAGTGATATTAAGACTATTGATAGAATAGAAATGTACGATACAAAGTGAAAGATGGTATCAAAGAATAAGACAGAAATGAAAATAATAAAAGAAATCAGTTTTCATTAATACTTGTAATTAAAACATTAGCAACGTACAACGGTACATGTATAATATTCATACATTCTATTAAAATGATGTCTGTAAGAAAAGAGAGGAACTTATTTTTTTTTATCTGACTGAAGAAGCAAACGAACATGCAGTCCACCTGATGGTCAGTGGTCATTGCCGCCCATGGACATTATTTAACTTCATACAGAACATGGGTTCTATCTGAAGTCAAACACAGATGCGTAGCTACTCCTGAGGACTATGACGGTCGCCTCATGTGAAAGTGTGCCGGCAACCACAACTTTCCATAGATAGGCAAGAAATGCTTCACGCTAGAAATAGGCGTGGCGATGGTACTTTTTCGTACGAACTACACTGGTCCTACCACCTTGAATTTAAGGAGTTTGTTCTTTATTTGGTGGTAGAATCACTTCTACGTAAAGTAAAGGCGGCATACTTATCCTAAGTACTCCAGCTTAGTTCTCAGAAATAGAAATGCATCTGTGGCCAACGTCGGATAAGACTGATGGTATCTGTATCTGTTTATATCAGATTTCCATGGGTGGCACTGGCCACTTAAGATCAAGTAGACTGCATACTCGTTTACAACTTCCATATTAAAAATTAAAAGAATAACAGATAATTCTCACAGTAGTCAATAATTATAATAATAATATCAATAAATTTATTCAATCTACAATTTATTTCACCAAAAACGCTACCCTATAAGCACGGCGTGCTTGTAGTGGAAATCTCCGAACTTTAACTACATAATCACAAAATGACTTATGAATAATAGATAAGTCTAGTAGGTGCAATTAATTCAAAATGGAGATTAATATAATTACCTATGTCTCAATAATTGCTAATAACTGCTAGTGAACCGTTATTAAAACCGTCAGATATACCACGATGTTGAGATTTGCAGACAGCGAGTCGAGAGACTAGCGGATATTGCATTGCCACTTTCATTCCGCTATGAACTAGCTCTATTTACAAGGTATAAGGTACAACACAGCTTATGGTGTAGTTAGACAATATTAATGACATAGGCAAATGGTATGTTTTAGTTCACAAAAATATGGCTAAGTATGCAGCTATAGCTTCACATATACAGATAGGCATCTCTGATTTTTCTATTATAGTTTACGAACGGCGAACCATAAAATCGCCAGGATAAGTATCGTTTACAGATAAACAGGCAGTTGTTCGTTTGTTTGGTTCACCAATTCGTACTTGGCCAGCGCGGTGGACTATGACCTAAACTCTGTCAATCTGATAGAAGACCCGTGCCCAGCAGTGGGTCAATAATGGGTTGGCACCATAGATAAACACACGATATTTCTTAAAAACATTCTCACAAGGGAGTGTAGGCTACTAATTCGTACTTGGCCAGGAAGTGACCAGCAGTGGTACAATAATGCGGTGACCAAGATTAGGTGGTACGGAGTTTTTATATTGTTATTTTGATGTATTGCTCTGTATATAATTCAATACATTACCGATAGGAAATTTTACTGGACGGAAGGTTAATTTAACTGGAGAATGTCCGTAGTTTATAACTCTCTAATACAAATAGCTTCAGAAGACAGATTACGATGTTATCGCCATGATATCCAAGAGTATTAGCTTCACACTAGGCAAGAAGAAGTAAAATGAGGATGGTTAAGCTAGATACGTTTTTGAAAAGATGAACGAAAGGATATTGCAATGCGGCGCCAACACGCTGTCTCTAATGAACTTCATGTGACCGTGGGCCAAATTCAGATAGTTATCACTAAAATGAACCTACAGCTTCTAAGAAATTAAGCCACGAGTAATCGAATAATCCCAGACTTGGAATTTTTCGCGTAGTACCTAATATAGATAATTGACCTAAATTTATTTAATGACATTTATTTAATCATCTTCTTCATAAAAATAATTTTGACATGGCACTAAATCATATGATACTAAGATTTGTAATTAAACTCGAACTGATGTATTTACGAATCCGAATATATTTTACGTAAGATATTATGTTTTGACAGCTCTTACCGTATTTTGGTTCTTCTTAGTCTGACGTGAATCGACTACTATTGCTAAAATCTAAGCTTATACATTTACCAAAAAAGTGTATACCTATTAAAATTGGTACCATATAATTTATACATATAGGACAGACCAAATCTCATGGTCACAAGTTATTTCATTACACTGCAGACCTATTGTTGACAGAAAAATATCAGTAAGCACTCAATAAATACATATTTCATTGTCTCGACCAGATCTCCTTCCACAATGAACTCTCTTTATATAAGTACTTTAACAAAATCACTTGATATTAAGGCTTCAGCGACAAAGGAAAGTGATGCAATCACTTTTATGACGGCAATTCCTTTAAGTTTTCATTTTATGACTCGAGTTGCTTGATGCCGCTATTAGGCGAAACCGTCTATGACACCATGGTGTAGGAGTTCTTGTATCACATAACTGTCTAGTGTCTAGGTAGACCTCTATGTGGATGAGTGTTATTAGTGTAAACGCCGTTGAAATTTTCTGTGTGTCTGAGAATTTCATACCTGCTAATGTATAGGTGCATTTACAAGAAATATCTAATATATAGGCAAGAAATCACACATGAAATTTAGGCTAAATAGTATAACTTAGTCTTGTGTACATCGTAACGGAGCTACACCAAATGATTCTGGGAACAATATAATATCGTCTAAGATCTATAATATCCTTTGGCTACACAAACATCAATCTTAAAAAACTACAATAAAAAGAAATAAAATCAATTAGTTAAATTTATTAAATTGATAGTCGTGTAAAAGAAAAATAACAATAAGCACATTTCGTACAATAGGAAACTGAATTATGCGTACTATTTTATGCTATTGCATAGCTTTTATCACGGGCTTTGACCGCGGTGACCGAATCAAGAAATTCCGTAACGAACACCTAACCTAACACTAATCTAACCTATCACCCCCACTCAGCCTACTATGTAGCGCAGCCCACCGTTCGCTTACCATGTATGTGTTATTATGGTACGACAGTACGAAACTCGCACGGATCGAGACGAGCTGCTCGGAAATCGGATGAATATGTAAGCAGCTGTTTGTGAGAAAGTATATAGTATCAAAGAAAAAAAATGAATAAATATTAAAGAAAATAAAACTGCATAAATAAATAAATAATTATAATTGCATAAGTTGATAAAAATGCTATGCAATAGGTTTACCACGGCAGTCCCCGATTTCCGCACGTTTTTTTTATAACGAAAAAATCTCGCTACTCGGTACACTACAGTGTAATAGTCGGAAAGACTTAAAATGCAGTTACGTTCACGGACCTGATATATTCGGCTTAATCGAAACAGGTGAGACATTTAGGTCAAAGGGATGTATTTATAGGTCGTTTGTACGGTTGTCAGTAAATTAGAGTGTACCCGTTAATAATTGTCATAACTTGTGATCGTGCATAAAGCATTTTTGAAGGGTAAAAGAATGTATATGATTCGCCCAGGAAGATATCACTGCCGCCACTATTTCTAGCATGAAGCGGTGCTTGCGTGTTGGTAGAAGGGTGTGGTGGCTGACCCTCTTTCATATGGGGTAAGCATCTTAGTCCTCAAAAGCAGCAACGAACCTGTGCTTAACTTCAGATAAAACCCTTGTTATGTGTGACGTTGCTTACAGATGTACTGACGTAGCTTACAGGTGGACTGGATGCTCTGAGCGTCTCACGCCCACCAGTCACGAGCCTTAAAGTGGCATCGCTCGAGGACTCCGGTTGTGTTCCGTTGGAGATCCCGGAGTCCTCCAAGCAGTGCGGAGGACGGCCATCGGGAGGCCTTCGGGAGTTTTAGTGCGGTAAGAATCCCACAACCCGCTTCGCTCCCATGGCGTTCGGTACCTTTTGAGGGTTTCCCACCCTCGTAAACAAAAAAGGTGGACTGCATGCTTATTTGCTACATAAATCATATAAAAAGCATTTTATTGTAGAGATTAACACTACTAGTCACATCGCAACGGTCGAAATTCGACCGTAATTCAATTCAAAAACTAAACTTAATATTTTGCAAAGTAGCACAAATATTTTTCAAATTCAAGTAAATTGTATTAACTTTCTAGTTACTTTAAAACACGACGTGTGTGTGTTGTTAACCGCCAAATTTTCATTTATTTTTCACATAGAGATGAAACGAAAGAAACAAGGAATTTCAGGAAATCCAATATAATTAGATACGTAAGCCATTTTTGTAGTAAAAATACTTAGTAAGGTCTTATATTAGGAACGGCTACATAGCAGAAATTGAAAATGTCTCTAAATCGCGCTATTAAAATAAAGCAATTGTTAAAACGAATGTTAATTTATAATTAAATCCTTTCTTGAACAATTCTTAGTAATCAATGGCTTAACTTAATCCACTAGAAAGGGAAGAAATTTTCTCTTACAAACATAGTATACAGAAATTGTACCTGTTAAAGGTAGGTATTACTTTTCATTTATTATGTAAATAGGTGTCTCTAAAGATTGGAATCAGACAACAAAGTACTCGAATGTAAAAACATAAGCGTATTATTAGAACAAAAGCATAAGCCAGTAGCAATCTGTTCCCCAAAACAGGCACAAGGTAAAGGCGAAAGGCGGAATTTTAAGTTTGTCACTGAATTTACCGAAATTTTTCCATACCATTAACTGATAAAACTAAGTTTAAAAGAAGAAATATAAGTATCTCCCATGTAATTTGCCTATAATTAAAATAATATGCATTATTGCACAATACCAACACGCATGCAAATACACACGCGTGAATCAATTCACTGCAGTATTATTTCGACACACGCATCAATCGAATGCATGACAAGAAATATAATCCGTACGTGGACACAAAAGCTCGTAGGAAAAGAGCAATAGGTTATGTTTGCCTGTATATAAACCTCTAAGTGCCGATAAAAGTAAATCTAATCATGAAATTATTTAACTAATTTGGAAAAGCCATCACACAAAGTTATTATTATATAAAAGTTATATCAAAGTTATGTCAAAGTTATATAACAAAAAATATAAAGAATAACTTACTTTTACAGTTATACTTTGTTTTGCATGAAACAAAAAGAAACAACACCATCACATGCAATTATTCAGCCTTAGAATATTTTTTAAAATAGAAATTATAAGTGAGCCATTCGATTCAAGACATTTATCTGAACTTATCTAATAATGTCCAAATTTCTCGATATACGTTCAATTTCTTACAAACATCAAATTATAGAATACCTAAAGTTTATCGTTAAAATCTCCTTTAAAACTAAATTGAGTTAACAGGACTTCATAAAACGAATTGATAAAAAGGAGATTCAAGCTTTGCTCTCAAGAATAATGCAGAGTTTAACGTGCTGAATAGTTTGACTCATTACACTTTATTCCATCCATTAACTTTGGGTCTTTCTTCGTATTATTAATGTTTTACTCAAAAAATACAAAGACACTGTCTGAAAAATACAGAGTGCGTTTATATGCTTGGGTGTTATTCATAAAATAAAACAACTCGCTAAATCGGTATGAATAATATACTATGTATGATTATCGTTATTAATAATAGTGTGTGGACACAAGTTCATTCTCATAACTTGTGACCACACACTCATTATAAAATGCACACACTAGACCTACATACATACACACAGACACATACATCTACACACATTATTACACATTCTGATACAAACAAATCACACACGCACACGCGCACACATACACACACACACACACACACACACACACACACACGCGCGCGCGCGCGCGCGCGCGCCAATTTCACAATATTTATCATACAGTCTTCCGCGGGAGGGCACTGTGACTTGTAATCTATGTTTCACATACCAATAATAGGCAACAGGTTCTCACTTGGTAAAGTTGATGATATCCATATGTTTTAAATCATTGCAGTAAGCAGATCTTCTTTGTGAGGAAAATAAACTATTTTTGTTTCATATGTGCTAGTGACCGACTGAAGTTTTTAATTTTAGTTCCAGCCATGTTTCGATCAAAAAAGAGGTTTTGGAGTTTTCCATTTCGGCCAAAAATCAACCGAAATTTCGGCTCAGCTGAAACATGAACGTATGTTTCAGCTTTAAAAATTCGGGTTGCGTTCGGATGTATTTGGGCTTTTGCTTTTCAGGCGTCATCTGTTCACCTACCTGTTCGACAAAGAGCTGCTTCTGACTTAGATCAACTTTAGTTTATACTAGTTCACCCTATGAACTTCGTTTCACCTTAAAATCAAAAATCAAAAACTATCAGTGTTTCTCCACTATATTAAACATGTATAAAAACCTTCCTCAAGATTCACTCTATCTATTAAAAACTGCATTAAAATCCGTAGTGTAGTTTTAAAGATAAAGCATACATAGGGACAGACAGCGAGAAGCGACTTTGTTTTATACTATGTAGCGATTACTTTAATTCAAAAATTATATTTGTATTTAATATTATATACGCCTAGCTACTGACTTTTTTAATATGTTGGTAACTTATCTATGAATCTCTACATTCCAAGGAATTTTCATAGGGCTAAAAAAGTTTCGGTTTGAGACGAAAATAATACTGAAACCAAAGGTTTTATTTCAACTAAAAAAGATTGAATCAGTCGCTAAGTAGTAAGTTCCTACTTTGGAATAAAGTAATTTATATAAAGTTTCATATTGACTAAAATATCATATAATAATAATAATAATAATAAAAATATCACATAATAAATAATAATGGCTTAAGCGGTAGTAATAGTGTACGATTAGTAGCATCAGTGCCTGTTAGCGCTCAAAATAAGCTTCCTAATAAACGAACCCAGTACAAAATACACAAGAGCAAAGGACCGTGTGAATCGTCATTCCCAATTCCATTTTCCTGATGAGGTAGGTATAAAGAGAAAAGTTTCGAGCGAGACAATGATACTTACCTTTAGTTTCTCCGACCGACTCCTAACTTGGCTCTGTACTTCGTTCTTCAGTAAATTGACTTCTGACTGCTTTCGAGTAGTTGCTGAAGAAATTGCAAAGGATTGTTTTAAAATTGGACTCCGAGTTGGTGTGAAGCCCTTATTAAGTTTAAGTTCTCGTAATAGCGTTTGTGAAGTGGTTTTGTCTTAAGTGTACAGATTTTTATACATTAATATAAAACGGTTTCAGTATATATAAGAGACTAATTATATTCATATATATGTATACTGATATCTGCACGCACTTGCATACAAATATGACGCGTTATCAGTCAAAATCAAACGTATTGATATATGAAAAGAAAAGTGAATGAACAGTCAGACCATGTCCATGTCACATTGGTGTCTAAATATGAGTGTCTCCTCAGGCTACCTGATGCATGAAAGTAAGGTCATCTATGGACATATTTTGATACACCAGAGAAGTCACCATTGCATCGTCAGGTTTGAAAAGAGCTCTTTCTTGAAAGTCATGGCATAGCGCTTTGGGAATACCACCTTTGTTTTTAAATAACACCGCCACCTACGTACATTTGTTACATACTCGAATCAGGGAAGACTCTTACCTGAAGTCAGTTACACAGCAAATTAAGCTAAATAACCAATGTAGTAGAACCTACGAGTATATGGTTTAACTGAAGAGATACCACTCCTACATAACGAAACGCAAGAACTGCTTCAAGCTAGAAATAGGTTCTAGCTATTACTCGCTCACTGTTATATGAGGCGACTACACATGTTCATGGGCGGCAGTAACTATTTACCATTGTATGGACTGCATGCTCGTTGTCTACTTCAATATTATGAAAAAGAGAAACACTGATTAGAATCAATGCTTCTGCTAAGTATAAATGCAATATATCTAATAAGCTTGTAAAGTAACAACAATAATATATAACAACAAAAAAAAGAAACAGAAAATTACAATTAGAACTGCATTATTCAATTAGCGGATATGTCCTAGGAAATTTATATTGCCCAATTGCAACTACTCAACCTAAGTGTCTGAGTATTTGAAAGTTCGCTTTACAACTAAGTTCCCGGGTTCTCACGAAATATGAAGCAAGGTGCTTGTTAGCGAGTTAAGAAGATTTAGCCAATTTGTACCCGACCGACCCCGCTCAGGTGTAAATTTGAATAAGGATTAAATTTCAAAAAGAAAAACAAATATTTTGTGAAAAAATGATATTTTTTCTTAAGGTCCTGTTAAAGAAGATTATGTTAATATTTTTTAAGTCATTTTAATAATTAACGGGTACTCACGATAAGCGGTTTTTTAATTATTTAAGAATTCTTTTTGCCGATATTTCGACCCAGTTACATGGATTTAAAATACAATACAATTAAAAAACCGCATATCGTGAGTACCCGTTAATTATTAAAATGTATCAATTCCCCGATAATACTAATCTAAAATCATATATTTCTTAAGTCCATACGTAAGCATAATAAAAATACAAATGATATATAATTTGTTGGATTCTTATAATAAATAGATAATTTGAAGGACTGATAATAAGTACCTAATAAGTTTCAAATCGATTAAATAATTGAAATACAATTTACAGCCCAAAAGTTTACTGTTCCTTTCATTAAAATCCGTCGACTCTAACAAAAGTTATTACATTTTATGGTTACGTTACAGTTTTCCCGCGACTTCTTCCGCTTATAAATAACTAGTGTTCCTCAACAATATTATACATTGACAGATTTTTCAATTCTTAAACATGAACTCTTTGTCATGAACATTTTGTCTATTATCAATAGGTATCGCAACGTATGCATTAAAAGAAGTTTTTAAGCAAATTTTTTTACATCTTGAATCACGTTACTGAAGTTTTAGCGAGGACTCCTTACATATTCTAGTAATAAAATCAGCCTATATTACTCAGGGATAATGTAGCATTCTAATGGATATTTTTTTTTTAAATCGGTTGAGTAGTTTTTATGTTAATTTATAACATACATACAAAAACACAAATTCTTCCTCTTTATAATATTAGAATAGATATAGATAAGAATAATATAGGATTATTTGAATACAAGTGAACTGCGGGCACACCTAGGTTTGTAGTCCATTGCTATGTTAGTAGTTAAAAGATCCTACCTGAATTGATCGGAATAATTTGTTGGGGGTTCTCCAATATCTTCATGTTTCTATTGTTTTCGTTAGATTCTGACCTTGTTGTATCAAAACGTTGTATTTCAGTAACAGGTACGCCTGTTAGAATATTATTAAAATATTATTTTGTATCTAAAATCTGGATTTATTCTCTACTAAATGTTATTACTAAAAACACAAGTCACAGCTTAAGACGGTAAGACTAGTTGCGTGAATTTATGTAAGAACTTTTCTTCCTCATTTTTATAATACGGAAATAGCAAACGAGCATGAGTTAGAGTTGTCACTAACATGGACATCTACAATCAATCTCATGAGTAATCATAGTACGCATCATTCATAGTTGCGTTTAGTGAGGGATGATGTATAGGTAATTATAAGTATATACTTCATTGCAAATGTTCGAGTGCCCCAAAGCAAATGGGAGGTATGTCCACCTGATGGTAAGTGGCCCATGAACATCTGTAATCAACTTTATACAGATCATGGGTTCTATCTGAAGTCAATCACAAATGCGTTGCTACTACCGAGGATTATGATGGTCGCCTCGTGTGAACGTGTGCCGGCACACACATCCTTCCATCGAAACGCAAGAAATGCTTCACACTAGAAATAAGTGTGGCGGTGGTACTTCCCCTGTCGAACTACACTGGTTCTACCACCTTAAATAATCCAACCAACATCATATAAAACAGGGGAACTTTCAGGTACTATAGAACGCATTTTCTACCTTACAATGACTTTAGAAAAATCTTCTTGAGATAACGAAAACTTATTGTGGAGTTCTGGCCAGGATTTCCAACGTTAACATATTTTATAAGTTAAGCCTAATCAAGCCACTCACTGTCAATATTTTTCTTGTAACTAGTTTGTTAATATGTTTTCATCAAACCCGATCGATACATATTATGTTTAGGTCCTGATCAAATGATCGATTCGTAGACATACCTACATTACCTACATATCTAATATATAAAATTCTCGTGTCACAGTTTTTGTTGCCATACTCCTCCGAAACGGCTTGACCAATTTTTACCAAATTTTATATGCTTATTCAGTAGGTCTGAGCATCGGCCAACATCTATTTTTCATACCACTTAAGGGTTGTCCACCCTTAACATTTTTTTTTAATTTTTTATGGCAAAACAACGTTTGTCGGGACAGCTAGTGTACGTATAAAACAGTGTTACTAAAAAATATTTTTGCTGTTTATATTTTGTGAAAGTTACATCGGATATCGGTATCAGTATACTAAAGGCCGCTCTCAAAAATTGTAAATATCAATTTCACTACCACAACTTGGCTATTCATAAATTAATCTTCATGAAGTTTGGCAAGGTCATCGTAATTAACTAAGTTGAGCCCAGATGTTACATATCCCGAAGGAATAAACAAAATGTCTGATATCTGTTTTTCCAGGCGACTTTGTTTGGTACTGAAATCTGCTAAGCTAAAAAACAATATGTAGGTATATTTTTTAAATGACCGATGTTAATAAAGTTTAGATTCTTTACAAATTATTCATTCTTGACCTGTGTTTTGTAATGTGATTTCCTTAAAATTTCAATGCTAAGAAGTAATCGCTCGTTAAGCTATCTCGTAGATTCTTGGAGAAGACTTCTGTGTTAACTTAATTACAGCATTTCCCGCCAGACTTTTGTTGCATAAATTCCTACATTCTTAAATGAAGACTGTTCTTACCAATTCAGTTATGCGTTATACATCTAATTATAGTTATTGTATCAAAATAATAGGTCTATTCTTCATCGAAAATCTTTGTTCATCAATCAGTACCTGTTTAAGAATCCTAACTAACTACCTTACTACTTAAGGTGTTTATGTGGCCAAATTTCAGCAGAATCTAACTGGTAGTTTTGCGTAAAGAGTAACAAAAAAAACATATATCGTAACAAACTTTCACATTAAATTTATAATAAAAAATAGTTGACCCAGCGAACTTCGTTCCGCCTAAAAGTGAAAAATTTAAAATTACCAGTGTTCGTCCACTATAGTATGCAAGTATTAGGTATACATAAAAACCTTCCTCTTGAATCACGTCTATTTAAAAAAATGCATTAAAATCCGTAACGTGGTTTTTAAGATCTAAGCATACATAGACTGACAGCGGAAAACTACTTTGCTTCATCATACTTATAGTGATAAGATAATTTATATATGTGCTTAAGCAGCATTGACCACTTAACTTCAGACGAAATCCTCGATTGCTATTACATAAAGAAATCTCTTACCATTAGAAAATCTTTGCTGCAAAAATGGTTTTGCTAAGACCTTTTCTACGGGAACTAGACTGCGATTCTGATAATTGCTTCCGAACGCTATATTTTCCGGGAGCATAGTTTGTTCTTGCACTTGCTGTCCTGTGGAATTATGTTTATTCTCCAGTTGTTTTTGTAGTCTTTAATATTTAATGAATTCAATTTTTAGAAAGAATTGTCTTCGCGCCTGATTCCCGCCTCCGGTGACCCGAGAGCTGGAGCTAACCTCAGTCATCAAATAAGTTTAGCAATTCAGCGAGGTAATGCTGCTAGTGTCTTGGGTACATTTCCACGGGGCAGCGATTTGGCTCATTTATTCTATTTACTATAATTTTAAATTTTAGTATTTTTTTTATGTTATATTGTTAATTATTATATAAACGTAACAATAAAATTAAAATGATACCCATTGTAAAAACTTAAATTGTATTGTTGATTTGTTGTTACGTGCAAAATATGTATATTAGTTATATAGTTAAAAAGTTTTTTTACAGTCAACTTAATTCTCTTACCTACCTACCAAACCTACTACGCATGTATTACAATTAAATGATACTCTGAAACTTGCTAGAAATACTAATTCGGAACAAAATCCAGTACCTTGGTTATTAGTCATCTTAATTTACTACTTAGTACTATTAATTACCTGCAATATAGGACACGTTGTTCCCTGAATACGCCGCTAAATAACGGGCATCTATTCCAGAGACAATTGGACCCGAATTATGGAGCGTCTGAAATATTTTTAGTAATTGTGGTACAGCGTACAATGAATTTAGGTCATTAACTAATTACTATACTTTTACCAGTAGATTTCTTATAAGATTTTCTTATATATTTTTTTTATCTGACTGAAATAGCAAACAAGCACCCGATGGTTAATGGTCACTGGCGCTCATGGACATCTGTAATCAACTACATACAAAACATGGACTCCATCCGAAGTCAATTACAGATGCGTTGCTCCTCCCGAGGACTATGGTGGTCGCCCCATATAAGTGTGCCGGCAACTACCTACATCCTTCTATCGAAACGCAAGGGTGCTTCACGCTAGAAATAGATGTGGCGGTGGTACTTCCTCGGTCGAACTACACTGGTTCTACCTCCTTCAAATTGATAGAAAACGAGCATGCAATCCACGTGATGGTAAGTGTTAGATCTGTAAGCAACTTCATGTACAACAGGTGTCCTATGTTAAGTCAATCACAGATGCGTTGCTGCTCCCGAAAACAAAGATGGTCTCTTTAAATTACTATAATTTTGTTTAATTTGTATTGCGATCTGTCATTGCTTCGGGCTGTGTCGTAAGTCGGGCTGGGTATGTGACAAGTAGGTCCTATACTATATACCTATGTCACATCCTGTTCAATGATCCAGTACAGTAACGTAGATACGTTACGGTACTGGATCATTGAAGAGAGACCAAATCCTGTAGGAATTTCTGTTTAAGTTGACGCTCTAATTGTTCGTTATTTATAAATGAACCTGCAAGGTTATTTGGGTATGAAAATGAGCGTGTAATTATTAAATACTACGCATCACTTTCATAGTTTTGAAAACTTAGTCTATATAGAAGTGTAGAAAGTATCATATTCATGTCATACATTCATTTGAACACGTTTACGTACGTTATTCGGCACAAAATGCGTTGTATTCATGTTCATGCTTGGAAATCCTGTTCCCGTACATTGCATGCTCTGCAAATCACGACCTCCATAATACACCTCTGGCCTAAAAGTATGTTTGTGTTAAATAACAAACAGGATTTGTTTGAAATTTTACAGTAAAAGATTTAATGCCATTGATATTCAAAATTATTATTGGTCGTCGCCAAATAATAGCCCAATAGTAGAATTGTTGCCAATACATCGCCGGCTTTTCGAGGAGAGCTCTACATACATTTACAATACAAATTTATAATTCATATTTTTTATCTATTATTCAAATATCTATACCAAAGTTTCATACGGACATGACGTCATTTGGATAATAAGTAATTATTAGATTGTCTAGATATATTATAGTAAAAAAGTTTTGTCAGTTACCTACTCAGTTGCATACACGTTACCTACTCAGTTGCATACACAAGTAAAAAATGTATCAAAATTCAAAGCATTTGTAGAAAATATTAAAACAACTTTTTCATAGTGGTTTTCATATTGGGTAGAGGGAGCCCATCAGATTAATTTGCCACGGGCCTCGAACGGTATAGATAAGCCTTGTTTATTCCGTAAAATAAGAAGCATACGTCTCGTCTATCTGAGGCTGTTATCGATTACAGATTTTTCGGATTTATCTCAATGTGAAGTACCATCAGGATGTGATATTCGAAATGTCTTTATGTAAAATCAGACCCCTTATTTCCTGACTCCGGAGGCATCCATTAAATATAATACCTATAGTTTAGGTTTATATAGGGGAGCACAATAAAAAGCACTTAATATTTTGTAAAAATGCATCCTAGCATACAACAGTCTCTCTGGTAAAACTGTAATAGTTTAAAATTCCAGGAACACAAACAAAACATATTTACGGTAACTGTACATTTTCGGTAAAAATACTAATGCATTTTCTCAGAAAATAAAAACGTTGGTAGAGACTGAAACAATAAACCGTTAATGGGTCATAATATTTTTCTTTCCATTCCGATTTATTTGTTTGATAATAGAATGCAGGTAAATTTAGATAGGCAGATAAAGAAACGACAATTTCATCTCAATGCAAGTCCTCATCCCTCTAGGGAGAGGATTTTCTCTATCCTCGATATTCTTCTTAGCGTTTCTTCTCAAGAATACAAGACACCTCTGTAGTTATTTGCATTTTTTAAGAGGAAGCAATTTTATTTTTGGGACATGTGTGGGAGATCAATAGAAGCTTAATTTCAAGTTTGTGGGGTCGCCGCCCTTGTCCTCCGGCTGCCATCTTGGAAAAAGGGGTGAAAAAAACTTTTTTTCATGATGTCTCGGAAACTACGCATCTTAAAAAGAATGTGTTAAGTCATAATTTGATGTAATTTGTATTGCCTACAAATATGTTTATAATATAACTTTTTGCCGTAAAATAAAAATTAAAGAAGTTATAAGTAAAAAAGTTAGAAAATCTTTTTTTTCCACTTACATTTTACAAAAAAAAAATACATTAGACCAATCTTGTAGATGATCTTTTAAGGGCATTTTTTCCTCAAAAGATCATTCTCTCTATATTTTTTTTTATTTCATATATTTAAAACGCTGCTAGCGGTCCAAAGTTGACCGGGTTCTTCAATGCTCATCAGAATCCGGTCGAAACGAAATGTTTAACATAATTTTGTTTTTTTTTTTTTATTGTAGGTAAATATATTCTTACAATTTTTTTGTTAAATTCGTACAACTTTACTTATTAATTCTTAACTCTTATCTCCGCCACCTTTGAGGTAGAGTCAGTAGGCGCGTTTTTTTTAACCTGGTATCCTCAATACATTTTTTGGTTTTTGGGAGAAAGGAAGAAAGCCAATGTTTTTTTGGGGAAAAGACCAGGTTACATGAGATTTTCACCCACTAAAATTCATTGGTAGCCTTAAAGCGCATATAGAGAAACTCTAAACCTACAAACCTACTTACGCAAGGTTTTGTTTCATTTTATTAAGTTAAATAATCATTTTTTACGTTCATCCAAGTATAAATAATTTTGCTTACTATAAGATATCACATTTGACTCCCCACCTTGATTTACTTACATAGTAATATTATTTCCTGTTGCGTTACTAGTTGGAAAGGTTATCATTTGATTTCCCTGTGGATATTCTGAAAGATGAACATTTTACTTAAGCAGGTATTATAGGGTTTTTTATATCTTTAATAACGAACATGGATGTTATTTGCTTAGCCCAAAGATTGACTGGTAGAGAATGCTTTTAGCGTTAAGTCCGCATTTTGTACCACATTACAAGGTATATTAAAGCTTAAATAAATAAATAAATGGATAGAAATAACGCATCTCCATTAGTTTGTCTCGTTAACGCCTTTTCACTACACAGTACTAAATAAATAAATAAAATAAATAGTAGGTAAAAGCAAAATTAGTCGCTTTCCGCTGTCTGTCCCTATGTATGTTTAGGTCTTAAAAACTACGCTACGGATTTTAATGCAGTTTTTTACCAGGTTAGAGTGATTTAAGAGGAAGATTTATATGTATAAGAATTGCATAATATAGTGGAGGAAGACTGATAATTATAGATTTTTTACTTTTAGGCGGAACGAAGTTCGCCGGTTAGTAATTTTGTTTTATGTATTTCTACAAAAAACAAAATTACGACTCCGAAAAATATCTTATTTCATCATTTCGATGACCACCTTGCCAGATATGTATTTAAAGATCTGCAGCGCAGTGAGCGCAGCAAACTCACAATTTACTGTGCCATAAGAATTGCTAAATATTTTATTAGCATAATAATTTATAAAATTATCGTAGACAATGGAGATGAATTGTATATAGTAGTTTTTATCTACAAGTCACTTTCTAATTATCTTTTACCTGATCCCAGCCTTCTTTCTTTAATAACATAACGATCCATTGTAAATGTTTTATACAACAATTACTAGTAATTATTTGCAATATATTTAGAACCGAAATTAGATATAAGCTACCTAGCCCAGAGTCAGCAAAATTAGAATTATGGCGGGAACTGTATTTTTTTCAATGACAGCAATAATTTTAATCAGCCAAATATTTGATTCAAATATTAGACAAATAAATAAGTTTAATGTAATGTTCATTAGAAAATATTCTTGCGTAACGATTTCATTACGCAAGAAAATAAATTTGATTGATAAAAGTGCACCTAATAATAAACTGAGTAGCTTTGTACCACTTGGTTCTCATAAATGTAGGTATACTACAGCAATGATAAATTTAATTATGATTAAAATAACCATTTCAATTCTTGTAATGTTCTGAAATAATAAAATATAAATAAGTACTTTTAAAATAAGTATTTATTCTTTACTTTATTTTTTTGTATCTGTACATTATCATATTGACGTGACGGTTGTCTGACACTGACACTGACGTTGATGGACCATAGTGGTCTACTTGAGACATTCGTATTTGCATTTTGTTTATAAAAATACGTCGAAAACCTCTAAATGACTCATTAATAAGTATTTAAAGTTATACATTCCATAACACAAAGTTTAGCCATCATATTTTAGTTATATTTTATAGCAAAAAACGATATGGAACTCCAAGACACCTACTACAACAAATCTGAATATGTTGAAACAGTAAGTGACGTTTTAATAATTAATTTAATTAAGTAGAATACCACAGTATGATAATTTATTAAACAATGATCTCAACTGTAGCAGGTACTTTAAATAATTCTCAGTTGATAATAATACCTAATCTGATATTCATTCTGAGTTCCAAACTATTTTTTAGCAAAATATGCAATATGCTGAACTGCAGACATACAAATCTTTCATTTTATTATATGTATACATAATATTTCTGTTTTCAGGCATCAGGTAACAAAGTAAGTCGGCAAACAGTCCTATGTGGATCTCAAAACATAGTTCTTCATGGAAAAGTCATTGTGCAAAGTGATGCCATCATAAGAGGAGACCTGGCTAATGTGAAGACTGGAAGGTTCTGTATTATAAGCAAAGGATCAGTTATACGGCCACCTTTCAAAAAATTCAGTAAAGGGTAAGTGGCTTTTGATATTCAATTTAAGATAGGAACAACGAGCATGCCGTCCACTTGATGAAATGTGGGTACCATTGATCATAAGCGTCTGTTATCAACACCACATAAAATTACCCCTTCTGAGGTTAGTCATGGATGCATTTCTACCCCTTGAGAACTAGATGGAATAACTTTAATAAGTATGTTTCTCTTATAAGCCCCTTCAAAGCAGAATATAACACTGTTACCATAAGGTAGAATTAAGTGTGATGACAGTACCGTCAGAATCAAACCACAAATGGTTCAAACACCTATAAATTTAGAGTATGATTTTGTATGTGAGATATTAAGTTCTCTATGACATATATTTGAGCTAAAAGAGAATCCTAATTTTAATGAATTGCAATACTCACTTTTTCATAGCATTTTTATTCTCTTGTATGATGCAATTTACTATATACATACAATTGCTATATTGTAATTTCCTAATACTATAGATATGGTAACTGAAAGAATCTGTATTTGGTATTTAAAAAATATCAAAAAGATCAGCATCATAAAAATACTATTTTTATATTGTCATGACACATGTTAATTTTTTTTTTTTTACAGAGTGGCTTTCTTCCCTTTACAAATGGGCGATCATGTTTTCGTTGGCGAAAACACAGTTGTAAATGCTGCTGTAGTGGGATCATATGTTTATATTGGCAAGAATGTTGTTATAGCAAGTATCTTTTGCAATTATCTAATATCTATATATTTATATAATGTGTGCATAGTGTAGTTTATAAGTAGACATAGTACTGTTGTCTATTTTGCATGTACATTATATACAAGGTACTCTAAACTAGCATTTGGCAACATGCCCGTGCCACTATCCTTGCAGCCTGATTTTTCCTAGAATTACATTCCTAGGAATACCATTATTACAGAGAGCTACTATATGACTCAATGCCAAAAAGTTACCAATTGCTACTTTAAACGAAATCAACATTGGTGCATTACCATCATGGTTGAAATAAATCTTATGGTATTCCCATTATAATTACATCAGTTCTTATGAACTTACTACTGTTTATTTATACATCTAAATTTAAAATAAATTTGAATAATTGTGTAATTCTGTGAAATTTATATAACATGTAATAATATTCCAGGGTAGAAGATGTGTACTAAAAGACTGCTGTATGATCGAAGACAACTCAGTGTTACCAGCTGAAACCATAGTGCCTTCATTCGCAAGATATTCTGGTAGCCCCGCCAAACTCATCACAACATTACCTGAGGCAACACCGGATCTCATGACTGAATTTACTAAGAGCTACTACCAGCACTTTCTCCCAACAACTGTGCAATAGATATTATGAGATTGGACACTTTTTATTTAACTTGTTAATCCATGCTGCATAAACGAGATTATTTATAATACCAGAGTAAATATGTTGAAGCTATTTTATTTTGCTTATAAGTTTTGATATAATATTAAACTGCATTTAATAATTATTGTTTAATTTCTAATGTAAACAACTACGTACGTAGGATACCAAATATTAATAAATATTTTTTATAAATCAACGTCAAGCCACAAGGTTTTCACATATTTTTATAAAATAAAAATATTTGCTTAATGTTTTTATTTGATTCCTACAATCAAGAAGTTTCACGCAGTTTAACTGATAAGGGAGTAATAGACTATTTTCGTCTTGTTAATTCAAAGACTGGCGATTATTATACCTACCTTAAACCCCCTTTTCAGCCCATAAGGAGCATTTATCCGATGAAGGCTTTAAGGCCTCAGAGGCCAAAGCCAACATCTGGTGGTGTTTAGTGGGTAGGCACGTAGGTCTCTCGTGAGTCCCACATAACCAATGTGGACGGCCGTATTGGTATGCATGAGCATTCATCACCACCCTCCCCGCATGGAAGGTAGCTTTATATGTACTATAAATTTACTTTTTATGTACCTTTCCCTTTTGTTTGGGCACAAAAAAATAAACCTACCTGTACCCACAGAGCGTGTTAAATTAATATTTAGGGCGCTAAAAATATGAATTCTAAAGTAGTCTTTGCACGAAGTACATTTGAAAAACGTAGATGTAAGAAAAATATTCATTTCAATATTTCATAAATTTTGAGGTTTTGACTAAACTATGTTTAGAAATATCATTGCAATAAAGAATTAATTACTATTGGTGATACATCTAAATTACTATTATACTCAAGACCGAATGATGCATAATTATTATAGCTACAGAGGAAAGGAAAATAAAAAGTAAAACGAACCATAAACAAGAAAACGTCAATGCTGTGTCATGTCGTCATGTCATTTCATTCATGTAGAAAGCTTGGTGCTTGGTGATGCATCCGTGTATTCGACGTGGGTTTTCTTCAATTACTTTAGCCGACAATAGCGATAATACATCGCTAATAACATAAAACAACAAATACAAAAGGTCCCCAACATGGCGGGGATCAACAAGAGTGTGTTCGAAATTCAAATGGAGTTTCATTACTCCGACCTATGTATACCAACAAATCAACTCTTGACTGGTAGGTTTATATATTCTATTCTATGCTGAACATTTGAGTTGTATGATAGAATCTCGTATGGAGAGTTATCCTGATAAAACACTATGATTACGTGGTATTTACAGTGTGGTTCTGCAGTTTCTGAGGTATTTAGATGGTCCTTAGAAAACCGCTTCGTGGCTAAATTACGCTTTCGCTGCGCAAGGAATACACATATTTTCCGTAATGTTTCCATTGAAAATAAACCTATATATGAGGAAAATAGCATAATTCTGTTTTTAATGATATTGTTATGTTATTTTGGTTTTGTTTACTTTATTTATATATTCGTTTTATTAATTTTGTGCTGCATATTTCTAGTTTTAGTCCAATTTTCGGGTTGATTCGGTCTGCTTTGCGTTGCCATAAGATTTCAGCTTAATCAATGAAAATTAAATAAATAATACTTTTGTGACTACAATAAACAAAGGTAATGTTTGTAATAATACATACATTGTAATATATAATTACAATTATCTAAAATCTTGGATCATAAGGGTAACACTGGATTTAAATAAAATATACAAGTATTATCACTTTAATTTATTATTATTATTATTATTAACACTTTACACCTCTTTTACATATTTTTGAGTTAGGATAACTTAAAATCAGTAAATATGATAATATATATTTTGTTAAGACATCTCATATTTAATTAGGAAAATCCAAATTATTTGTTAAGTGGGTAATTAAAAAGATTTATTTTATTTCTTTAATCTATGTATTTCATATGAACAGTCATGGACTGGTTATATTACTGCTGCACAATATCTATCAAGTTAAAGTTCCATCACTGGATATCTCTTATCTCATTTTGAAGTTAGTGATGTGCAAGTATTGGAAACATGCAAACAGCATTTGTTTTAACACCACTCCATAAACCTCTGGAGACAGTTTACAGTATAGGATTAGGGTTTACACAAGCCCGAGATATTACAATAGTTTTCAAGGTATATGTATATCTCTGATCTCAAGGCTTCAATCTACCTAGTTTGAGCCTTACCTTATTACACCTCTAATAACTGCAGACAGGGCTTGAGGTCAGCCACTGATGTGTTGCTACTGCAAGCATAATGCTAGTATTGTTTTTTTTTACTACATCCTTCAAACCAAAACTACAAACGAAAATGGAAATACATGTGATGGTCAAGATTCTGGAGTTGCACCAAGGTTACCTTTAGTATAGTTCTCAACTACATATATCACAATATTTGTATGAACTTTTTATTCCTATCCTTCTAGAATACCACACCGAATACCATTCCCACACCCAGACATACTTGGTGCCAGCTCAAAATGCAGAGTATGAAGTCCGCAACAGTGTTCTAGTGGATGGAGGTGACAGATATGGAGTATCAGCAGTTGTGTTTGACAAGTATGAAGAACTTGTGTGGATGGGGAATCAGGGTGTAAGTTTCAGATGTTATTTGTTACTATGCTACCAAATCCGAATTCCAATTTGAATTTGAATTTAAGTAAATTGGTAAAGCACTATTCTTAAGCATAAATAAATTCAAATTCAAATTTGAATTAGAAATTTTTCATGCATAAGGATGGTGCTTTACCAATTTATTTATGCTTCAGGATGGTCAAATAATTATGATGCATTAGTGCTATACTGTACCAATATATCATATTAATAATACTATTACTTGCTAAATGACTTAATATAGCTTTAATTCAGACCATTAAAATATTTTTACTAAAAGTACCTATTAATCTTACTCTCAGGATTTTTTATCATATTTTGCATACCTATTTGCTAGTTGGTAAAGGCTACCTTTAACCACAATTAAGTCTTACTGAAATTCACTAAAATTAGATGTGACCAATTTATAACTGTGTAGGTACTTAAAACAAGGCGGTGGTTTTATAATGAAATACCTACATGTTTCCCCCAGATTATTTTTAGCTAATATATATTTTTGTAGGTATATATGGCTTAGTATATTATATATCATATTTGGTTATTCTTATATAGGTAGATTACCACCTGCTACAAATTTTCCAGCCACCCAGGGTTGACTGCCAGAGAATTCCATCAGGCATTAATTTCGCCCTATTGTATCATTTATTTTATAGAGGTGCAATAAATCAATAAATAAATAAGTACCACAATCATAGAAATGGTAATAATTTGTGTCTATAGGATCTTCATCATTTAATTATGTCTTAATTTCAGGGTCACGTAACATCTTACTATGGCCCAAGCATGCAGAAGTACACATCATTCCAAGTACATGAATCAGATGAAGTGAGAGACATTATAACGTTTGAGGAAGGAATATATGCCTTAACAAAATCCACCTTGCGTCATCAAATCAGAAGAGGCATACCAAAACACACGTACAAGTATGTATATTTATTGTAAACACATTTCTTTTATGATAATGAAGTTGCAACAAAGCAATGTCTATCTGATAGTATCTGTAATAAAATCAATAAATTATGAAACAGCATTTCACATCCAAGCTATTACACAATAATGACATAATGTAATATTATACTATACTTACTGACTACATAGTTAAATTTTATCTAGAATATGTATCTCACTTTAGTGTCCGTTAAAAGCGAAGGCTCCTAATGATTCCTAGGTCTTTCATGGTTTTTGAATTGTAACTCCAAATCAAAAGGGATCTAAGTTAAATTTTTTATTTGTTTTCCCATCTGGATATTTGTAATCAATCTCAGATAATATAGAAAAAGGTCTATTACCTTAAAAAAGATTTCACAAATTTACAATGTTACTCATTTTTAAAATTATTAATCAATAAATTTTAATATCAATATATGTTTTTTTTATCTGACTGAAGTAGGAAACGAGCATGCAGTCCACCTGATGGTAAGAAGCCACTGCTGCCCATGGACATCTGTAATCAACTTTATATAGATCATGGATTCCATCTGAAGTCAATCACAGATGCGTTGTTGCTCCCGAGGACTATGATGGTCACCTCAATTGAATGTGAACCGGCAACCACACCCTTCTATCGAAACGCAATAAATGCTTCACGCTAGAAATAAGTGTGGCGGTGGTACTTCCCCGGTTGAACTACATTGGTTCTACCACCTTGGGAAATCTAGGCAGATATTTAGCTTACACTATTTTGTCTTTACAGATCTGACAATATGACAGATATGCAATGTCTCTATGAAGTCAATAAAACTAGGCTTCTAATGGGTGGTCACCAAGACAAGCTTTTGGACTTGGACCTGACTAAAATGAAGGAAACTGTTATTGTAAGTATTATGAGAAGTAAGTACAGTGCTCAAGAAAAGTGTTCATTTAGATTCTGTAATCGAGATTTTTAGTAATGTGGCGACCACTCGCAACTCATCAAGAAATTGCACTACTGCATTCTAAGTCACGCTATCAAAATTTTCTCAATTTCCTGCATATATATAGGTTTAGAATAAACACATTCACAGCATGGCCATGCCCTGGACATGATCATCTAGCCTTGCGGGAGATCTCCCCTTGCTATAGTAGTGACTCTGGACAGAAATCCTATCAGGAGTTTATGTCCTTTGGTTTTTTTTTTATAAGATTAAAGTAGCAAACGAGCATGCAGTCCACCTGATGGTAAGTGGTCCCTGCCGCGCGTGAACTTCTGTAAACAACTTCATATAGAACATAAAGTTGTATCTAAGGTAAATAAATGCCCCTGTAGCGTTGCTACTTCCGAGGACTAAGATGGTCGCCTCATATAAAAGTGTGCCGGTACACCCTGAAGAATTAATGCAAGAATGCAAACTGCTTCACGCTAGAAATAGTTGTGGCGGTGATACTGCCCCGGTCGAACTACACTGGTTCTACCACCTTCACTTTGGTGTCTGTGACCCATTATTATCACCTTACCTATTATAAAAAACATAATATTGTTACAGCCGATCGACCAAGAAGGCTGTGCGGTCCTACGTAGCGGGGGCGGTTCCCTCGTCGCATGCGGCAGTGCGGATGGAACCGTCTCACTCAGAGACATACGGAGTCTTCGTACAGCCGAACACAGCTTCAGAGCTCATTCGGCTTGTCTCTCCGATCTGGATATGCAGGGCGACTTGCTCATCACATGCGGGTTTACTCAGACGTGAGTAGTTTTATACATGTTATTTGTAATGTAAATTATCCATCAGTTGTTAAACTACCGACGTAAGCGGATTAGAAGTAGGTTTCTAATTCTAAAGTTTAAAAATCATGTCTGTGTGTCATTGTTTTTCTATGTAGCTTTTAATTGGAATGTCAAATTCGATTACATCCTATTTCAAAATGTTTCTAATTGCATTGTCATTAATCATGTTGCGTGAAACTCTATTTCTATATATATCAAGATATGTTGCCAAGACTTGTCTATTTCAGATTACATAAATTATCATAGCAATTGTTGTATATTTAAATATTAGTATCACTTGATGAATAAATAATGGTAGGGTTAGGATTTTCAATTCTTTTAAAACACGTAATTATTTTTTCCCAAACTCCAGACAGTGATCCTCAATCTGCGAGAAAGCTTTTGTATAATCACTTGTCGAAATATCTAAACTTGTAAATTCCAACTATTATTGACCAAATTCTATTATTCTGTTCTTGAAAAAAATCTGGAATCCTGTATTCTCGCAAGTCACCATACCATATATACCATAATAACTAAAGTCTCTATTGAATAAAAAGATCACGGTGACAGCGTTTGTTGATTTTTTAAAGGCGTTTAATACAGTCGACTACGATTTTATCTTTGTCACCCTTATGTATTTACACTTCTCTCCACATGTGCTTTGGATTGTTTTTTTCATTTTATTTCTGGCGCTTGCCGACTGTATGAATAGCTCTTCCGCGAATTGGACTCGCTGGACTGCTGGTGTTTCGCAAGGCGGTATTCTCCGCCCGTTTTATATCCTCCCTTTATTAATTTAATCGATCCCGTTATCAACTGTTTGTATCATTCGTATGCATATCATAAGTGCAAATTTATGTGCTTTCCGAATATCAATCATCCTCATCAAATGACAAGCGATTATTATTCATAGTTCATGATTGTAGGCCAAGGTAACTTGTCACATGTACATAGTCTACTTATATAATAGATAACAAATCCTATTTGTAAGTTGGAGAAAACACTTGATCTTCATAGATTGACAGTTCTTTAAGCTGGAATGTGCATACTATTAATTATCACCATGCGTGGGTTTACAATCTAAAGTGCATTTTTCTTGACGATACTCAACTAAAGCTTCTCTATCCTTGATTTATCTATCATGAGTTATGTAGATATACCTTACCCAGATCTGACCGAAAACCTTAATAAACTTGAACGCCTTTTAACACTTCTCTCTACTCATTTTGTTGTGAAGTTCCAAACGTTGTAACTGCTTAACGCTAGAAACCCAGGAGGTTTGACCGCGAAGTACCACCTTCCGAACGAAACATTCGTTTTAACACGTAGCAAAATAACAATACTTATTTACTCCGATGGCTCAGCGAACCAAAGTCCCGGTCTTGTGCGGTTTCATGCCATTCGCCAGCCTGAAGCTCGCGGAGATCTGCTGCAACCACATTGACCCAACGATATCTGGGGCGCCCGACTGGCCGACGACCCTTTGGTTGACCTTTTTGTTTTCTAGGGGGAAACCTTCCAAAGGTACCCGACGCCGTGGGAGCGACGCAGGGTTATGTGGGATTCTTACCGCACTAAAACCCTCCCGGTGGCCGTCCTCGGCGCTGAAAAAGAGGACTCCGGGATCTCGAAACGACTTCAACCGGAATCCTCCGAGCGCGCTGCCCCATCGGGCTCATCCCAGCGGCTCGGCCCACCGCTCCGTCTAGTCTTTACGACGGTATGCGACCACACATACCGCCGTCCGTCCCGGGATTGCCTAACCGAACGGTTCGAGCTCCCACTCTAGCCGTCTGCGTCTTCCGGGGTCGGAAGCCCCTTTTAGTCGCCTCTTACGACAGGCAGGGGATACCGTAGCCCTATTCTGACCCCGAGGCTACAGGGACCCTTTGGTTGACCTACATAGGCTCTTTTTACGCCACAATTTTCTCCCATTCTCTCAAGGTGTCCAAGCCATCGGAGTCTGTGTGCTTTTCGGGCTGGCCAGGAGTGCCTCAATCTCGACGTTTTTAAGGATTCTCCAGCTTAAAATATAAATAAATAAATATTTTGCAAAGTAACAATAATGATAAATAATCAAACTGTACTTATAACGGACGTAGTTAACACACCAATTTTCACCAACAGTAGCGGCGTGGCTGTAGCAGAACCCTACGTAGTAGTGTGGGACGTGCGGTACCTGCGTGGCAATTCCAGTTCGGAGGGGGCGTGGTCTATATCCACAGCGTCGCCGCCTCTACTTCTACACTTCCTACCAGTGTTCTCCGGTAGAGCGGCGGCCGTGTCGGGCGACGGACATGTAGCGCTGTTACAAGTTAACTCGCCTTCGACTGTGGATAATCAGTCTGTTTTCCAGGTAAGTGCACTTTTGACCCTGTAGTCGGGGAGTAGAATACGGCTACGGTATCCCCTGCCTGTCGTAAGAGGCGACTAACAGGAGGCCTCTGGGGTTGCGGACGGCTAGAGTGGGAGCTCGAACCGTCCAACAAGCAACCCCGAGAAGGATGGCGGTATGTGTGGCTGCATCTCGCCGTAAGCACCGGATGATGAAGGGGGATGGTACACGTCCCTCAAGAGATGAGCCCGTGAGGGGCACTGCGCTAGGGGCCACCGGTTCGTTCCGTTGGAGTTTCCGAGTCCTCTACTACAAGCGCTGAGGAAGGCCCCCGAGGATGTTTTAGTGGGTAAAAATCCCACATAACCCTGAGTCTCTCCCAAGGATTACCTTTTGAAGGTTTCCTCCCCGTAACAAAAAAAAAAAGGTAAGTGCACTCTAGAGGGCCACCCATAAATTACAATACATGAATTTTTAACCCCTCTCCCGTTAAAGCTTTGTAAAAATGGGATGAGGAGAGAGGTTCTCGTATGATATCATATTTTGCAGTGTTGTAGATTTTAAGTACAAATTTGGTAATTTAACACTTATGTGGTTATTATGAAAAATGACGTCACGAAATTAAGGACCCAACCTATGTAACATCTCGTTACACTTCATGGAGCCCACCCCGCTTCTCCCTCTTAAAGTGTGAAGTAACGTATGACTTTTGTGTACATATACTTGGAAGGTACCATATATCTGATTCAGATATATAGCAGGAGGCCTTTTCGTCTTCTCTCTTGCTTCGAGTTTTATCAGTGTTACCTCTAAGAGCGGTCGCTAAGTCGAGTAATTGTATATCAAGGTTTCACCAGAGGACAAGTATAGCGTATATATATAACTAGCTGTACCCGCGGCTACGCCCGCGAGCAAATCAATGTATCGTAAAGTTTTTCCCGCGCATATCTCCACTCAGTAAGAATTCTACGATAAAAGTAGTCTACATGTTGTTCCATAACATTTTCTATAGTAAAAAAACCCGTAAAAATCAGCCGGTCAACGATTACCCGGACAAACACAGAGTGAAAAAACTAAATTTAAGTGTGTATTTGTGGATAGGTGCATATTGTTATGTAAAATGTTATGAAAATAAGACGAATCAGAATATCGTAAACCCCTTTTTTGAACCAATTTACAGTCTTAGTGGTCATATTAACAATATCGGAATACATCTTTTCAAACAACGCCTTCACATTTAAACCAAAGCGCATCGATTATAAAGATGGATTTTAACTTTTATGAATTGAAAAATACTATTTTAAGTAATTTGGTTAAATTTCTGAGTAAGATTACATATAGGTGAACCTACTTTTAACATTAATTTGACAACCTTGACGACCCGCGTTGCGGAGCAGCTACCACACCCGGTTCGATTCCCGGCCAGACAGGAATCTGAATAGATTCATGTTCTGGGTCTGGGTGTTTCTATATACGTCTTGTGTGTCCATGGTACCCACGACACAGGAAAAAGTCCTAATGTGGGGCCTATTGTAGAAAATGAAATTGTTGAAATTTTCTATTTTATTGAGTGTAGAAAGCGTATTTTTATTTAAAAAAAAGTTTGTGTGGAGGAGTACCGGGAGGCGGGTTGAAGGAATCCAAAAATTTTGTTGGATAATGTCTTCGATCTCGATGGCTGTATCTACAGAATCTTCATCCCAAATAGTCAAATAACAATCCCGCATTGAATTTCCAGTATTCCTTTGATTTGAAATATTAAAAATGTTAGAGAAATCGTTGCTACAAATCTTGAGTGGACGCTCAAAGGCGAATAGGCAGGCATTATGACCGCTTTTTAAAAGTGTGGCCGCAACGCTGGACGACGCCACGGCAATAGCTATTTTTCTATCAGATCTTATATTTTTCGCTAATAGTAAATTTATTAAAAACGTTTTACCCGTGCTTCCTAGTGCATCTAACTAAAACTAAAAATCTAATGACAGTATCAATGATACGTAAACTAATTTTGGTTCTACTAACATTTAAGCGGCGCTCAGGTATGTTTATAGTTTATCTTTATTAAGCCTTGTTTGTGGTTCATTACATTAAAATTTGAATTTGTCGGCAAGGTAAATCCAAATTATTTTGTACTTTTACCTGACAGAGGTTAAACCACTATTAATTTCATATAAACTTTGTGACACATTGATTCCCAGGCGGGCGAAAGCTTTGCATTTCCGATACTAAATAATATTTAAAAATGAGGTGGTTATTAAAAAAATAATACTAAAATTAGTTTTTATGAAAACTACAGATTATAATAATAATAATAATAATGTACATAAGACAACTGGATTCGAACCCCAGACCTCGCGTTTCTAATCCGCCCGACTTGGCACCACACGGCTATCACGATTTTAATAACAGATGCGAAATTCACATACTTATGAGTTAAGAACATCATCTATTTTGGCTTATTTTGACACACTTTGTTATTCTAAAATTAATTTAAAATATGTTGTTATTTAAATGCATGTTTTCTATAACATTATTTATTACTGAACATATCATAAATATAAAAAGAACAATAATGTTGACCTTGCTCGTTTGTTATTAGAGCCAAGTGTTCATCAACCATGCTTCAATATTCATAAATGCAATTATTTATCACAAAAGTTGCAAAAGCTTCTTTATAATAATAATTCATGATATAATTGTTATATCTTATTTAGATACTGATCGAGTTATTAATGTTAGTATTTTGCTTAAAAGATTATCAATTGTATTTTGTCCTTAATATTTATTTTCGCTAAAAATGTACGGGTGTGGTCAATAACATATTAACTTTATTTATGCAATAATAGTTAAGAAACTATTTATGTAACATGTGACAAATGGAGTCGTTAATTTTATTTTCAAACAATGTTAAAACATTTTATCGCCTTCTGTTATCAATTGGGAATCCCTGTACTCTGAGAGCGATTTTACATTAGGTCGTAAGCCACAGCGCGTCAACGCATGCTTTTTTATTATTGAAATATTTCATAAATTCATAAATTAAATTAAAATCAATTTGAATTACATCTATTTTTATGATAATTGATAGTTACAAATTTATACGTATTACTTTTGAATTAATTTAGAATGACATCCGGGCGGCCATTATGGCTACTGTTATGTCACACTACTGTCATGTCACACATATTTACATTTGAATTTAACAAAATACGCGACAATTCAAATTTTACGGATATATGTTGTCGACTCGAAATCAATGTTTTTTTATGTTTTATTATTTAGATAAGGTTTCAAGTAATTCTATCGTACCCCTTGACGGACTTGTCAATATGGGACTTTGTCAAAAACGAACTTCCATACAAACATTTATGCTCGATTTTAACGCTTTCAACCCATTTTTTTCGATAAAAAGCAGCCTATGTCCTTTCTCGAGGTCAACACTATCTGTGTGCCCAATTTCATAAAGTTCGGTTCAGTTGTTTAGGCGTGAATAAGTAGCAGACAGACAGACAGACAGACAGACAGACAGAGTTACTTTCACATTTATAATATTAGTAGGGATATATAAGTACGCGTATAGTGTACGCGGTATGTTTAGTATATCAGGCGCAAGGGGGCGTGTCAATGAAGAACGACGAATGAACTCAACAGTTGGTTTAAATTTAATGCCTCGTAAATGTCTTGCTTTGTAAAAACCATCTATTTGTTAGTTTTCTTTGATTGTACTAATCATAATTATGACCATTAATTATTTGACAATCTAAATAGCGAATTGGTCACCATATCAATCTAATACTTCGTGGTTTCTGAGTTTCCTTACTTAACATAAGTTTCCGTTGTAATATTTTTGTTTGTATTCCCTAGGTGGACACACAGAGCTCACTTTGCAGTGTAATGGACGTATCGTCAACCAGCCAAGCGCTTGTCTTTGGCAACCAAGCGGGCCATCTTCATCTCTTTTCCGCTCAACATAACCATGAACCAGTTTACAATAACTTCTCCAGGTAATAGTGATAATATACGTAGGTACGTTAGATTAGACGTATTATTATTATTTTTTTTATTTTTTTATTTTTTTATTTGGTTTAAAAAAAACACGCTTTCTACACCCATAGCCCCACAGTAGGATTTTCTCCTGTGTCGTGGGTACGATGGACACACACAAGACGAATACACTAACACTCAGACCCAGGACAGGAATCTAAACTCATCATTCAGATACCTGTCTGGCCGGGAATCGAACCCGGGACCCATTGCGCGTCAGACCGGTATGATAACCGCTGCGCCACGCGGGTCGTCACGATTAAAAGCTTTTGATGATTATTGATCATCTAAAACAAGTATCTAAAATTGTAGAGTCGATAGTTGATAGTTTTTCTATCTGGGCAATTCCACGTAAAAGTGTCCTGCGACTGAAAAAAAAAATTGAAGTAATTTACATTGCAAAATACTCCGTGTGTTGGCAAAACTATTGTATTTTTAGGTTTCATTGATGACAACACATTTTTTTTTAATGTATGGCAATACGGACGTTTTTATGGTGACGTCATAAATATTAACTGTTGGCGCGTTTTGCAACGGACTTTTAAATACATTTATAAAGGAAAAGTTTTTTGTATTATTGTAATGTTATGCTATATATTGCTACACTTGCTAATGAATTACCGATAAACAGTCAGTAATGTTTGTAATAATTGTAGCAATAAGAGATATTTAGCGAAATAATGTACAACGTCGGGATGTAGTGTCGGTCACAATATTAGCCGAAGTTTCTCTCTATCTTTTGTAAAACTTATTCTAGATAACTAATATTTTTTTGTGTCCTATTTGACATAACAACTTACATAATGCCATTATTAAAAAGTTCTAAATTTCGTTAATTATTCTTCGAAAATTTAAAAGGACTTCGTAGTGTCAGTCACGCTGTAGAGTCGGTCACGAAACACGTAGGGTCAGTCACGTTTTTTTTCAAAATTATAGATAGATATAGTTGCCGTGGGAGCACCACCGGGTTTTGTGGGACTTTTAACTCACTTAAACCCCCCGGCGGCCCTCCTCAGCACTACGTGGAGAACTCCAATGGAATACAACCGAAAGCTTCGGAGAGCGCGATGCGCCTTTTGCGCTCTTTCCTGGTGAACATTTGTATTCACTATCCCTCCTGGTGTTTACGTCACTTAGCTCGACGAGCTCCCACTCTTACCGCCAGCAATCTCGGAAGCGCCTTTTAGTCGTTTCTTACGATAGGCAGGGGGTACCGTAGCCCTGTTGTGGTCCCGGAACTACAGGGACTAAAATGATTGTCTGCGCAAGTATGTAACATGAAAATTAGATGTTAGCTGTGAACGCATTTTCAGTTTCACCGGTTACTATACGACAATTCTTAAGCAAAATGTGCACTTTGTGAAGCGCGAAGGGCATCTTATTGATATTAAAGTGTATGTGGTATGATGTTTTTTTTTGTTTATTATTTAAAAAAAAAAATTTTTTTTCGCTTATTTATATGTTTAAAATGGTTTGTAAAGGTTTTATGCAGTACCCTGTAGAGTTATTTTCTAAGGTTTCTGTGAAAACTACAAATATTTTGCATTCCAAAGTGATGGTAGTGTCAGTCACGTTTTGGGCTGTAGTGTCAGTCACGATTTGTTTTTCGAATAAATTTGATTCAACAATACCAAGGTTCTTAATTTTAATATTTTCCTATAATTTGTTTCATATATAACTGCCACAGATAGAATTTAAAATTTTAAATCATGCAAATTGGAAGATTCTCGAAGTTTAAAAACACTCTCAAAAACGAGTTCTTTTTGAACGTAGTGTCGGTCACATTTACATTTTGGTAAATAAGTCATACTCCACAAAGTTTTATATGGATATTTTATATTACACAGGGATAATTGAAGATTCAACTATATAATCATACACAAACTATCAATGTGGGTATAGGAGTACATAAAATATGAAGCAAAATAAGTCACATTTTGGCGTCAAATGTAGTGTCAGTCACATATGGAATTGCCCATCTAGTAAATTATTTAACTTAATAAAAAATATAGTGACTCTAGAAAGATTATTGTATGGGATTGGAACCATTGGAACACAAGTGAGCCTATTGATCGCATGGTCATCATGCGTATCAATAGGCTCACTTGTCCAATATTGCTTGTATGTCCTGCAAGGTGTTAAAAATAAAAAAAAATGTCTATACAAAATTTATTGTGTAGTATGGGAAACGTATCTCACATTTTTTTTTTTATTTGACTGAAGTAGCAAACGAGCATGCAGTCCACCTAATGGTAAGTGGTCACTGCCGCCCATGGGCATCTGTAATCAACTTCATACAGAACATGGGTTCTATCTGAAGTCAAACACAGATGCGTTGCTACTCCCGAGGACTATGATGGTCGCCTCATGTAAAAGTGTGCCGCTAACCACACCCTTCCATCGAAACGCAAGAAATGCTTCACGCTAGAAATAGGAGTGGCGGTGGTACTTCCCCGGTCGAACTACACTGGTTCTACCACCTTGGTTATCTCACATATCCTGCATGATCTTAAGACCCAGTTAGCGTGTTGAAAGAATACGGTGGCTACTGTATCTTGAATAGCAAACGAGAAAAAATATTGTACGAAATGGAGTCCATTCAAACTAAATTATCTATCTAGGGTTAATACCACCTGCCCAAATTAGAACTTATTTTTTCAGATCTCGGTTTCAAATTATAATTCATACAATATAACAGTTAAATGAATTTAACTATGTTAATAACGTGGTATTGTTCGCAGACAAACAGAATTCGCGGATCCGATGCCCGGACTCCCTTACGCGCGAGTCAGCGACACTAATTTCAACTTCTCCACAGTGTCTCTACCACCCTTGACCTCTGGAAAGAAATGGTTTAACGAGCTGTCTGAGGAATTCTTTAAACGAATGTACAGGTATAAATACTAATATACAGTGGAGATAATTTTCTATCTCAACCAATTTGGAGTGGTGGCCAACTTATACAAGATTTAAATAATGACTACCAGTTTCAATTCCAGTCATACAGACATTAACATGATAAATTTATCTAGTCTTGAAAGTAATAAACTTAAAAAAAGAACAAATATTTCATACAATCTGATATAAGTGATCACTACAATTAAATAATTCCAATATAGCATCACAGAAGCATCACTATCTCTACAAATTAGATCTTAATGTTTCATATTATATATCGGGAAATTTCGTAGTATCTTCTCGTCCACAATTCCTCAGTGCCTGCAGTCGAAATTGTTCGAGCAATGTGTGTTGCCAGTGATGTTCTATGGCGCCGAAACGTGGCATTCACTAAAGGCCTCATTCGAAGGCTCAGAATCGCTCAGCGTGCTATGGAGAGGGCTATGCTCGAAATTTCGCTACGAGACATGATTCGCAATGATGATATCCGTAGACGAACGAAGGTTAACGACATAGCTCTCAAAATCAGCAAACTGAAATTGCAGTGGGCCGGCGATATCGCTCGAAAGACCGATAACCGATGGAGAAGAAAGGTCTTCGAGTGGCGACCACGTTTAGGCAAAAGGAGTACAGGTCGCCCCCCTACCAGGTGGACCGATGACCTGAAGAAGACAGCGGGAAACCGTTGGATTCAGAGGGCACAGGACCGGTTGGAGTGGCGCCATTTAGGGGAGGCCTATGTCCAGCAGTGGACATCAAAGGGCTGATGGATGGTTTCATATTATTGACAGGAAAACAACAACAGCCTACTGTTAGGAAACGGATAAGATTTTAATATGCATCCTAATTTCAGGAAACCTAGGAGTATAGATCCTGATGTAGTTAAGTCGATGAAAATGCAAGGTCCCATTGGATACGCCCCGAACCCTAAAGCCCGCAAACGGAATCAGGTACGAATATTAATAAATACTAGCTGAACTCCGCAGCTTCGCCCGCGTTAATAAAATCGATGTATCGATTGTCCCGTGGGAATAAGATATTTTCTCATAATAAAAAGTAGTCTATATGTTAATCCAGAGTAACAGCTAACTCCCTACTAAATTTGATGAACATCGCTCCAGCTGTTTAGACGTGAAGAAGTAACAAACATACACACTCACAAACTTTCGCCTTTATAATATTAGTATAAAATAATGTAATTTGTTTGGCTTAAATTAAGTTTTGGTGCGAATTAATAGACGATACTTGAACTTTAGAGCAGTGATAGCCTATGTTGAATGGTTGAAACTTGCTCTCTCGATCGGTAGATCCGAGGTTCAAACCCACGAGAGGCACGAACCACTGATCCTATAATTCTATTTTGTGTAACTCAACAATTGGCGTCCAATAAAAATTGTAATTTTAAGATAACACGTTGTTCTTGTAAAGAGGCGATTATATTCTACCACCTTGCATTTGTATGTAAGTTGGTGGGACTATATAGGATATATGGGTCAATCGGGAGGCTACCACTGCTATACCTGTGGTTACCGGGACAGTTTTATAAGAGGCGACCGTTCTAGTCCTCGGGAGTAGCAACGCATCTGTGTTTGACTTCAGATCATGGGGGTGAAACTCTCATAGAAACATTATCTAAGAAAAAATGTATGGAAAGAGGCTCCACCTAGTGGTCAGGGTACAAATATTGAGGCTTCATTTTATCATATTTTTAACAGATGGCGCTTCTGTAATTAATGCCAAAAAATACCAAGTTTTTTGGTTTATTTTTGCAATTGACTTTCATCATAGATGTAATATTTTTTTAAATATAAACTGTATTTAGTTATAAGATAATATAAATAAACAAACATTATTTTAAAATTTGAATAAATTTTGCGTATAATGAAACTTTTCATTACGTCTATGTATAAAAACATTGCCAGGTATATTTAAGACTTTGTGGTACGAATTATGGTAGAATTTGTAGATACAGTAAAACTCCAAAAATATTTATACCTACTTAAGATTAATCAACAAAAAGTATTTGAAAATATTTTTTATTGTTTTATAACTTCATATTTTTAATAAAGGTCAACACTACAGTGGAAAGAGCATTCTGCAAAGTCTGCAGCAATTGCATATTTTATTTATATTATTTTGTATTAATTTTAAAATCCTAATGATCAATAATGGACTTTTAGGCAGAACGAAGTTCGCCGGGTCAACTAGTTTAAAAATAAATTATAAAATAATGGTAGTTTTTGTGTTTAGTAGAAATGGCAACACAATAGTTATTCTGTCATCTGTCAGAAAAGTTTTGAATTTGGTGCGATTTGTTAGCGGTTTAAACTTTTGCAGAAATATTTTCCTTGTGCTTCATTTTGATAAACAATAACCTGGCTTTTCTTTTACGGATTTACTTGGACTCTTGCCTTTATGATTACTTGGATCTTGGACTTGGAAGATTACTAAGACGATTACCTGGCAATTTTTTATGGACTAATAAAAACTTATTTTTATGAATACTTTGTTTTATTTATTTTACATAGAATGCTTGATAACATGTTAAGGTTGTATATAATGTTATTTATTCTTATATACAGCCTTAACGTTTTAAAATAGGCCTATAATTTTATTGGAAACAATAATATGTCTACAAAAGAGCGCCACCTAGCGGTCACTCCAAAATAATTGAAACAGAGACATCTATTGATCGGGGTACACAGTTATTTAGAACGAATCGAGAGTTGCACATCTATCTCTAGTATATTAGTATTTATCTATGCTTCAGATAGAACCCATGTTCTATGTCAAGTTGCTTACAAATGTTTATGGCGGCAGTGACCACTTACCATCACGTGGACTGCATAAATTGCTCTTATCTATTAAAAAACTGCTTTAACGTCCGTAGCATAGTTTTAGAGATCTAAGCATAAAATAGGGACAGACAGCACGAAGCGACTTTGTTTTATACTATGTAGTGATTAATTGTGTAAATGATAACAGTTATTACTATATTTTATACCATTTCAGATTCCCTACATCACGGATTCTCTGGAAGATCTGAAAGCGAGAAGCGACGACAAATATCACGCCCAACCTATCCCTAAACATTATCAAAAGGTAATCCAATTTCTTATATGGCTAGCTTACACAAACATAAGACCAAAAAACTATTATAACTAGGGATTAAAAAGGAGTGCATCCATACACTATGTATTTAAGTGCATACTTCTTTGGCGTAAGGAATGAACTAAGGGTTTATTTGCATGCAAAATACAGGACAGATAATGTAAGACAGCGCCATCTATCGCTAATTCTTTGTAAAGAGCACAAGGAGACAATGTAACTAACACCTTTAGGTGTTTCTTACATTTTCCATGTAGTTCCGGGACCAGAATAGGGCTACGGTATCCTACCCTCGTAAGAGGCGACTAAAAGTCTTCTGGGGTTGCGGGCGGTAAAAGTGGGCGCTCGGAAACACCGAGAGGCACGGTGAGCATCAATTGGTCACCGGGGAAGGGCCCGAAAGTGGCATTTCGCTCAGAGGACTCCGGTTGTGTTCAGTTGGAGATCCCGGAGTCCTCCACGTAGCGCTGATGGTAGCCGCCTTTGGGGGGTTAGTGAGGTAAAAATCACACGGCGTTGCTCGCACGGCGGCGGGCACCTTTTAAAGGTTTCCCCCTCGATAACAGAAAAAAAAAGGTGTTTGATACATGTGGGTACACACAAACATAGAACATTGGTGATTAGTTCCATGAATTTATAAAGTTTTCTACGAAAATCGTTTATACTCGTCATTATGTCATAGTATAGTACTGAGTAACGAAGCCGAGTATAGGGCATATGTGCCTTACCTATTTTGCAATCGAGTGTTGTCTACTGAATCTACTGTAATCCCTAGTGGATTATTTACATCTACAGACATGGAACGTGCTGAGTCAGACAAAATAGTATTTTTCTATGTAATATTAGGACCCGTACGGCCCGTGTATGTACGGCTATATTACGGTAGGTAATATTATGTCAGGACACATTATGGGCGCGTTCCAGATGACGCTCACAAAGCCCCAAAGGCCCAAAACGTCGTTCCACAAGGCGACCGCGGTCGTTGTGGTCGCGGCGAATACATCACTCATGACGTCATGACGTACGCCCACGCGACGCTCACGGCGACCCATCTAACAAGGTGGGTCGAAGTGAACGTTCCAGTAGAGAATACGTCAGTAAAGCTCACAAGCTAATGGAACGCGAAAAACTGCGGTCGTGAGCGTGCGCTTTGCGAACGTCTAATGGAACGCACCCTATATCAGAGAGTGCCATTTTGTCTGTGAAGTTCAATGTCTGTACATATGAACGGGAATTCGGTGAACTAGTATAACGGCTCAATATACGAGTGGTGCTGCTCAAACAGTATTCGAAAAACTGTGATTTTGTGTGAGAAAAATGGTAACTTAAATTAACGAAAGTATCGTATTCGAAATTATAAAGATATACAAAATTTAGGACTATTTGGTATTGTGATTTACTGAAATCTTGTAATGGTTGCTCAAATACATTTAAAGCTTTAGGTTTTTATAACGCATAGCGCCATCTACCGTCATGCATTTTGGTCTTTATTTACTTTCAACAAATCACCATAATCAACACACTATTAAAAAAATCTCTTGATACCAACACACTATTTAAAAAATCTCTACCAATCCTAGATATTAATTTAAATGCGCTTAAAGAAGTATAACTTGAAATAATTAACTTATGCAAAACTAAAATATCAAAATGTGTTTCCTTTCAAAATATCATTGTATAAATACATGAAATTCACCATAATTCATGCATACATTTATCGATATATTAATGCTTCGATGTCTCATTTTTATATACAGACCTATGAACAAACGGATGTCTATTTTTTTCTAAATTAAAAAAAATAAAGATAAATTTTGCCTAATGACGCCGCAGTTGTTCCTTGAATTACAAAAATAAGAAAGTTGCGAAACGACTATTGCAAATTCAACATAAAATTTATCAATTAATTTGAATAATTTTAAATTAAATTTAATACTCCAAATGAAACTTAATAGAAACTTAGTAGTAATACAGTGCGTATTACATACCGCATTTTGTACATCTTGCAGCTTAATTTTCATTTGATAACTTATATCAGATTTCCATTTGTTGATAGGCTATTTATGAGTCCTTCATAATACATAACTATTCGTGCTTTTATGTATAATCTTCTTGTACCGTTTGCAAACATACTATACTCACGTGATAATTATGTAATCCAATATAATTATATAAAAAAACTAATCATGTAAAATGTTTGTTAGTCCGTCTAAGATCAATTTTATTATTTCTCTAATATATATCAGAAAGGAATGCTAAGTTACTTTGTTTATTGTAAGTTGCAGAAATACCAAAGATATTGTAGTAATTAATGTTTTACTTTTCTTATTAAAAATTGTAATATGATCTCAAGTATTAAGTTAAAAATAATATCTAAGCAAATATTGTTTTTTCGTTTCAAATTTGTAAACGCTAAATAAAGGATTAAAAGTAAACTTTGTTTAATTTTTAATTTGTTGACTTTATATCATTTTATTAATAGATTCACAATTTAAAAGTAATTAAGGCCGTACTTTCAGTTCAGTAACAATATACAATGTAACAGATTTTCTGGAACTAGTTAATCTATACTTTACTTATGTAAATGAAAAAGGATTATCACTTTATGCTTAAAATTATAATAATTCGCTTTTTCTAAAATATCTTTATATACATATAAATATCGTTATATCTGCCTTAAACAAGTTTAATGCCAATTTCTTATTAAATCTTTACTTTTTAACATTTTACAGCAAGATAGTTATTTATTTTAGCAGTTGCAATACAGTAGATTCTTTAACATTCCTTTTTGATATAATTATGTTAGTTAAAATTAAATTTAAGTTTTAAATGGAAACTCTACATCTGATCGATCTTTATTGGCCTGAATCAATTACAACGACAGTACCGCGACTCTGGGTGAAACTTAGTATAGTTCATTGCATTTAAGCAGAGTATTTGCATCTACACATTTTTGGTGGGCATTTTTGAGGGGATGGGGCAAAATTTTATTTTTTGTACCATATAATCGATGCTATCCATGTCCACCAATTTGCACTTTGCCAGCGCGGTGGACTATGGCCTAAAACTCTCTCATTCCGAGAGAAGACCCGTGCACAGCAGTGGGACAGGAATGGGTTGATTAGACGGAGAGCTTATATTTGTGGGAAAGTCTACGAATTTTTTTTTACATCAGAATATTTAAATTAATCAACTCTTTTGTCTGTTTAGATTTTGTCGATTTAATTAATCTACTAAAACTCCTAAAATACCCTTTTAGGAGGCGAATTCAATTTCGGCCCCCGGCGACGTGAACCCACGATACGCCACTGTTCTTAAGCACTGAAACGATAGCGAACAATCTGTACAATCTGACACGTTCGTCCAAAAACCTATAACAATCGATGTCTGTTGACCTCAGACGAACTCTGTCGACTAAAAGGACTACGAAGTTTACGTTCGAGAGAGGTCTCTCCCAGGCGCAGACTATTGCTTTGATGCATGCTTTCTAGCTACTGATTATCACAGTTCTTATGACTACCTTCCTAGCCTTCGAATTGAATGCCAGTGGCGTAGCGTGCCTTGAACGGGCCTGTATCACAATTAGTCTGAGGCCCATTTGAATGGTAAACATTTGTCCTAAAAACAAAAGCGAGTAGGGAAGTGATTTTATCGCAACCCGAGTTGGAAAAGTCAGCGAAAAAAAGGTTACCAACTCCAGTACACCTATGGCTGCAATTTGACGACAAAAACGGGCCGCCAAATTATCCGCTCTCCAAACGCGTCGTCCGGTGGCCTACTTAATGCGGGGCTCCCGTATCATTGATACGGCGGTAACTACGCCCCAGGTCCATACTTAGCACGACATAATCGTGATTTCGATAAAGTGCATTGTCAAACAACGAGCACAAATAAGGATCACGTCAGTAAAATGTATTGAAATTTCGAATTAATAACCGAACAAATATGAATGAATGAATGAATGAATGAATGAATGAATGAATTAAGTACGATTACACTACAGTTGCATTTGATTTTCTTATTGTTTACAGTTGGACATTAGAATCAACAAGCACGGTCCAAATGACGAGCTGGAAAATTGCAACAAAACAGGACTCCCAGGGCTAGAAGCAACGCTTCCCAATTCCTACTGTAACCCTATGTTACAGGTAATACACCATTATTTCAGTTCGTTATCGGTAATAATATGCGGGATGATTTTTTTCAATAAATAATTAAGGATTAGATTTGATTAATTGTTTATCATGAGAATCTATGACTACTTGCATTTCCCTAAAAATATTATTCATCTTAAGTTTATCATTTAGCACTTCTTGCCAAAATTTGATCCCCATAAAGGACACTATCTAACGGTGAAATCATTTAAGGTCGTGTTTTACTTCTCATCAAAATTAATTTCGATTCTCGGACCTTAAAATGTGACCTACTTAGTTTTGGTTGTTAAAATAATGGACCTCGTAACGTGTATTTAATTTAACTGCGTTTTTTTAACATTTCGGATTACCGTATAGCCGTATAGTATAGAAAAATCGCCCTGTATCAATAACAGTTCTCCCTATATTCACGATAAAATAAAACATAATCTTAATTAATGAATAGGGTATTTGTTAAAAAAATAATCTAATTATTTACAGGTTTTATATTACATGCCACCTCTAAAGTCGACGTTACTCTCGCACACTTGTGCTAAAGAGTTCTGTTTGAGCTGTGAACTTGGTAATATTTTTATTGATATTATTTTATTAATTATTCGCAAAGGGATTTTTTCATTCGCATTTGTCACGAAGTAATATTTAATTATTTATGTATTTTTGTCCAGGTTTCCTATTCAGGATGTTGGATACATCAGGTGGGGCGCCTTGTCAAGCGAGCAACTTCCTAAGGGCCTTCCGAACGGTTCCCGAAGCCGCTGCCCTAGGGCTGATATTACCGGACCGGGGTACTGATCAGAGGGTCGACTTGGTATCTTTGATACAGGTAGGTTCGTCATATGTGACAGGATTTTGTTTTTGTGGCACCCACGACCCGGGAATAAATCCTAGTGTAGGTTGGCCCTGTCCCTGTAGTTCCGAAATCAGAATAGGACTACGGCATCCCCTGAATGTCGTAAGAGGCGACTAAAAGGGGGCTTCCGGGGTTGCGGACGGCTAGTGGGAGCTCGAACCGTTCGGTCAGGCGACCCTGGGAAGAACGGCGGTATATGTGGCCGCAAACCGTTGTAAAGACTAGACGGAGCGGTGGGCCCAACCGCCCATGTGGTAGGAGCCCGATGGGGCAACGCGCGCAGAGGATTCCGGTTGCGATCCTTTGGAGATCCCGGAGTCGTCTTTATAGTGCCGAGGACGGTCACCGGGGGAGGGGGAGGGTTTAGTACGGCAAAAATCCCACTTAACCCTGCGTCGGCCAGACGACGTCGGGTACCTTTTGAAGGTTTCCGACTCGAGAACAAAAAAAGTGTAGGTTGACCCAACACTAGAGAAGAATGCATTATTATTACAAATATACATGCCTACGTTGTAACCATAAATGTGATCCTGTACTAAATGCTGTACTACGTGTGGTTGCCGGCTCACTTTGTTATAAGGTGACCATCTTAATTCTGAAAAGTAGCAACGCATTTGTAATGGACTTTACATAGCACCTGTTCTACAAGAAATTGCTTACGGATCTCGGGCAAGTGGTCTTGCCATCAGTGCATGAACAACGTTTTACAACAAAATATTAATTTAAATCAATTTTATAGGCGTCATTCAACTTTAAGAATTTTTGTCAATGACTCAGTTCCAGTACACTTCTATACTAAGATATCTTTTTTCCATTTACAGAGCTGGATTCGCTTCATCCTCCACCAAATCCACTACGAGATTCTGGAAACGCGTAAAAAAGAGAAGGAGCTAGCGTTACTGGCGAACGCCAGTCCGCCGAAGCCGCGGATAGTCAAGTTGAACAGGCTGACCAACGGGTACCCGGAGGACTATCAGTACACAGAAGTGGACTACCTGGGACCCACGGAGTACGAGCCTGAAGTGTATAGGGAGGGGGTGGAACCCTGGCGGAGTCCAGAGGAAGGTAGGATTGATGTATAATTAGACAGTATGTTATATTATATCAGTGTATTATATGTATGTATAATATATATTTTAATGATATAATATGTATATGATGTATTTATAACATATTAAATATATATAATCTTTGTGTTTAAAACACCTGCCGCAAATTTTCCAGCCACCCAGGGTTGACTGGCAGAGAATGCTATCAGGCATTAAGTTTGCCCTATTGTAACTTTTTAAAAGTGCAATAAATATGTAAATAAATAAATAAATAAATATATAGGTTATTAAGTCGTATATGACGTAAAAATGTTATTTGGACATGTGTATAGTAAGGATCATATTTATGGTTATTTTTCCAAGAATTGAAAGATTTAAATAATTCAATTATTTTTGCTCTCAAAAGGATATATACGTAAGTCGTTTATTATACATAATATAAATCATCCTTAAAATTTAAGAATTTGTTATTAGAATATTTGACTTATAAGCCGCGTAAAACACTAAAACACTGGAAAATTAGAATTACAGGTTTTCTGATAGATGTTTTTGACATTTGAGTTGAGTATAATTATTAACCAATAAATATGTAACGTTGACTACACCCTACTAGCTATTAAATGTATATTCTGTTTAGTAAGGAAAGGGACGAAAACAAAACATTGTGGTCATTATTAAAATTAACTCATAAAATACGAACCTGTTCAAGTCGTGGTCCCCGAAGCCAATCCTGTTCCAAGCAACAACCACGAGTTGACGAACAACCAACACAGCAGCAAAGATCGGGAGGAGTCGGAGATTTCACAGCTCTTCGCGATTGGAAGACACCAACTCAACAGGTGTCTAAAGTGTAATAAGGAGGTATGTGTTCAATGTATTATTAATAACTAGCTGACCCGGCGAGCTTCGTTCCGCCTAAAAGTAAAAAATCTAAAATTATCAGTGTTCCTTTATCCAGCGCACTGAATCTGCGACGCATCGGTTAAGTACCCTTTCATATGCTAGTTTGCTCTCACTTCGCAATTTTACGTTACTGCGTACAGTGAGCGCAAACTAGCAAACTTTGAAGACTCCATTTAAAATATATGGCAGAGCGTACTAAACCGATACGTCGCAAATTTAGTCGGCCGCGAACAGATTGCCTATTGGGGACACAACCTTCTCCTCTTACGACAACCGTGGCAAGAGAAGAAGTGGTGCTATTCACGACCACACGTCACGGTCTTTATGCATAATTTTTGAAGTAAACTTCTTTAGGTTCGTTGTAACTCAATGAAACAGAAATGAGTTTCGAAAGCAGACGTCGAAGACACGACCAGATGTCGTTGTAATGCTATCTGAATCACGCTTTTACTTCGTAGCTTGTATAAAGACTTAAGTAAGACTTGAGTAATAGTTTATTGGTATCAGGCGGTTTGAATTTTTTAAACTATAAAATTTAATAATAAAGAACTCTGGACGTGTCGTCTTAGAAGAATGTATTTTTCAGTGAATAATTTGTACTTTATGTAGAATAAAGCATTTTGTATGTCATGGTTTTTGAATTACTAGATATCACACGCATTTCCAAACATCTACAATAACAATATTAAACTGTTTTCCTAATTTTAAACTTAGTATCATAATAATTATCGTCATGCATTAATAATACTATTACAAAAAAAATATATAGAGACCCTTAATTGCTTCAATAGACTGTAGATATTTTATAAACTAGGTTTAGTTTCCATACTGTTACATATTTGCACTGTGACTCAAAGCTCAGGGGTAGCAAGGCATTTATGGCTAATCTCAGGTAAAATTGAACTTATCTGGTGTTGATTACAGATGTCCATAGGCGGCAGTGGCTTGTAATCAGGTGGACTGCATTCTCGTTTGCTACTTCGTTTACTTACAAAATTTTAGTGAAATTTGTTTTCCTTACATTATCATCTAACTATACTCTTATATCACAGGAGGAACGCGAATCAGTGGTCCTAGCGTGCGCCCTCCAATACAACAGTCCGCCGTCACGTGAGGGCGAGGCGCGAGGGTTCGTGGAACTAGTTCGCGCGTCGCTCGCGTCGCGGCGCAGCACGCCCGCCTGGTGCGAGCACTGCGCGCGCTTCACGCCCACCACGCAGCGCGGCAGGATCGTGCGGTACTGTACACTGTAGTGACGACACTACACTACACTACACTACACTACACCACACTACACGACGCTACACGACACTACACTACACTACACGACACTACACTACTCCACACTACACGACGCTACACGACACTACACTACACTACACTACACTACACTACACTACACTACACTACACTACACTACACTACACTATACGACACTACACTACACGACACTACACTACACGACACTACACTACACGACACTACACTACACTACACTACACGGCATTACACTACACTACACGACACTACACTGCACGACACTACACTGCACGACACTACACTACTCCACACTACACGACGCTACACGACACTACACTACACTACACTACACTACACTACACTACACTACACTACACTACACTACACTACACTACACTATACGACACTACACTACACGACACTACACTACACGACACTACACTACACGACACTACACTACACGACACGACACTACACTACACGACACAACACGACACTACACTGCACGACACTACACTGCACGACACTACACTATACGACACTACACTACACTACACGACAGTACACTATACGACAGTACACTACACGACATTACACTACACGACATTACACTACACGACACTACACTACACGACACTACACTACACGACACTACACTACACGGCATTACACTACACTACACGATACTACACTGCATGACACTAGACTATACGACACTACACAACACGACACTACACGACACTACACTACACGACACTACACTACACTACACGACACTACACGACTACACTACACTACACTACACTACACTACACGACACTACACTACACGACACTACACTACACTACACTGTGGTACTAGCGGCAGGATGGTGCCGTCCTGGGGACCCGTACTACACTATTGTATACAACACTGCAAAAGCTGGGCAGTGCTCGAGCGTATAGTGTACTTAATCCTTGTCGTGGCCGCGATGGTTACGGAGGGCCATCAACTTTTTTTTTGTCCTCGAGGTGGAACCTTCAAAAGGTACCCGAAAGGCAGGATAGCCTCGAACACACAAAGCGCTTCGATTGTCTCTACTTGGGTGGGTACAGTCCCCTGACGGAGGGACTCGACGTTATACATCACTCACTAATTCATAATACAAATTCCAATGTTCAGTGTGTAACCCAAAAAGTTACAATTTTGCCTACATTACTTTGACCCAGTGCACCCAGGGGGAAAATATTTATGTAATTATGAACATGAGATAGTATAGAAAATAATTTCCCATTTAAACTGTGTCAGTTTATTTAGTCATTTAATGTTACAGGCTACCACCAATTCTGGCGATCAATTGCGGCGGGATGTCTGCCCACGAAAAGACTTTTTGGTCGAAAGGACCACAAAAAGAAACAGTAAGTGATTCATTTAAAACTCAAATTTCAAAATTTAAAACTACTTAAAACTCAGCTTACGCGATAATGGATGGACCTATCATTCTAATCTGTCCATACTAATATTATAAATATGAAATTGTGTTTGTTTGTTCCTCTTTTACATCGCCACATAGCTATTATATGATATGGTTTATATGCTGGGAGATAGTTAGGAGGGCAAAGAGTGACGTAGGCTACTTTTTACTGCGCTCTTTCATTCCCATGAGAATACCGATGTTTTGTTAGTTAATACATATTTAATAGTTCCAGACGTTGTTAATAGATGGCATTAGTAAAATTCACTTGTAAGTTCTGAATCACGCCATCAAATGCCAATGTTAATTCCCTTTGTCCGTGCAGGCGAAACCGCGGGTAAGAGCTAGTTCCGTATAAAACCAACGTTCCATTTTAACATGCATGTATATCTAATTTTCAGTTGGAAATAGCAAAGCGTGGTGGTAGCAGCAAACCGTGTCGCTACGGGCTGCATTGCGCCCGTCCCGGCTGTAGATTCAAACATCCCGAGAGGTGAACATTTTAGACCCTTACAGTTTATGCTGAGTATGTATGAGTCATTTATTTTTGAACTATTCAATAGCACCACTCCACAAACACGTAACAAGGCACAGAGACTCCAAACTGGAAACAGTCCAAGTTGTTGTAGTGTTAGAGATAAAATCTGATTTGAACATGCTTCTGGCGATACCGATAACCAATAAGGTAAAATATTTATCCTGCAAAGTCGATACAGAACGGCATATCGTAAAGTAAAGCTCACCCACACCGTGCAATATTCTGAATCGAATTGCAAAAACAAACTATAAACTTTGAGCTTTAACAGAAAGGTTTTAAGTTTGCGCAACCGTGGAATGCAAAGCTGTTTTATGTAAATCACAATTAATGCATGATGCGGACAGCTGGTGTTGCGTTTGGTATGGAAAAAAGTAGGTCTAGTTTATTTTTAAGTTCCATGTCACAGTACAGATAGATAGATTAATCTACTACAAATGATTGTCAACGATACCTCCCCGACACCGTAGTTTCGCCGTAACTACAATTTATGAAACAATCGGGAATAAAAAATACTTACATTACGTAGTAATCATAAATCGTTTAAAATTCGATATTAAAGTATGTAAAATTTGATCCATTCTTTGTTTTTTCTAGACCACCAGCGCCATCTCCGTCCACGGCACTGAAGAGTCCAAACCAAGAGATTACTTGTATATTACCGCACATATTGAACATTAGACTGCAGGCCGATGGGGATATTGTTATTAATGATAAGGTAATGATTACATTATAGTACTTTGTTTAAAAACTTTTGTTATTAACGATGTTTCGTGGCCAGTCGGTCGAGATATAGTTTTGTTTTTATTTTTCCACTCATTGCCACATATTTTTTTATAATTTTTATACGGTTTTTATGAAGTTATGGTGGTCACTGACGCTCATGGATTTAAAACAGGAGTTCTATCTAAAGTCAATCGCAGATACATTGCTGTTTGGCTTCTTCTGAGGAGTAAGATGGTAGTCTCATATGAAACTGAGCCGACAACTGCACCTTTTCATTGAAACCAAAGAACTGCTTTACGTTAGAATTAGGTGTGGCGGTGGTACATTCCCGGTAGAACCATACTGGTTCTACTGTCTTCTAACACCAACTATATTTGTCTTTTTTATTAAAAACACCTATATCGTATCCTTCTACTGATTTTTAAAATAAATTACGTTTCCAGTGCGACCTGTCCCCATCGGAACCCAATCGGGCCTTACTCCCGAAGCCGAAGAAATCCGGTCCGTCAGAGCAACAGTACCTACTGACGGCGGCGGTGGTCTGCGTGGAGGACAACCCGCGGAACCTCGTGGCCTACGTGCGCGTGCCCGAACGGGACCGGGACCACGCCTGGTACCTGTTCAACGATCTCAGGTGGGTATACTGCGCTAGTATAGTCTGAAATGGAATTCGAGTTAAAAAATAAAAGCTAAGGTTACCATTTAAAATTAGTATTATCGCATTAACATTGTTTAATTGCGCACTATTTTAAACTTTAACGTGGCGTAAAAAAAAATCATAATTATGTCATATGTCCTTAATATTTAGTAACCACTAATACTTTGATACGTTACTGGTGTCAAAGTTATTATCACTGTACAATTATGTGCATAAAGCATTTAACGAACAAACTGGTAATTTTATACTAATAATTTAGTACGTTAGTGATGTCAAAATTCAAAGTATTGCATGTACAATGATTCCCATAAAGCATTTTGCGAAGAAACTACTAATTTTATTGTAACAATTCCAGCATAGTGTCGGTGAGCGCGGACGAGGTGGTCCAGCTGGGCGCGTGGTGGAAGTCGCCGTGCGTGCTCTTCTACACCAGCCGCGGCTCCTAGCCGGCCGCGTGCGGGCCCGCTCACCGGTACGTACACGTAGTCACGTACACGTAGTTACGTACACGTATATCTATGAATACTATTCACCTGTCGAAACTTTCTAAATTCGACCGTAATTTAAATTAAACAACTAAACTTCATATTGTCCAAAGTAGCACGAATATTTCCCAATTCAAATAAATTGTTGCAAGTTCAAGTTATATTGAACGCACCCGTTAAAGGTAAAAAAGGTTTAATCAGCTAAGCTGCATTTAAAAGCAATAGCGGATATATTGAGCCGCGCGACTGCAACAGATGCTTATTATTGAAATAATTCAGTATTTATTATTTTATTATTATTTCCATTGTAAAAGTACAGCCCGCCACCTACAAAGCCTAATCAAAAAAAAATCCGGCTGATATAGTTGTAAAGAGAAAGCTTTCTCTGCATCGTGATGCTGACGCGCTGCCGCGCTACTTGTGACCTAATGTGAAAGCGCTCTTATTTTAGGGACGATACTTGAAAGTAGAGTCTTTGAATTATAAGGCTTACAAGAACAATTTTGATCAACAATTTGTACTCTGATTACAGCGCGGGCCCATACCCAATAAACGAGATGTTCTACCATCTGCCAACCGGACAACACAACTGCAATCGTCCAATAGTACTTCCTAAACGTAATAATTCCTAATCAAAGTCTGAGCGGTGAAGTATGGATCGTTAGAGTAAGTTAGAGTAATATTTCCTTTGAGAGCAAGAACAGATGGGACTGTGAAATAAATGGATTTACTTAAGATTTTCTAGATAACTTGTGTCAATAAAGATTGGATGCAAAATGACCGGTTTCTATTCGAATTGCTCGATAAATACATTATTTATTGACACAAGTTATACTTATTGAGTCGTCTTTGTAATGTGTGCGTTTTACTGCAACTGCCTCTATCATTGCTGGGCCTAATTTTATGTTTTGATATTCCAATACTATCACTAATTTTGCTAGATTTACATTTAAGCTATTACCTAAGTATCTAATGGAATATTTGTGGGAGATTTAGGTCTCATGTGGCTACAATATTCTTCTTCTAAATCGGTTTAAGAGAGATATTTAACCTCATTCCACAGACAAATGGTTTTTAGCGTTTGTTTTACATAAAAAGAAAGCAATAAATACTTATGGTTTCATATGCTCCACTAAAACTTAATGTAACGTGAAACGTATAAAGCAAATTCTGGTTGCGAAATACAAATATGTTATCATCCATCCATCAGCCCTTTGATGTCCACTGCTGGACATAGGCCTCCCCTAAATGGCGCCACTCCAACCGGTCCTGTGCCCTCTGAATCCAACGGTTTCCCGCTGTCTTCTTCAGGTCATCGGTTCACCTGGTGGAGGGGGGGACCTGTACTCCTTTTGCCTAAACGTGGTCGCCACTCGAGGACTTTTATAGTACCCCAAATATTTTATAGTAATACTTAAAATGGTGCGTTGTAAAGATGCTTACATTATACAGACGGCGTTGTACTTTCCAATACTATGAAGTTACAGTAATGCATCAGTTGTTTTTATAAATTTAAGTATAAAGAAATAGGGAAAATGATCGATCGAAGGTCGATGAGCCGCGACCGAATGTTAGACCTTTAAACTAAAGGCTCTGCCACTCTGGTCGTCATATTTTGTCTATCTAGACAAACAAAGACATTGAAGTTTACAAAATACCAATCGACATATATTTTCAAATAAAAACCAGCTGAGACATTATTGTAACTCGTAAAATGTATTTTTGTAACGAAATTATATTTATAAAGACACTCCATTTCATAATCAGTAAAGGAGAGAGGCAAATGTCACTCTTTGAATTACTGGGAGAATGCAATATTTATTGTGGTATTCGTAAATGCGTTCGTGATAAGAGAGATTTCGATGTGAAGTGAAAGTGATAAATTATGATCTTGATAAAAATGTTGATGCTTTCTTGAAACGATTATATTTTCAGTGTATGGATGATTCCGATTGCTTCTCTACTGTATTGTTATATTTTATTTACACGATATACAGAGTGGGGATAACATATAGACATTTATAACGTTGTAAAATAAGACATCAGAAAAATACTTTTAACCAACATTTTATTCTCAATTCTTTTTCAATAATGACAGCTCTGCCACGTCAATCATCGTACCTCTCCTCTCCGCACCTCACCCCCTCGCCTCACCGCACCTCCTCCGTCACCACACCGCACGTCCTTCGTCACCGCACCACGCCACATTAAAGCATCTCATCACTGCTGCGTTACGCATTATTTATACTTAAATAACTTAAAACTTCAACTAATTTACTAATAAGTGACTAATAAGTCCTTCACATGAAAATAAATAGGTGTATGAAGTTGTCTTGATGTACTTAAATTTAAATTCATCTCGAGTCTGGCATTAACGTTTTATGTAAACAATCACTACATAGTATAAAACAAAGCCGATTCCCGCTGTCTGACCCTATGTATGCTTAAATCTATAAAACTACGCTAGAGATTTTAATGTAGTTTTGTTTTTTTTTTTTTACATTTGGGCGGAACGAAGTTCGCCGGCTCAGCTAGTCATTTATAAAGTATTATTATACGATAAAAATTTGGTGAAGAAAATGTTGATTTTTAAAGTTGAATAATATAATTAATATTGAATTATTATAAATAGAAGTCGACATTTCCTGTTTTTATTTTATTAAATTTAATATAAAATTTATTTTTAGATTTTTATCGTGGTATGCAATACATAGAGGATTGCGCAGCACCCATCGTTCATTCAGATTCAATTAACTTAAACTTAATGAATTTGAATGAACTGTAATCTGAATGAAACACATTCATTCAGATTACAGTTCATTCAAATTCATTCAGCGTTAAAAAAACAGAAACAAACATCGTAACATTATAACCTTAATTACGCATAAACGCTTCTATGCGTATGCTTTGTTGGCTTTAAATTTGTGATTTCGAGGATGTTACTTCACATACTGTCTGACTGCATAGATTAAACGATTTATATTTCATTGGATTTTTCTCGCCGTGCGGTTTTCCGTCTGCACGTTCCACTTGCATTGTATAAATAATAGAATAATGCATACGCAAATCGCTTCTCTTTTAAAAAAAAACACGTTTTTCACACTCATAGCCCCACAGTAGGACTTTCTCCTGTGTCGTTGGTACCATGGACACACACAAGATGAATACACAAACACCTAGACCCAGAACAGGAATCTAAACACATCATTCAGATACCTGTCTGGCCGGGAATCGAACCCCAGACCCATTGCGCGTCAGACCGGTATGGTAACCGCTCCGCCACGCGGGTTTTTTATGAGCTTAGCTTAGCAAAAGCTTTTTATGTACATGCAAATGCAATAACATATACACGATGTCTATGATTATCCCCACTGAATGTATTTCAATCGAACCACGATACGAAAATGTAGTTTTAAATCATACTGCCTTCTATTTTAACTGTTTTTTATTTCAAAATAAACCTTACCGTGAAGTGTATGTTTAATTACACTACCATCGTTATTTATTGAAATATAATTTTAAATTAATTTAAATCAGTTAAAACGAGTTAGATTTGAAATAATGAAAATATCAAATTTGTGCACTGCATCCATTTTTGGTTCCGCATAAGATTTTATTTTTGTACCGCATTTATACGACTATATGTAAAAAGGTCTATTTAATAGGTTTCGACACCATTTTAAGTTACCAAAATACAGGGTGTTTATAAAATTGACAAGGTCTGATTAAAAATTTTAATCAGATTACAACGTAATCGTCAACCCTTTACTGGCCTACTGTGGGGCACGGGTATTCTCTCAGAATGAAAGAAAGGAGAGTTGACGACACAATTTATTAAATCTTAAGCAATATTAGGTCAATCAATTTGATCCATGCAACATCTGTTTTAATCTTTTGAAATAAATTTTTATGAATGAAATGAAAAATATTTCAATGTGTCAGTTTCAAAGGCATGTTTGGTGTCTTAATAAGTATAGACATTAGCTCAATGAATAATCAAAATCAGTGAAAATGATTGAACAAAGCACAATAATGCTCCGAGAGTAGTTTGCTTAGATTCTTTATTCAGATCTATCGTCGTTTTATGATCACCCTGTATGTTATAGTTGTTAAGCCAAGTGGACGCAGTGGACATAAATTTAGCAAGTAAGGATAAATTAAAATTTCCATTAAATTTAAGACTTAATATTAGAACAAATTTGAATTTTAATCTTACAGTCAGTTAGACTAAGTGATTATAATATTGTAATGAGGCAAAAATTGTATGAAAGTTATATTTATTTACGTTGGCGGTATTACATATCCGACCATTATTATAAAAAATCATTCTGTCACAGATTATGAGAAAAATATGGATGACGCCCATGGTCAACTTGCTTTATTTCCGTAATAATAATAATACTTGTAAGATTATTGAAAATGGATTGTTCTGTAACTTTACTCTTTAGTTCAGTTTTCAGTTAATTTTACAATGTCTTGTTTAAAGTTCATTTAATACCCTCCTATAAAAACTACTTAAACATCGGACTTTAAATACTTTAAAAAATACATTGTCACTGAGGTAAAACAATATGCGTTATCTGTTTTTGTCTCACAATCTCGGTGCTTTATTTAAATCTGTCTTCTTTTCACAAATTATTAACTTGATAATCAATATCAATTGTTTCCAACTGAAATATAATTATGTGCATAGATATATTTTATTAATGATGCTGTGACACGTTTATATAAAAGTAAAAGTTTCAGTCTTAATAGAATTTAATATTGGATGTTTCTGCGTGTGATATATTTTTTCACAATGATAATATTTTGGCTATAATGTTTAGCTTACTATGTTTTGATACGAGGCTTAGGATGAAAACGGAGCAATAAATAATTTGTTTAGTTCTAAGTCAGAGAGGCGATATTTTAATTATGCGACCAGGTCTATCACATAACATAAAATAAATCGTTTTAAATGGTTTCTTGAATAAAATATTTTAACATATCGAATTCTAACAATTTGCGCAGTATGTATTGTGTATTAAATCTTAGTTACGTCTAGTTGTTATTCAACTAGACGTAACTAAGAATTTGGTCAATTCTTAGAATTTATAAGAATAATAATAGATATTAAAAAACGATATTAAATGTAGCTCCTTTATGTCTCAGCAAATATAGTTCAACCTCCGGTTTCGTACCATTTTTCCACTCTGAGAGTATTTTATGGGGGAAATAATATCAATATCCAGCCAGAATTTGGAAATTATTTTATATTGACCATGGAACTTGTTAATATAACTAAAACATAGGCTGGCTAAATCAATAAAGGTTCAGAGATATATAACATTTAATATTGCAGAGACAAGAGAAAAGTATTTGCTTTACATGACGCGTTAGAGAGAACACATTAATTTAAACCGTAAGTTTAATTTCATTTCAATCGGCCTATAAATCTCTGCAATTCGAAGTATATTATGCAATCATACTTTATTTTATATAATACTTATTCTAACGATAAGGCAGACGGGCTACTTGATGGAAAACCAGGGGACCTTGCAACACCATGGGAGTCGCCAATGCATCGCCGACTTTGAAGGAGAGCTCTTTTTGCACCTTTCTTGAAGAGCCCCATGTCATAGTCATAGTCCCATGTCACCTTTTATTCAGTTGACTTACCTGCTCAGTCAAAATTACTTTTGACGGGTTAAGAGTTCTAACTACAACATGATTAAATATTTCAAGAATGCAATGCGAACGCGTATCCTCTTGTCTCATTTTCACATCTGAATATTGTTATCGTGATATGGCTGCGTCTACATGCCAATATAATGAAACAAGAACATTGAACGTATTGATGCTCTCTGATTTAGGCTTACAAATCCGTATTACTGACGTGGCCTTATACAGTAGGACACAATCATGTCTACCTCTAGAGACACGAATATTGTTATCGCTTTATTACATCAGAATAACGAAATCATGACGCATAATCTATTTTACGAAAGAAATAAGCAATCTTGATATGTTATTAAGTAATATGCATTAAAATCATTATTTGTGTCAAGAAATTTTGTAGTTCGAAAACCGAAATTATATTATTTATACTTAATCTTCAGATATACGCTTAAAATTGTTAATATCGTTAATCTCTCACTCATATTTATTAGCTTTCTTCAACCGCAGGAAAATGTTATTAAGAATTCTACATGCCTGAATATACCTGGCAAATTTACTGTAAGGACCGTAAAGTTTATATTTCATCCAATTAGTATTTTCACGAAAATATTTTTGGAGTTAAACACCAAAGCTTCCAGAAAAAGCGATTGACGCTTGAAGTTATTATTTCACGACTCGGTTTAATGAATCTTAGAGATAAATAATTCTCAGAGTTGTGTGAAGTATACCAATCCCCTCTTGGCCAACATAATAACCTAACGTAACCTTACTCATTTGAGATATGTTACCAGCAGTGGAAGACTAATAGATGGATGCACAATTATCGTTATTCTGATGTAAAGCGTAAATTGTTTGTATAACTGTTCAACGTGTTGCAAATGAGTATTTGTTTACAATGTGTAATGGGATTGGGAACATGCAATGCATAACAAAATGAAACGTCTCCTTAACTGACATCACTACATAGTATAAAACAAAGTCGCTTCCCGCTGTCTGTCCCTATGCTTAGATCTTTAAAATTACGCTACGGATTTTAATGCAGTTTTTTTAACAGATAAGAGTGTTTCAAGAGGAAGGTTTCTAAGTATAATACATGCATAATATAGTGAAGGATGACTGATAATTTTAGATTTTTGACTTTAAGGCGGAACGAAGTTTGCCGGGTCAAATAGTATTACATAATATTAAACAATATTTCACATATTTTTGCGTACAATCAAGAAAAAACTGACGTACTCCTCTACGTTAAGGTTTTTGTCTCAAATAGGAACATGATTTAACATTTAAATAGAACATTGCATATCAATTGAATTTGATTAAGGTTTTGCAAATGTCTTGCAAAGAAATCATATTGTATGTGTTGCATTTTTCCAACGCATTTCATCATAATTTATATTTTATGCGCATGCGCGTTTATTAATGCGAAGATCAAGTTGTTGATATTAAATGAAATGCGTTAAGAATATTCTGACAGACACGTTCTCCATTTCATTTCGAATCCTTTTTCTAGAATAAAATCGTAAGTGTGTTATAGTGATGTAACGAATAGTTGCATTTGCAAATATTTGCATTTGCAAATATTCGCATGTTTTTAGATATTGGTATTTGCAAGCATTGTGCGAATGTTTTCCGAATATTGAATGGCAGTTCTTTGCAAAAAAGGTCGCCAAATTTCGGCACCCTATACCAAGTAGGACAGACCGGGGTCGGTTGTAACAATTTGTCTTTAATTGCTCACAGCATAGCCATTACAGCTGTTTACAACTTACAAAGTTTTTAGGATGACAGCATAGTCATTTGTCTTTAAATTAACATCAAAATCAATAGCTTACAAAAAAAAAAAAAATATGGAGTGTGTGCAATTGTTACAACCGACCCCATGCCAGGGGCGGTTGAAACACCAATGGTGAAAATAAATAAATAAAAATTTGGGTTTTTATTAATTTAAAATACTGAAATGTAATAATTTGCATTTGCGATTGTCGGTAGGAAACATTCGCATTCGCGAATAACAAATAATGACATTCGTTACATCACTAAGGGCGCGTTCCAGATGACGCTCACAAAGCCCCAAACGCCCAAAACGTTCCACAAGGCGACCGCGGTCGTTGTGGCCGCGGCGAATACGTCACTCATGACGTCATGACATACGCCCACGCGACGCTCACGGCGACCCATCTAACAAGGTGGGTTGAAGTGATCGTTCCAGTAAACAATACTTCAGTAAAGCTTACAAGCTAATGGAACGGGAAAAACTGCGGTCGTGAGCGTGCGCTTTGTGAACGTCTAATGGAACGCACCCTAATGTGTTACGGTGCATTACTGACACGTTCAATGTCAAGAGTTAAATGAACTTTTTTTTTTAATACACAACTAAGTTTCATTTTGATTTTAACAACTTGTTTATCGTATTAATAAAAGTGCGTTATGGTTTTCGGTTGTGACTTTTGGAAATTTTATTTTCCGAACCGGAATATTTTTTACTTGCTTTTCCTTGGAACAATTAAATATTTTTTGTATAGATAGCTAGATTTCATTTATTTTGATCGTGAATAGTATTTTTTGATTCTCATATAAAATAAATTATTTTCTTTTTTATAACACCTGCGGTGGTCGGTTAAATAAGGTAAATAAAGTAATAATGAAAATATAATTCTTTTATTTCGTACATCCAGCATTTTAATATCATTTCACTAGGGTCCATGATAATACAGACGATTTGCCAATTCTCCAAAAATCTGCACAGGTTTTGGTACAAAATGCAGCACTCAGAATCACATCTTCGGTGTTGTCAATGAGGATGATTTTTCTGAAAATGAAAGAAAAGAGATACAGAGTAAGTCAAAGTGATCTTATTAACTGTAAGTAAACATAAAGTAAGTCAAAGTATCTTGATTATATGTCTAACACAAAATTTTAAAATAGAATTTTCAAGGTGGTAGAACCTGAGTAGTTCGACCGAAGAAGTACCACCGCCAGACCTATTTCTAGCGTGAAGCACTTCTTGCATTTCGATAAAAGGGTGTGGTTGCCGGCACACTTTCACATGAGGCGACCATGATAGTTCTCGGGAGTAGCAACATATCTGTGATTGACTTCAGATGAAACCCATGTTCTGTATGAAGTTGATCACAGATGTCCATGGGCGGCAGTGGCCACTTACCATCAGGTGGACTGCATGTTCGTTTACTACTTCAGTTGGATAAAAAAAATGCGATTAATAACCAAACGCTCGTGGTAAAAATTATCAAAAATCTTTTATTAATATAACTAATTTAGTTTACATTTATTCAATTATATCTTTATGCTGAGTTGGAAGAAATCATATATTTAATATCTCCAAATAAAATCCGAGTCTTGAGTTGGTCCCAAACAGTGTAGTGAAAGTTATATTTTGTTGGGCAATTATAGAATTTTTCAATACATAGACGTAGCAAACGTCCGGACTACACCGGATGGCAAGTGGCCACTGCCGTCCACGGACATCTGAAATCAACCCCATTAGCAGTTTTACCTTCGGAGTCGAACCACGGAGGATTCTACCTTCGTAATAATATTATGATTCTATTTTTTTTTTTTTTTTTTGGTCTGACTGAAGTAGAAAACGGGCATGCAGTCCACCTGATGGTAAGTGGTCACTGCCGCCCATGAACATCTGTGAGCAACTTCATACAGAACATGGGGTCTATCTGAACTCAATCACAGATGCGTCGTTACTCCCGTGGACTATGATGGTCGACTCATATAAAGAATGCCGACAACCACACCCTTCAATCGAAACGCAAGACCTGCTTCACGCTAGAAATAGGTGTTGCTTTGGTACTTTCCCGATCGAACTACACTGGTTCTACCACCTTCAAAAATACTTAGAATAAATACTTACTCCAAGCAAAATTCGTATATGACATGATCGAAGAGCGGTCTCCTGCAGTTTACATTTTCGCAAGACGACACCGGTCCGTTGCGTAAGTCGCTCTTAATAAAACTTGGTAAGAAATTGTAGTGTTCATCAACTAAATCTGCTGGACTGTAATACTTTCTTTTGGTTTTTGGAAATACTACGCTATTCCCATTGAGATCACAGGGTGTGTTTAGATGGAAACCTTCAAAATACTCCTGTATATTGTTAACATTGTTGTTATTTTCAAAATCGGGTCTCCTACACCAACTATCAGAGTATATACTTTGGGGGTTCGTTGAAAGTCTTTTAGCGGCGATACAAATAACTTCGTACAGACATCGTTTACTCAGTTCGAAAAGGCTTGGCGGTGATGGTCTGTCGTGTAGTATGATACTGTGTTGAGGAGGGAAATGTATGTCAATGTCCCACTCCCTGGAGCCCTGCCTCAATTGTAAGCGGCACCTTGCTTTTCCAGAGACGTGTTGGTATTTAGGAAAGCTTAAACATCTGAAAAAGAACATTAGCGTTAAGCACAATAGATGTACGTAATGATTTTCTTTTTAATAAGTATAACGGGAATACAGGTTACATAGTATGTGGCCACAGCCGCCTACGGACTTCTGCGAGCAACTTCATATAGATTAGGGGTCGTATCTGAAGTCAATTATAGATGCGTTGCTGCTCCCGAGAACTAAGATGGTCACCAAGAACGAAAAGCAAGAAATACTTTACACTAGAAAAATGTCTGGTATTTTTTTTATCTGACTGAAGTAGCAAACGTGCATGCAGTCCACCTGTTGGTAAGTAGTCACTGCCGCCCGTGGACATCTGTAATTAACTACATACAGAACATGGGTTCCATCTGAAGTCAATCACAGATGCGTTGCTACTCCCGAGAACTATGATGGTCGCCTCATGTGAAAGTGTGCCGGCAACCACACCCTTCTATCGAAACGCAAGAAATGCTTCACGCTAGAAATAGGTGTGGCGATGATACTTCCTCGGTCGAAGTACACTGGTTCTAACACACCAGGTATTAGAAGTGACTACGTAACGTATTACCAAGAAGGATATTTTATTTTTAAGAATGATATTTTTACAATTATCATTATTTATATTATTATTCGAAATTAATGATTATTATTATTTTATTTAATGTAGTTAGTAGGTATTGACTTTTTTAATTTACTGTTCTTTCTTTTTTTTTTTTAATATGTGACTCAACTTGTTATAAAGTGTAATTGGTGAATAACCGTTCTTTGTAACAATAAATAAATAAATAAATAATTCCCTATTACTATAGTAAAGAACTTACCCAATATTAAGGCTCCTAGTTTGTTGCCCTCGAAACATGTGATACCACAGAGAGTAAGGAATCGTCTTCAACCCAATGTTCCTCCAGAATCTGAATTCGCAATGGTGGTAATTGTATACTGGTCTCTGTGGCAGCCATTGTAATTTATTATCTGTAAATGAAAGAAAAACACATTTAACACACATAGCTCTGCGTTTTTATGTTTAACCAAACAGGTGGTGGCACCACCCTTTATTGTCCCGCTTCTGGCACGGGTCTTCTCTCAGAATGAGAGATTTTTTAGGCTATAGTCCACCACGCTGGCCAAGTGCGAATTGGTGGACGACACACACCTCCGAGAACTTTTCAGAGTGCAGGTTTCCTCACGGTGTTTTCCTTCATTGAAAAGCAGTGATAATTAATTTCTAATACGCACATAATTTACAAAAAAGAATCAGTAGTGGGTGCCTGGGTTTGAACCTCGGACCTCCCAATCGAGAGGGCAAGTTTTAACCATTAGACTATCACTTCTCTATGACTGAGACTTATTAAATTACTTATCTACAAACAAGCAATAGAGCCAAACCAAAGGGGCAATGGAGCCAATTGCATTGATAAATTTTTCCATCAACGGACTTAAGTGACATTGTCACCGATCCAGTGAATCCAGCAGATCCTGAGATGTGCTATATGACTATACCCTTGTTTAAAACAAACTATAGCATTGACCTTATCAGAATACCATTAAAAACACATTCTACACTCGTAGTCCCACACTAGGATTTTCTCCTGTGTCGTGTGCATCGCCATCGTCGCTTGGAAAGTCGAGCCTTCCAAATTAAAATTATAGACTCGCCAGCGATAGTTACCACATCTATTTCAGCGTTATAAGACAGTCATCAGGATATTCTGGTTAAACTTAAAACGCTTTCTACACTCATAGCCCCACAGTAGGAAGTTCCTGTGCTGTGGGTTCCATGGACACACACAAAGACGAATACACAAACACCCAGACCCAGAACAAGAATCTAAACTCATTATTCAGATATCTGTTTGGCCGGGAATCGAACCCGTAACGCACTGCGTGTCAGACCGGTGTGGTAATCGCACCGCCTCGCGGATCGTCAAAGCACGCTGCAAGCTATAAACTTGAGACATTACAGGTAGGATGCCAATCCACTAGCCGCTTACCAGCAGTTTACAGCATGTTAGTTTAGTCCAACCATCACTACATAGTATAAAACCAAGTTGCATCCCGCTGTCTGTTCCTATGTATGCTTAAATCTATAAAACTATGCTACGGACTTTAACGCAGTTTTCTTTTAATGGTTGAAGTGTTTCAAGTGGAAGGATTTTATGTATAATAAATGCACAACATACTGGAGGAACACTGATAATTTTAGATTTTTAACTTTTAGGCGGAACGAATTTCGCCGGGTCAGCTAGTAGGTATTATATAAAAAACAAACACACGCCGTCAACTAGTCATAATATAAACAAACTGTACTATGCACATTTTCATGAAACAAAACATCCCGACGTTATAACTTTTATTTCAGTAACACGATTTATCATCCAGCCGGAATCTCATTTATTTTTATTCCAATACATTAGTGTTATCGTTAATATATTTAATGGGATGTCGGAAAGCTCCCGTTTCTAGTTACACAACTTTATTTCGAACAGTGCAAATAGGTCAGACTAAGATCAATGAGGAAGTAATGAACTTGATTTATCATGGACGTTGCAAAAGGAAGCAACTAGGTGGAAGATAACATCTTTTACGGACCTATGCAACTACTATCTTTAACTAGCTTTAAAGTACGTTTTGGTACTAATTCGTAAGTCCAGTTTAAGGTTTTAAACTTAGATACCTACATTGACTGAGGCGGCATTATTACCTATGTACCTTAGAACAGTATTTTGTACTCTGGCCTAAATCGTTGGTCGATGCTGAGGAAAATTAGTTTTTTTATTTTTTCAGACATTAAAGTTTGCAACGCACCGCGCGGCATTACCAAAAGCTTAAGTCTATAAATTAAGATATTTAGTGACGAATTTACATATTTGCCGCCAATAGGATAATCTAATAAAATTATTTTAGCCGCCCTATAAAATGTGCTCTTGACAACCACACATTTAAATAATCTTCTAATTCGGTGACCAAAAATTGGTCGATAACATATAATTATACATTTGCTGGCCTAAAGGCTATCGCCCTAGACTCCAGCCTACTTAGCCTGCTAGTATTTCTTATATATAGCAAATAAGTTTTAAGTCGCCTGAATGTAAGCGGCTATTGACACCTATGAAATTAACTCTATATAGATTACTTAGTCTCAATACGTGATCACAGATGTGTTACCGCTCCTCAGTAGGTACAAGTTTCCTAACCTTAGTACAAGTTGGCCATAATTTCAAAGTACTTAAATAATTATTGACCGAAAACGTAAGCGTGTAGTGTAAAAGTAGGTACGATGATTGAATAAAAGCTTAAGCAATGATATTATGTAGGCAGTTTTGATGAAATGCAATAGGTAGGTACACTTGTATTAGGGGTAAGGGTATTCATTATTTGTTTAGATTTAGTTTAGTATTTCATTCATTTGTTTAACTTTTCATGCATTAGAGCTCTTGTCAGGTTACATTTAGCAATTCCGTTACATAGGTAGGTATACCTTATGACTGGGATAATATATAGGAGACTCTTTTAGTGGTAAATGATCGAAGCGGATGGAGCCGCGAGCAAAAGCTATAATAAGGGTATCTACCAACTATGTTGTTACTATTTTGTAAGTAGGTTGGACTTAAACCAATGAGGAAGAATCTCGATTTATCACTTTTACTAGCGGTGCTTAACTGTCGGGGTTTTACGAGCTGAAAACTCGGTTAGTTACAGATTAATGGTTACCACTAATTTCTTGGCTACTCAGCCCGTGGTTTGGTAAAGATATAATTACGAAACTATTTTACTTTTGTAAGTTGAACTATTTATTAATTTTTGTTATTTTTCTTATGTATCATTTGCCACCAAGCTTACCACCAATAGTTTTACTTTAGTTCTCTTTGAAGTAGGTACAAGACACATTGCTAATTGGTATTAAACAGGAATAGATCATTGCTAACACTAAAAACTAACTTGACATGAGTCATTTATTCAATTTACCACGTCCTTACTACCTAAATCTTTCTGTCACTTATCATTTCTTCGTATATGTCGGCGACACCGCGTATTTATGAAAAACACGTCGCCGATAATTAGTTAGTTTAAAGATCGAAAATTGTTTGTTTATTGAATTAGCAACATTTAATGATTTTTAGAATTGTTAGAGTTACCATACCGGTTTGACACGCAGTGGGTCCCGGGTTCGATTCCCGACCAGACAGGTATCTGAATTATGAGTTTAGATTCTTGTTCTGGGTCTGGGTGTTTGTGTGTACATGGCACCCACGACACAGGAGCAAATCCTACTGTGGGGCTATGAGTGTAAAAAAGCGTTTAAAAAAAAAGCGTTTAAATTTGTTATTGTCACACCACCAAGCATTGTTATAAAAAGGCGAGCGAACGCCGGTAGAAAAAGATTCTTGTTTAACCGTCGAAGCGTTCGGACCTCCTAAATTGTAAATAAATCGAAGAAGTTTACTTTTGTGTTTTACTTGAAATCTTCAAGAAAGGACAATAATGAAGACCATCGACTATCCTGACGTCACGCATCACTCGTATCACTTCGTTATATATATTTTGTAATGGTTTAATATATTATAAAATTTTGAAAAGAAAGAAGAAAGTTTGTTTTTATTAACTGCGGTAGCAAACGAGCATGCAGTCCACCTGATGGTAAGTGGTCACTGCCGCCCATGGACATCTGTAATCAACTACCTACATAGAGAACATGCCTTGCTACTCCCGAGGACTATGATGGACCCCTCATGTGAAAGTGAACCACACCCTTTTATCGAAACGCAAGAAATGCTTCACGCTAGAAATAGGTGTGGCCTGTGGCCACATTAAAAAATTTCGCTGTTTCTATACATCACATATTTGTAAAAAAAAGTAGATCGAGGACAGTTAATGTGTAATTTTAGGACAATCAACGTTTGCCTTCTTAGTCTTTGAAATCCATGATTGGTGTAATCCGTCTATTAGAATTCATTTATTTCATTAAAATTTATTAAAAAAATGTTGTTATGTTTTATTTCAACAGTTTTAACTACAATTATTTATCTACTAGATGTATGACATAAATAAAAAAACTCATTACACATTTCAGTTCGTGACCTGGCACATGTTGTAATTATTTTGTTTTGAATTGTTATTTTATTATTCTGTTAAAATTTATATTGTATTAATTTAACTAGGTATGTAACAACACTAATATGTCTAATATGGAGAGCGATGTACGCATCTGGCATGCATAATACCAAAGTACTTGTAATTTAAATACGTTTTTTGTATTGTGTTGTTTGTAATGATGTTGATGTGTCAATAAAAAAAAATAATAAATAAAATGACATGTTACATTACGACATGCTGTAGTTGAACACCGGATTCTAACTCAGACCACTCAGACATTTTTTCTCGAGACTCCAGCTCTAAATAGCAAAATTAATAACTTTTATGGGCTTGGTTCTTATTCATCGGCATATTGCTTGCGGAAGAGTACTGCGGATCTATGAGCTCATCCGCAGAAAGTTTGATTTGTCTTTCATTACGCAATTTTAACTATAACATCCCAACACAGTTATAAATAATCCATTACTCTTCTAATGTAAACAGGAAAGCATCAATTTCTCTATCACAATGTGGATATAAACGCGCATAACAAATTGAATTTGTGCAGTGAACGTTGGAACTTGGAATGCATTTGTATGGCTTGTTTGGCGAAATTAGCATGGTTTGGAGTACCTATATAATGTGATTAGCGGTTTCCTACTTATATATTACAACTTCTAACGTAACACTTAGTATTATTTTAATAGTACAGTTTATACCTAATACCTAATAGTCATATGCCCCGGGTAGATTTTTTTTTATCTGACTGAAGTAGCAAAGGAACATGCAGTCCACCTTATGGTAAGTGGTCACAGCCGCCCATGGACATCTGTAATCAATTTTATACAGAAAATGGGTTCCAACTGAAGTCAATCACAGATGCGTTGCTACTCCCGAGGACTATGATGGTCGCCTCATGTGAAAGTGTGCCGATACCACGTCATTTAGATTCCGGTTGCATGTTCACTCATCTGTGGTCATTCTCAAGCAAGACTAATTTTATCTGGGGTTGTTTACAAATTTCGCCGTGACTACTTACCATAAGGTGACTTTTATGCTTGTTTGCGTATTCCTTATTATGTAAAAATGTCTAAGTATATAGACAGGACAAAATCAAAATGTGCATGTATTTAAGTACTTATGTTAAAATTAGACAAAAAGCTTCTAATTTTGACGGAAATTGATCACGGATAATAATTAAAAATAAGCATTAGTTAATTTTATGAATTTTGTCTACTTAGTTTTTAGACTGTATTTATATATTATGAATGCATTAAAATGCAACAACAAAACGCCACACGACCGAAATTAAGAAAATGTTTACCACAAACCGATAAGTATCGCAGTGCGCGCAGCTCCGCTATCCTGAGCGGCAGCTCACATAGCTCATTCTCATCCAATATCAGGAACTTCAAGTTTTTGACTTCGCCAATCTCATCCGGGATACGCCGTAGACGATTTCCACTCAAATCGAAACACTTCAAGCATTTCAACTTAGATATTTCTCTCGGTAACTCTGATATATCGTTTCCACTCAGGTACAGGCTCTCCAAGTTTTCCAGTTTCCCTATATCACTGGGAACGCGTGTTATAAGGTTCTCCTTCAAATATATATCAGTTATATCACTCTCATCTCCCTGTATTTTATGTAAAGGGAACTCGGTGAAGCCTCTGTAGTTCCAATGAAGAACGTTGCTTTCGTTAACGTTGAAATTCATTTTTGTTTTGTTTCAGAATTGTTCTATTTCTGTTCTGTTTTGTATACAGTAGAAAACATTGTTCAACTGTTTAATAATAGATTGTTTAGAGACTGATTTGACACTAAAATAACTCGATTTTTACTTTATTTGATAACGAATAACAAAAAAAATGAATTAAATAATTTATTTTCTCAAATCTAATTGTAATTGTCTACTATTTTATATAAACACAAATAATAGTCTAAATTATTTTATTTTTTTAAGGTATAAACACTGCGAAACAATCAGATTTATACTAATAATTTACAAATGTGTTAACACTATTTTAATGAGCCGTTAAGATGTTGATTGTGCTACAATAACTAACTGTAGATGACTAACTGACTAACTGTAGATATAAATGCACTTTTCAGGCGAGCATCACTACTACGACTGAACAAGTCTGTCTCACACACGAGACTATCATGTTATTTTTAAAATATAGCAAGGTCTTACGATTAAATATAGCTCACTCATCAATGTTAGAATTTTATTTGTATTACAGAGCTAAGTCCACTTAGTTGTTAATGTTCATTTCTTGATGACAGCCGAAACTTTATTTCGTAGCGCATTTTAAAGTGGACCTTTTATAGCTTGGAATTCAGATAAGTTACGAGCACGTATTTTTTGGGAAATGCATATAGAAAATAAATAAGAGAGTCTGCTTGTTTTAATTTTTTCTAGTATTTTTTATCGTTCGTTTATATATTTTAGTTTTAAAATTACGTAAAATTTTAAAATCTAAGGACCATAAAGACGAATATTTTTCGTAAAAATCCTACACAAAATACGATATACAAGTTAAAGTTCATAGATATATAGATTTGTCGTATATCAGCATATAAAATCCAAGTCTTTTCTGGACTAATGTATCAAGCGGCATGTAAAAATCTCGATCAATCACTGATGTTGGGGGATTAGGTAAATCTCAGGCACGTTTCCAAGATATTCTCAAAATTACAGAAGAACTAAGAGTAGGTATCTAAGAGTTCTCTTCTATATTCTTATGCGTAATAATACTAGATACCTACCATTAAACTATCATTGCTTGATGTTAATCGTGTGAAATTTACCTTTAGTACAACATATTTTTTGACCCAAAAAAACAACTTAACAACCAATTAACTAATGTACTTTCTACATAAATAACTTGTAATAAATGTAGGTAAAAATCTCGATCAATAACTAATGTTGGGGCAATAAGTAAATCCCAGGCACGATCCCAAGATATTCTCAAAATTACAGAAGAATTAAGAGTAGGTACCTAAGTTCTCTTCCATATTCTTATGCGTATAAATACTAGATACCTACCATTAAACTATCATTGCTTGATGTTAATCGTCTGAAATTTACCTGTAGTACAACATAATTTTTAACCCAAAAAAACAACGTAACTACCAATTAACTAATGTACCTACATAAATAAATTGTAATAAATGTAGATATTTTTACCCAAATACATAATTTAATCGTATCTTCGAAATTGAAATTCAGCTCATGTTATAAATTTACAAACGGTAATTAGTTCATATATTCTTGGCGATTTAGATAGAGACCAAGGCTGACGAAAATAATGTTCGAAAATAGGGCATTGTTAAGAGCGAGTATTATATTAGACTCTTCATAAGTAGATATGTACCTATCTACATACATTAATGTCAAATTTTAAACTATTCGAAAACTACTAAGGGTAGTAAACGCGTTGTAAATAGGTATAATGCTTATGATTCCTGCTTTTCAGACTTAGAGGATGATATTTTATTATTTAAAATGATGTTTTTTCAAGTAATGTCTGTCGGCATTCTACTTATCATTTCATTATGTGAAGTCAGGTAATTGGATTGAAGATTTTTGGCAAATTGTAATAACAAAAAAGTGAGTTTCTGCAACCATGTCCACCTTTAAGACTGAATATCGATAAATGTTGATAGTGGAAGTCAAATTCTATCCTGTTTTGTAGCATCTGATTGAAGTAGCAAACGAGTATTCAGTCCACTTAATGGTAAGTGTTCACCGCCACCCATGGACATCTATAATCAAATTCATATAGAGCGTGGGTTCTAACTGAAGTCAATCACAGATGCGTTGCCAGTCCCGACGGCTAGGATGGTCGCCTTATATAAAAGTGTGCTCGCAACCACGCCCTTCCATCGAAACGCAAGAAGATACCTTATAAAGCCTCATATTAATTCTACCTTCTACTAGGTACACCTGTTTTAATAGGTACAGATTCCTGTAAATAGCATTTTTACCTTAGCCGAACCACCAACTACTTACGACTTACTAGAAGCGTTCTGTGTTCGGGATCATTTTATTATATTACATTTATAATTTTACCAAAGGCTAATAATAATACTTAATATAAATAAACGACGAACTATATACCTAATACCACATCCTTCTTTGCTAAGTAATCCAGTTTGTGTTATTCCATTGGGTAACTGAAATTTGTTCATAACATAGAATAATTATATTTACTTTAAGATTCCGTCGCACCTATTTCCACTACACTAGTTCTACCACTTGGTGAAACTATCTTATTAAAATTATAAATGCAATTAAAATTATAAACAGTTTGACAACTAGATAGTTCTGTGATCAGCATAGGGCTACGATATCCCTTGCCTGGCTGTAGGCGCGAGAGTGGGAACTCGAACTGTCCAGTCAAGCGACCCCGGAAAGAGTCCACAAGGGGCATCGCATTCGGAGCAATCTGGTTGTGTTGCGTTGGAGATCCCGAAATCCTCCACGCTGAGCTGAAGAAGGCCGCCGGGGGGGTTGTAGCTCCCAAGGCGTCCAGTACCTTTTGAAGGTTTCCCCCTCGTAAACAAAAAAAAAGTTTATTTCTGTCGTGTCGCGGATGTTATGGAAACACAAAAAAGAATATCCATACGACTAGCCCCAAAAAAGAATACTAATTTCAGACACCTGGCCGAGGATCGAACCCGGAACCCATTTGTCCCACCAACATGGTGACCACTCCGTCCCACGGGTAAAGCTATATCTAAATTCAGTCTGTCAAGCCGAGGATCGAACCCGGGATCCATGTGTCACTGCCACTGACTATTTCGACACACGGGTAAAACTTATACACCCATTTGGCGCGTGTTAGTAGCACATCGGCCGGCCGAGGACGTTTGGTTATAAACAGTGTATTTACGTCCACCATTCGCGATACGTAATGGTGTTTGAAAGCCAAATCTTAAGAAATGGTTCGTATGTGCCGGTTGAGACCAAAAGTTCTTAAGGTTGCAAGCGAAATACTTAGTGAAAATTATTCATATAATGTGTTGCGCAAACGTTAAATAGATAGAAATGTTTGTCGTTGTCCACCAATTCGCACTTGGCCAGCGCGGTGGATTATGGCCTATACTCCCTCATTTTGAGAGAAGACCCGTGCCCAACAGCGATTAGCGACCTCATTTTGTATATTATTTTTACTCTTTAGGACATTATTGGGTTGACGACGACGTTTCTCGTTATCAAAATGTTATTCTTGTTGCAAATTGTGCCCGTGTTAGGCATGGGTATTCTTTAAGAGTGAGATGTGCTTTGGTCATAGTCCGTCACGCTTGTTTAGTGCGAATTAAATTAATAGAGTTCTTATCCCAGAGACCCGAAGCAACGGATCATTCAAAACATTTAAAAGCGAAAAATTAAGATTTATTTATAGCTTTAACCTTCATTATTTAACTAACTGATATTTAATATCAAATACTTATTAACTTTTGAAAAATCTGTGGTACTGAATTATAGGAATCTTAGACGAATTGCGAGGACGAGTTTTAACGACTAGAGTTAAACGTTAATATATTTATTATCAAATGGTAAAATATATACTATTTCTATGTACTTACTACACATTTTTCTTTATCAATAAAACAGTAAAATTGGCAAACGACCCGCCTGATATCATATATCTTTAGAACCCATGAACATCTGATAATGAATTTGAATAGTTAGCTCCTGGCTAACAGATAACGAACACAAATAAGTACCTAATGTGTCGCTCAATTGAATTCAGTTGGAAAACTACTACTGTTTTAATACTACTACTATTTTTAATCACACTTTATTTTTTTATTGATAATCATCTATTGACACTTCCCTGCCTTTATATATACGAAGTATGTAAATTTGTAAAAGAAAATATTCACAAATTTAATATTGAATATACTAGGTGCCCACGTAAAACACGTAACACTTTTAATGTGATGCCTACTAATACCTCAAAAAGTAAATTTTTATAAAAAGACCATTTATGGTATGGCACCTTTGCTATTTAATCATTTACCTGATGCACTGAAAATTCTTGATTTAAATAATTTTAACCAAAAATTGAAGTTAATACTAACTAATAAATGTTACTATAGAGTGGATGAATTTGTACAAGACAAAACAATATTATGTTGACATTATTATTTTAATTAAGTCCAATTCTATGTCACAATTATATATATTATTTTATATCTGTTCATATTATTGTTTTATATACTGACATACTTAATGTTCTTGACATATAAGCAATCGTAAATTTAAAAGTATTTGACATAGAATATAATAAGTAATCAATTTGTAGATCTAAATATTAATTATGTTGTTTTTTTATTATTATTATTCAAAATTGACATGTATCTTCCTATTAAATTATTGTATGCCTCTGTAGGCAAAAACAGAGAGACAATAATACTAATTTGTTTACACCATTAATGTACCTGTTTTTGACAATAAACTATTACTGATTACTGATACTGATTACTGATTTAAGCCAAATAACAGTTTGTAACTTCCACATCAACTAGAAATAAATCATTTCATAAATTTAAAAATTATATTTAAGTAATTGTGGCTTCTTTGTCGTGACTTCTATAATAGCATAGCCCTTCTGTACCAGTGGATATCGTAGAAGGAGCACAAGAGGCAACAGCCATGTGATGGACAGCAGCGTCTTCCCGTATAACATCAACACCCAATGTGGTCACCCGCACGCGTAACATAACATAATTTTACAAGGTGGTAGAACCAGTGTAGTTCGACTAGGGAAGTACCACCTCCACACCTATTTCTAGCTTGAAGCATTTCTTGCGTTTCGATGGAAGGGTCTGGTTACCGGTCTGGTTACTTTCACAAGAGGCGACCATCATAGTCCTCGGGAGTAGCAACGCATCTGTGATTGACTTCAGATGGAACCTATGTTCTGTATAAAGTTGATAACAGATGTCCATGGGCGGCAGTGACCCCATCAGGTAGACTGCATACTCGTTTGCTTCTTCAGTCAGATAAAAAAAACAGGTGGTAAAAATTTCCAACCCCATTTAGCCTATGTCCACAAAAGGAACAAAATAGGGTGTATGACATAATACAAAGAATAAAGGTAGATTGTTATGATATTTTTTTAATTAATGAAAACAACAAAAAATATTTCGATAAATTTATTATAGAGAGATCAAAATACATCAACGTTGTATTTATTGTACTTGTAATTCAAAATTAGAACAGGGCTAGCATTCTATTATATTCTGACACATTGTGTCTTTTTCAGATTTATTAATAAGTTTTTCAAAATATTTTTGTAAAACAAATGTTATATGATACAGTCACGTCTTCACATGCGAGACAATAATATGTACTATAATAACCACTTACTCATTTTAGGTTATATAGGTATAAAATTTTACTGTAATAAGAGATACATATATTGATTTATTAGTCTGGATCGCGCTCAGATAAATAAAAATAAAATCAATAAGATAGTAAAAAAATACATACAAAACATACCAGATAAAGACAATTGCATCATGATAGATTTGAAATACAAATGAAAAATTAGGATAATTATACTACTAAGCCTGCTACGTTCCAATATTAAATCTAATAATAATTTAAAGCTAAACGACGCATTATACAAATTATCAAGTAAAAGTGACTTATCTAATCTACATATCACACTCATTCAGTACTAGAAATATCTCAATCAGACTTTGAAGAATTAGAAAAGTTTAAGGATATGTTTGTAAGTTACATATGTTACGTACGTTTCTATAACTAAGCAGAGTTATACAGAAAAAATAGCACAAAATAATTTACTTTTGTTTTACAAAACACTACTTATATGGAGAACTTAGGATGCTCAGAAACACCATTTTTTGAACAGGCGGCGCGAAAATTACCACCTGTAAGTCAAAATAAGATAAAATTGGGAATCTGTCATCATTATAGAAATACACAAGATACACAGTCTCGAACAAAAATTACGCCTAAAACTATCGTCAAATTTACGTTGTTATTTATGGTCATAACGACCATATATTTTATCAATACACATATATTTTATCAATACAACCTTACGTCCATGATTTATTGTATTAATAACGCTTTAAGCAAAAATAAATAAAATTTTACTACTTGAAATGAGCGCTCAATATTGTCATTGAGCGCTCTTTTTCACCGGACAGTTTTGAGGCGCTGTATGTGTATCTTGTGTTTTTCTATATCGATGGAATCTCTATTAAACTTAGGATTTATACGCCACAGTATGCTTAGAATTGGAATAAAGAATATGTAAAGATAGGCTTAAGTCCTCTTTCATACTTACCAATTGTCGTGGGCAATTATTATCACGTTATCCTATAAGTAACTGCCAAATAATACACATTGCATTAAAATACTGGTAGGATACCGGAAAGATACTTACTCGTATATAGATTACAGAGTTAATAATAAAAATTAAGTTTTTTTTTCAAATCATTCTCTTTCTTTTCTTAATTTTAATTGTATATAGGTATCTAATAGATATAGATTCGCTACAGATAGTCTTATATAAGTCTGATTGTCGACGAAACAAATAAAAAAAGATAATTTACACGTGGTTTACACTTTAATTAATTGATAGGTATTTTCTAATGAGGTTTTTTTCTTATCATTTACAAATTTGAAAATCCCTTTGAAGGTTATTTGACTTTGCATACTCTCACAAACATCTCAAACCCTGCATACCTACATATCACATATCTGTACACATTAATTTTCAATTCATTCAATTCTTCACTCCATTCAATTTCAATCCGGTCCCAATAATTTCACTCATAACTTCACGTGTTCGTCTTAACAATGTTTTGAAATATATTTACTTAATATTTTTAATAAAGTGAATGTCTTATGTTTATGTAAAACTCTTTTAAAGTTCGGGTCATTAAAATGTAATCTATACTACGTTAAAGATTATTTATCAGATTAATATTTTATTATATTACTCATGTTGGTATATTCAGTATTGTAAAAGTCTACTAAAAATGCTCTCTACCATTTAATATAACTCGTAGATTGGTTATGACTAGAAAACTTGACAATTGAATACAAGAGATAAAATCTATTTAGTAAAAGAATTTTATCTAATTCTTAGTTAGTGAGAAGTTTATAAGTTGAAAATATAGTTAAATCTATCCTTAATATAGCAGGTACAATTATAAATTTGTTCGAACATTTCATTTTATGGTTTAGGCCTATGATATCTTCATAATTGGTTAAAATATTTTGCTTTAAACAATAACATTTTATTTTATTTAAATCTTGGTATAACAACCTGCATATTTTTATAACATTTACCTATTTTCAAAAAGATTTACACATGCAATTTTTTTATCCATATTTACACGCATAGTAGATTTAGTTTAATTTGAACATAATTATGTTCATTTATAAACGCATTAATAACAATAATATATCTGTCTATATAAGTATATTTATTTGGAGCAGACATTAGTAGTGAAAAAGATAGAAGCGACGTGCTACGCGGACTGGTCATATTTTCTGCGTCCGTTTATATATTTTCAATTTTCATATAAAGTTCTCTAAACCAGGAACCTTGCGTCCGATATTTTTTTAAGACTTCGGTCACGTCCGCGGCGGACGCTCCTTCTATCTGGCCCACGATACTTCTATTTGGCCCACTTATTATGAATGTTTATAGGTATACCAAATTTTACAAGGATAAGTTATGTGTTTAAAAATATTAAACAAAAGTTTTAAATAAAAAAAAACGTAATAAATCATCAGTTGTGTAGACTCTAAAACTAGGTAGGTATATTTTGAATGCGTCAGTCACATTAAAATAGTATAGAAACATAAGGATATGTATAAGTTTTATTTATAAGTATATGTCTAATTTATACGTTGTATGGCCCATTACTGGCCTAGGTAATCTAATTGATAACTATGACATTGCCAAGGGCACTAAGGAGTTATAACATTTTCTCAAAAAAAAAAAACATTTTCTCCCATACACTGCAATGTACCTTTCACGATTACATTTTTGTTTTTAACTATACCTTGAATTGTAGGTACTTTGCGAAAACTATTAAAATATCGTCTGAAGTCCCTAATCTATGAGCGTTGGATAGGTATCAGATATAAATTTTATTCTACTATGGGATACATACAAAGTTAATTTAATGTATGTTATACAGATACCTATGTGAATTTGAATATTGACTGTCATGTTCATGAATATGCAGGAATTTTTAAACTCTTTCTAAAATAGCTAAAGTAAGTAATACTTTGGGGGCTTTTATGAAATTGTGATAAGACTAGTAGTCGACAATATGTGATTTTTTTATAAAGTAACTATCAACAAATATAGTAGTTTTATTAAACCCTCATAATCTGAAATAAAGTGACAGTTCACATTGTTCATAATGAGTAATTTCTACAGTTTAAGCTTTTAACTCTAAGATATTGGATTAAAAGCTTAAACTGTAGTAGTAGTCTACTCAGGTAGTCACTTATCCCTTGATTATCATTCAAAATGGAACAAGACAATAACCGACATACCTATTACTCCGTAAAATAATCTTGTCTCATCAAAACTATGTTAGACAGTCGATGAAAAATACATACATATATATACAATAAATACATACTTGATACAGTAGTACAAGTAAGATGATCGTACTAGTCAGCGTTGAACTTATAAACAAATTTATGTGTCCCATTCTATAACAGCACGTTTCTCTACAAATTGTAGCGAAATATCCTGAAATTCGTACCCTGGCGCTTGCAGCGTCAACTTAATATAGCATAGACCTCGGGTAACAAGTAATGTATCCGTGTGCTACAGATGAAATAAGTGCCGTCAAAACCCTAATTTTAGTGCCCCTAGTGAAAGCGAGTAAAGTCTGATCTTTGCAAACTTGCCAACATCTTTTGAAAAAAACCGAGGTCTATCGAAAGATCTCCAATTTTTAATACCCAGATCTATCGAATTTATCAATATTTTATATAATAAAAACTAGAGATCTAATTACATTGGTCTATAGATAGATATCCGCATAGATCTCCGCAATTCTAACATTTTCGTAAAAAGACAATTTAGCAAAAATACCCGTTTGCACTACAGGCATTTATCAGTATTCCCCATTTTTTGGAATGCGACTGCTCTTATATATACCATATTTGATCTAATTTAATATCTGCGAATGATCCTGACACGGCGCCCCTTTCCGTCCTCATCGTCGCTGTCAAACGAGGGTTGTCTGCTGCCCAGCATGAGGGCTTGTATCTCAGGGTTGAGAGGAAGTGCCGGGAAGGACGACCGTCGAACCATTGGAACTGGTCGCGCACCTGTAATAGAAATTTAGACGTAGTTAGTAGAAAAAACTGCAAAGCCAATTTTTTAATTATATAAGACTATATTTATATAGTCTATTATATACTATATAGTAGGGCAGGATACTGGAGCTAACTTTTGTTACGCATGTAAAAACAAGATGGCAAATAAAAAAAAAATTAAAAAAAAGATATACAAAGAAAAAAACCCATTGAGTTTCTTGCCGGATCTTCTCAGTTGAGGTCGTGTTCCGATCAGGTGGTAGTATAAAAATATGTAACTGACAATTCGTAAGCGCCCCTGAAGGCCTATGCAAAATAAAGACATTTCATTTCATTTCTACATCCTACCAAAAATATAAACATCTAGACATACCTAGACACAACATCAGATAGGAACTATTGTGTCTTAATCGTCCTGAAAGTATAATCATCCCGTAGAATTAGTTATATAATCAGTTTGTAATTTGTAAGCGCCCCCGTAGGGCTATGCAAACTAAAGACATTTCATTTAAATTTAATCTATTGTACATTTTAATACTTAACGGGTACTCACGATATGCGGTTTTTTAATCCTTTTCGAATTCTTTTTGCCGATATTTCGACCCAGTTGCATGGATCGTGGTCACGGCGAAACTTTTTCCGTTCCGGCGAGTTTCGCCGTGACCACGATCCATGCAACTGGGTCGAAATATCGGCAAAAAGAATTCGAAAAGGATTAAAAAACCGCATATCGTGAGTACCCGTTAAGTATTAAAATGTGTCAATTCCGCGATAATACTAGTCTAAAATCATATAATCTATTGTACTCGTACTTCCACCAAGTTAAGACCGTTTTTAATCATCTAAATAAATTATGATCTAATATGGTGCAAGTTAACAAACTAAACTCTTTCTATTTATGTGTTACATGTACTTGGATTAAATTAAAGGGTATGTTTTTGAGTGACTTCTTCTAGAAGGAGCAATAAAATGTAAAAATCTTAATTCTACTATAACTATTTTTTCTTTATTTTACTCAGCTACATCAATTACATATTATTTAACTATTTTAAATTGCTCATGTTGTTTAAAATATGCCATATGTATGTATACTTATGCTGATATTCTACTTAAAGTAAATGTAATACTATATTAAAAATACTTATTGTAACACTTGCATCATAAACATTCAACGTAAATAAAATGACGAAACCAAATACATTCACAGCCTCCATAAAAATGATAAAAAAGGGGAGAAACTACTAAATGTAGACAATTCATATACATCTCAAATAGACATTTCAACTTTGTGCACAGGGGTTGCAAAGAGTTTTAACCTAGGTAGGACTAGTGACAACTATTTTTTTATCTGACTGAAGTAGCAAACGAACATGCAGTCCACCTGATGGTAAGTGGCCACTGCCGTCCATGGACATCTGTAATCAACATCATACAGAACATGGATTCCATCTGAAGTCAATCACAGATGCGTTGCTACTCCCGAGGACTGTGATGGTCGCCTCATATGAAGGTGTGCCGGCAACCACACCCTTCTATCGAAACGCAAGAAATGCTTCACGCTAGAGATAGGTGTAGTAACTTCATTATGGAGTAATAATATAAATTACCGCCAAACTATATAATACCACATCGTTACTTTGCTAAGTAATCCGGTTTGTATAATTCCATTGGGTAACTGAAATCTGTTCATAACATACCATAATTATATTTACTTTAATATTTATATACATGAAACATGTACATAAATATTGAACAGTTGAGGTCGTGTTCCGATCTGGTAGTAGTGTAAAAAAAGTGCCCCCGTGGGCCTACACAAAATAAATACATTTCATTTCATGTCATAGGTATATAAGACAGGATAATATACTAATTATCGTATCCAAATTAGTTTTCTTTACGGCTCTGATCGACCTTAGGTCTCATGTTCGATATGTCTATATGGATTTAGGAACCCTTTTCAGTTGAGGTCGTATTCCGTGGTTGTGTAAGAAAACATATTATAGCCAACAGTTTGTATGAGCCCTTGTAGGACTATTCAAAAAGTAAGACATTTCATTTCACATCTTATTAGGACCACGTAGAAAAGACACCCGCTTTATGATTGAATGTAATTGATATACTCACATCATTTAACTAAAACGATTTTTTTACAACTCTTATGCAATTTGTTTTAATGCAAAACTCAATTTTGATAAATAAATTATTATACATCATATTGATTTAAAAATACTTACAGTTGTAATTTGTAAAATATCAAAAAATAGCATTAACGACCTACTTATATTTAACCAATATGTATAAATAAATAACTAATTTAAAAAAATCTTATAAAATATTTAAAAAATACATTACTATTACAAGCAAACAAAACTGAATACTTAAATAAACGTTATAAATTCTTATAAACAATAATATTAAAATATGTTTGAAAAACAGAATAATTATAGACCTATATATTATATTTTTAAATTTTTTTTTTCGTCTGTGTTTTTTAAATACCTCTAAACACAAACTGAAAAATTTAATTTAAATTTTTAATTATCAACATACGGTCAATAACTTGTGGTAATAATTATTGTTTTCTTAAAAATGCATCAGTTCATTTAAAAGTTACTGTAATTTCAAATTATTTTATATTTTTTAAAGCGTAAGGAGCCGTTAGATATAACTATATATATATTATAAATAATTTAAGGTACATAGGTATACGAGCAGAGTTTAAAGTATTGTCGAGCTTTGATTACCCATTTGGAACGTAATGATCATTGAGCTGCGAATTATTTCGATAATGAACTAACAGGTGAACACGAAACGTTGATTCGCCTACCTCCTATCGAGTTACATATATTCCATTCCTTTTTTATAAGATTGAAGTAGCAGACGAGTCCACTTGATGGTAAGTGGTCACTGCTGCCCATGGACATCTAAGCAACTTCAAATAAAAATAGATTCTATCTGAAATCAACCACAGATGATATGTTACGTTGCTAGTTCAACTACAGATGCGTTGCTAGTCTAGATATTGTATGAGGCGACTAAGATGGTCGCCTCATATAAGATTGTGCCGGCATCCACACTTTTCCATCAAAACGCAATAACTGCTTTACACTAGAAATAATGGGGGTGGTACCTCCCCGGGCGAACTACACTGGTTCTACCACATTCCTTATTAAGTTTTCAATTCTTTTCATTTATTTACATATCTCATAGACTGATTTAGAAGCTTATAAAACCTTTTGAGGTATATCTGTCAAATAACAGCAGCTAAGCGTGTATGGGAGAAAAGTGAGCGAGCCATAATAGTAATACTTTTATGTACATACTAGCTGACCAGGCGTTCGTCGTTCCATTGCTACCAGGCCTCTTTTGCTACTTCCAATTACTTATAAAGATTCTGTTGGTAAATTATTAATCAAACTACATAGAAATAAAGTCGGATAAAAGAAATAGATATTTATTTATAAAAAAAACTAAATTACTATTATTATTTTATGCCTTTATAGATCACCACAATAAACACACACGGATAAACTACCTAGATACTTCTAAAAAGCTAATTATTAAAAGCTTTAGCCACTAATCATCAGTTTATTTAATTATTTTGTTTATATATTCAAAATGTATTAATTATAATTTGTACTTAAAAAAACTGAATATTACTTTATTTAGTAGTTATAACTAGGTAATAATACATTATTATTATGGTTCATTATCTGTATTGATAGTTTATTACTCTATTTATTTCCAATGGAAGTTATAGCAAGGACTACTAAACAATAAGAACTTTATTTAATAGTAACTATTTGCCAGATTATAAAATACAAAATATTTTGAATTTCCTAACTACATTGGGGTGCTACTGGCTAAAGGGGTAAATAAATACCGACAACAATTACTACGTAATTTATTTATTGTTTACAACATTCTATTTGAACAACTAGTGGGTATTTAAAAAATTACAAATCACTACAAACTAGTACTACGATGGATGAAAGATTCTTATAAAGAGTATTGTCGCAAAAAGCAGAATTTTCTAAAGCCTCGTGCAAAAATTTAATTTAGGTGTAAGAATAAATTATTTACCTGAAATTTGTTTCAGTCGTCAGAAAGACCTTATAAGGAAAGAGAAACAGAAAAATGAACAGTGATAGGACATAGGAGAGTTAGTATAATAGACATCCAAACGGCACAACATTGATAGTATTGTAAATATTAAAAAACATATACATAATAAATTCAATTATTGCATTAATCATAGACACCAAAAAGTTGCGCAGAATAAGCGGATCAGATCAGAATTGTGATTATAAATTAAAAATAGATATAGATATAAATTACTTTTCGAAATACGTACCGAACAATTTCGCGACTGATTGTCTTTTTGCAGGTCGTTGATCAATGGGTGTTTCACCAACAGACGGTGGCGAAGACTCAGATTTTTGTGGTTTGTCACTCAAATACGAATTAATAGAATCTCCCCGTGTGTAGGGTCGGCTTTCCCGCGGACTCTTCTTGTCTTCACTGGGACCCATGACTGACTCAGCGATTTGAAATAATTGAAATCCGAACTTGCTGGATTCTCTTCGTAAAGACTTCTTATTTGCAAACTCGGACAACGACTTTCTTCTTTCCCCGTCTGGATTTAATTTCAGACGCGCTTTCTCTTCTTCTTTCACTTTAATAATATCCAGAATAGCGTTAAGAACTAATATAATCAGAAAAACTGTGATACCTATAACAGTGATGGTATTATTTTCAGGGTCCATTTCCTTAAACTTTTTGTCCTGTTTTCTTTTTTCTAACTTTGGTTTCTTCGTGAATACATCTAGAACACTGCAAGCGTATTTCATGTGCAATGGAATGGGGTTTGTTTGTTTTGTTGCTTGCAGGTTGTGTTTTCCATTTTCTACAATTTCTGGTTGTATTTGGATATCGGCTGCGTTTGTTTCGCGTATTTCAAGCTTGGCATCGTTCACATTAGTTGTCAGAAACCACATCTGTACACTGTACAAACAGTAAACGATAACAGAGAGTATAAAAAGCAGGATCTTACGGTCGTCCATGTTTACATCGCAGAAGTGCTGATTTGTTATGACGCGCCGCGCGTGTGGCTATTTGGGTACACTGGATTATTGTTGGCTGAAGTTAAAAGCTTCTTTCGATCCGTATTTTTTTACACTGTTAACGAGTAATATCTACGTTTTACGGAGCTAACAACGTGCAGTCTTGTTTTGAGTGAGGTGGCCACTACTTCTGCGCATGTGCGGCGTCGGTTAGCTGGAGGTCGGCTGTTAGTGGCCGCTCCCGTTTGTTAGGTACACGGGAAAATTAAACGTAGCTTGAAACTGTTATGTCCGTTCGCCGGATACAATCGGAAACCTGGAATCAACGGTTATATTTCATTCGTCTGATTTCATTTTCTGTTGCCCTAGTGTTTGTTTCGATGCTTCAGAACTGAAGTGTTTGTATATGTACTTCAGAACTGATATAGATAATGTATGGATTAATTAAATCTTTATCTACCCATGTTGCACCGGCCTTGCTGGCTTTTGTAACATTAATTGTTATCATTCACCGACTTTGAGGTAATTCTCATCGAGCTGTTACCGAAATAATATGGTGCATAGTCTTCTGAGAACGATACTTAATTGGGACATATCCTTCCTTGCTGACCAAACATACTTAATCACGTATTTTGTACACCTTTTTGTTACTTATAGTACATTGAAACACTATAATATTAAAATTAATAACTTTCTCACCTACTTATCTACCCAACGCAGTACAATCACTACCACTGAGACATATCACAGGACAATACCAATATTTGGTTTGTTTTACTAATTATTTAATTTGAACTTCGTACTTATAATATTTTATCTGAACAGATAAAAGTGTTCGCTTTAGTCATTTGAAAGTACTTTAGTTTCATTTGACAGCATTTAAAATTTCACTGATTACTTACCCTTTTCCAAGAATGTTTATGAAATATTATGGACTACCGACGCAACAATACGATCAGAGTTTTGGATGGAATTCGTACCTACACGGTATTTTATGATCTCAGGAAGGCAGTTTGTAGTGGAATATTGTGGAAGGGCTTTTACTTAGTATGCTGATGCCTACGGTTTAAACTTTTACCTTTAATTGCTAAAGATTATTGCAAAGAAATGCAACTGTTTTGCAATTTGTACATATCTGCATTTTTCATAAAATTTACATAAAGTTACACCTTTGTTTGAAATACTGTTAATCAATATCTTAACATTTGTATGTAGCTAAGTATATTTATTTCTACGTAACATCTAAAAAAACACTTAAAATGTAACAAATTTAATTGCATTTATCTGTACTTTTTCTGCACAACATAGTTACATCTTAAATTTAATAGGACTGTCTAACATTTTTTTAGCATATTCTATCTGTCATGCTTCATTAAAGACTTTTTTTATGTGACTAAAGTAGCAAACGAGCATGCAGTCCACCTGGTGGTAAGTGGTCACTGGCGCCTGTGGACATCTGTAATCAACTACATACAGAACATGAGTTCCATCTGAAGTCGATCACAAATGCGTTGCTACTCCCTAGGACTATGACGGTCGTCTCACGTGAAAGTGTGCCGGCAACCACACCCTTCTATCAAAACGCAAGAAATGCTTCACGCTAGAAATAGGTGTGGCGGTGGTAATTCTCCGGTCGAATTACACATAAAATCTAAAAAACACGTCAAATGATTAAGTTTCTACACATTAGTGCTTGAGAAATTAAATTAAAACAGCTGCCATTACTATTGCGGTGGGATCACAGCGGCGTGCTCTGTTTCCGAATATAGTTGTATTTGTTAGCAATGTTTACGTATTGGCAAATAATGTCTGCACTCGGACTGCTCCTGGAAATTTAATTAAAACTTCCGCGAATAGAATTGTAATAACATTATTGGTTATTTTGTGATTCGTTATCTTTACACAACATTATATAAGCTACCTACTGTATGTATGTAGGTATAAGCTATAATTTGTTTAATCCTAAGAAAAAACTGTTGCGGTGCTAAGTAGTGTAGACACCAAACGCCTGTTGAAAATTCTGGTCAACATTTTACGATAACAAAATTAAAAAATATTATTATACATGAGGGTTCAATACAAGATCCGCGAACTGGGTGTACAGTTAAATAGCCTACGTCACAACTTATAACTAATAAATACCTAGAGGTATATTTAAATTTAAAGCAAGATTTGTGAGATATGGTTGTCATTCGTTTAGACCCAAACTAATTTTTATACTTGGCAGGATGCCTCAAGCCACGTCCACTGTACCTACCGGTCCATCGATTTTACATGGTTGTTGTATGTCAACCACACTGTGTTTAATACTTAAAAGCTCATTTACGCTATACAGAAATAATATACAGTGTACTTACATTTATAAAACATCGAATAAGAGCGAATTCTAGGTTCTACGCTGAAAAATATCAATTCTACAATACGATAATAGATGGCGCTGTTTACATTAAATGAATACGATTCATTATAATTACGCAGTACAACCTATCGTATGGTGTACTACGTAACTATGTTAACCGTCGTAACTCGGTAATAGTTTATGTCGTGTCCAAGATCTATTTCGAGAGATGTATCGTTGGAATTAGGTCAGGTTAGCTGCAGACCAAATGCTTTGTATGTTTCATAAAGATTATGAGGCTGGCAGTAAAATATTGTATGGCTGTATTTCTTTATATCTTATGGATTTTACTTAGTATTAGATGTGCCCGCAGTTTTGCTTGTGTTTTAGGAAAATGCATACGTGACGAATAGATAACTTCTCAACTCTGGGAAATTTGTTACAAATACAACATAACTTTAAGTTGGAATAACTTTTGATAGAATATAATTATGTAATTTAATAAAATAAAGACTAAATGTTACCACAACACTGTCCGGGGCAGGGTTACGTTGTTCCCTGCCAATGTACGAGGCGATTAAAGCGGGCTTCCGGGGTTATAGGCAGCAAGCGCGGGAGCTCAAACCGTCTCAAGCAGGCAACCCTGGGAAGGATGGCGCTATGTGTGGTCGCACATCGTCGTAAACACCAGATGGAGCGATCGGCCCAGTCGCTCACCTGGGAAGTAACGCTCTGAGGACTCTGGTCGCGTTCCTTTGGAGATCCTGGAGTCCTCTTCGTAGCGTCGAAGACGGCCACATGGGGGTTAGTGTGGTACAAATCCCATATAATACGGCGTCTCTCCCACGGCCTCGAGTACCTTGTGAAGGAAAAAAACCTCAACAATGTTCATTGAAATAAGAAACATTAGATCCGATGTATGTCGATTTCTTTTGCACATCCTACAGCCAAACCGCATCAAATGCGGATTGGTAAACTTCACGGAACAGTTACTCTGATGTAATTTATTATAAAGATTTTTAGATTAAATAGTACCTACCTGGCAGACGCATCTAACTCTGATCGCAATGAGGCTCTTCAAGAAAGATGTGATGAGAGCTGTTAAAAAAAACCAGCGGTGAATTGGTGACGCCTCTGGTAGCCTGTCTCATCGCTAGTTATAAGTGTAAAAAAATGAATATTCAATATTAAATTTTCACAATGCTATCCAAAATGGAATATTGCTAAGTCGTAGACGTTTTTTCCGAAATACGTTCAGATATTGCATTCCTGTTAAGGAAAGATTCCCATTTCGCGCTTCGTTGCATTTGGCTGCACATTAAAATATGCATCGGGGTGTTATTCTGAAAATTCCCTACATTCTAATACTTTAGAATATACACGCTCCAGAATGTCCCTAGATAAAGTTTTTTCAAATGAGCTATGCTAATACAGGAAAGTGGTACATAATATCCAATACATTCAACAAGGATTCATACAAGTAAATTTATTACAAGTAATGTTAGGGGGTAGGTAAGTATTATCCATATTTTTTAATCCATTTGCGTAATTTACACTTTAATAAACATACTTTGCAACGTACATTAAACTTTTACGTTTTCGAGCATACTGTGAATAAAGAGGAAAACTTACCTAAATAGTGACAAATCGACGACCAGCCCAAACTATTATAATAAGGCACTTACAATTTTGCACCATGTTTTATTTGTTGAGGAAATTTTGTGTTTCACCAATTTTGATGTTAACCTAATAAGTATTATTTGGCTCTTTGATTTGATATGGTGTAAACTCCGCTTTATTTTTTTTGGAAAATTTACCTCTAAGAGGTTAGAAAATAGATGTTGAACTTTTTTTCTGATATCCGCCAAATTTGATCCAAGCTTAATTTTTGCATTTGGCTTTGTGGTTCAATATATTGTTGAGTATTTACAAAACGTTGGCTATGTCTAGTGATTTTAAAAGCCTAATAGCCTAATAGAGCATGGTTGAAATTTGCACTCTCGATCGGGAGGTCCGAGGTTCAAACCCAGGCACGCACCAATGATTTTTCTAAAATTATGTGCGTATTAAAAATTAATTATCACTGCTTTTCGGTGAAGGAAAACATCGTGACGAAACCTACAAACCCGAGAGATCTTTAAAAAAAAGTTCTCGGACGTGTGTGAAGTCCACCAATTCGCACTTGGCCAGCGTGGTGGACTATGGCCTAAACTCTCTCATTCTGAGAGAAGACCCGTGCCCAGTAGTGGGACAATAACGGGTTGACGAGACTATGAGAGGATGGGCGAAAACATAAACAATAATTGTACAGTATTGAGGAAATGGAATAAAATCTCACCAAAAGCGCTGTAGTAGCAATTTTTTGTGTGAACATTTTCCTTGTACATTTAACTAGCAGAATACAACCCCACATAAGCAATGTCGGGTTCGCACCTGCTACTAATGACGGGCGGATATTGCGAATACTGCGATATTTGATTTCAATGTTACGATCATATTATATAACAATATTGACAAACATATACAACGCGTTTGGTATACTTGAAGCTGTGTTGCTACAGTACGAAATGAACAATTTCGTAGAAGTAACAAATAAATTTTATAAGTAGCTTCGAAAATATTTGAAAAACGCGATTTGGGAGACATATAGCTAATTCATCAACGTTAATCTAAAGACTTGAATCGTTTCATAAAAAAGGGTCTATAAATAATTGAAGACTTGTTGATTTCACAACGTTATAGTTAATGGTATTTTCATATATTTTTATTATTTAACATTCATTCGATTCAGAAGGCACAGGACCGGTTGGAGTGGCGTCATTTAGGGGAGGCCTATGTCCAGCAGTGGACCTCAAAAAGCTGATGGATGGATGGAACATTCATTTAAAAAAAAGATAAATACAAGAAGGATTGTTTAATTTTTAGCTAATGCTCCTGACATTGGTAAAAATTACCGTCAGTACGTTACAAAATAAAATTGGAAAGCGGCTTTCCGAACTAAGTAAGGTTTTTTGAATATTTAACATCCAAGAGGATTTAAACTTGTACATAATCCTTACATCTTCCCAAATACAGTAGATTGGGATTTAACTGAAGAAATTATGTATTTCTAATCTGTATTTGAGGTTTGTTTTTATCCATGTTTTAAGTAAAAACACAAATAGGTATATTTTAATGTTAATAAACGATTGTAAAGAGACTAATGACTAGACTGTGGGAGCAAATTTTTTGAATACAATATCAAATTAATTTTTGAATATAATATCAAAATCCCAAAGAGAATTCAATAAGACGGCAATGGAGAAAAGTGAGATCATCAAAGACCAATTCGTTCATTAAGACACGTTCAGAATCAAATGGGGGCGGAAATGTATCCCTTATCCCGAGATTGCCTATTGAATACGATTTCCGATAAAAAATGGGAAGCACGGCCATTTTTAGGTACCCATAACAAGCCGGCGAAATGAAAATTTGCGTCCATTTGCCTACATAAAATGCCAATTTGAGACAATTCAAATTTATTTCAATTTTTTTCTTTTTTATATTTTAGTTCGTTTTGTCATTTATTAGCTCTTTTATTTAACCTTCTATTCAAAAATCGACGATATTTTCAAATTCTATTTTTATGAAATCTTTTATAAATCTAGAAATTAAGTTTGGTAGCAAATAATTTTTATATATCAAAAGTAAATATTCAAATATTGAAAAATATCTAATATGCACTATGGTTTTAAATTTTGTGGGGTAGGTTATATAATAAAGTGTCCAATAAAGTTACAGAACTTAATTCTAAAATTCAATAAGACTGAAATCAAGAGCAATAATTATCATCAAAGCCTTACCTTCTCATTAAGGGCACGCTCATGTTCGGTGAAGGAAATATACCCTCTCGAGAATCTCTCAAGAACCTCTCGAGAATCTATTGAATACCTACAATTCCCATTTAGATGGCAAGGAATGATTTAAGTCACGGAAAATTGGTTATCAAATGCTTTATTATGAGGAAACGTTTGTTGGTTGGACCGTTATGTATTCGATAGTTACAAATTCTTTTATTATTATTTTTTACGAGAACGTACTCGACATGTCTCGATATAAAGAAAAACACATACATTGACAAACAATACTCTTTTGTGTTTATTATACACGTGTACATTTCAGGTGTCGAATATATTTTTTAACACCTATGACTCCACAGACGGATCGTATGAGCCTTCGCTGTCGACATCGCCCTCAACTAGGTAACAGTGTAAGCTGGGCCCCAGATGTGTGCGGTGGCGGCAGCGGCGGCTTTACAGAAAACCTTAACCAAGCTTACTATGTAGGACCACTTTTTTCTTTTTTTGTTTTAAGTGTTTTTTTTGTTGTTGTATATGTCGAATAATTTCAAGTCACCGTGGTCTTCATACCCACTGGAAGGTGGTCAAGCACTGATGTCTATAGGGGTTTATTTTCTTCAAACGTTAGAATAGGTGTCTAATTGCCAGAAGCCTAATAATTCACATTATTGATTCCTTCAAAATTAGCTGAGTTTTATCCACTATTCACGGTTAAAATTTAATTAGTTGTAGTACTTAGGTGGTTAAAAGGCCGATGAGTTACGACGTCTTAAAAGTAAAAATAGATTTTTTGGAACTCCCTATTTGGTTGCAGAAGATAATAGATATTTTTAGGTAGATAAGTAACAAATGCGTATTATACATACAATGTAGTTTTTTATCTGATTGAAGTAGCAAACGCATGCAGTCCACCTGATGGTAAGTGGTAACTGCCCATGGACATCTGTAAGCAACTTAATACTTAACATGGGTTGTATCTGAAGTCAATCGCAGATGCGTTGCTACTCCCGAGCACTATGATGATCGCCTCATATAAACGTGTGCTGGCAACCACACCCTTCCATCAAAACGCAAAAAAATGCTTCACGCTAGAAATAGGTGAGTATAGTCTTAAGCATAATACAGGTGTTGTTAATTCTCATTTTGGACTATCTACCTGCGTCCCAAATGCTTTTGTTTATTAGATACTGTAATCCTAACTGGAAATCTTGCCAAGTTTCTAGCTAGAAACTTAAGGTAATATCATTAGAATTATACATTTTGTTTTGTTAAAATCTTAAGAATATTCAACGGCATGTTAATTGAGAAGACTTATTAGGTTTTTTATTTCTTAAGGGTTTTTAAATTATTTCATTTATCCATCTTTCATAAAAATCAAGCTATTGATATAATTTATGGGTAAACAGAGTATAAACTCTGAGTATAAGGGTAGAAAATGTAATCATTATTATGAGATATGGACATAAATTTATTTGAGGCGTTCCAACATATTTGTTGTCTTCGAGGATAGCAACACGTTTGTCACAAACCTCTTGTAAGATCAGATTCTGTCGTTATATTTTATAACCAAAAAAAGAAAAGAAAAAAGAAAAACCCACTGAGTTTCTTGCCTGTTCTTCTCAGTTGAGGTCGTGTTCCGATCCGGTGGTTGTGTAAAAAAATATATATTTATATAACTGACTATTTGTAAGTGCCTCCGTAGGCCTATGCAAATAAAGATATTTCATTTCATTTTATTTCATTTCGTTGATTACTGTTGACCATAGACTTTTAACATCAGGTGGACTACGTACATCTTTGCTATTTCGATATTATAATAAGATTATGAATAATTTATTGATATAATCGACTACCCTTACTATATGTCTCCGTTTGAATTGAGATATTGTTGGTATTGCCAGCGTTCTCAATACTGTAGTCAAATTCATACGAACGCCTGATAGTAAAATTCAAGCAAATTGTATTAGTGTGATGTAAAATTCTATAATATGTGTTTTTTTCGTTTTTGAAACAAGTTGTTTCTTTTTCTCGTTTTGTTATTCTTAGAGTTCACTTACAACCGAACTTCGTATAAGTTAAGAGACTTGTACGTATGTATATATATATACCTGTAATGGCGATTCATACTGCAACAAACGAATTGTAAAAAATATTTATCAATGTATAGTGATGAGTTGATAGTGTATCTAAAAAAAGTCCGCCGAGGAGCGTAAAAATTGTCAGTAACTTTTTTTTTACAATACCATCGAAGCTTGATCTAAACTGAGAAAATCGGGCAAGAAGCGTAGCGTAATTTTATTTAAGTAGTTCGTTTGTATAAAAAAATAGTTTTATTTCTCTGCTCTTATCTTTGCTCATTTCTCTTACCACACTGTTTCATTGCTTATCCATTCTGGACTCCGCTAAGAGATGGATCCGCAAACGTATGATCGAAGACGGAATGTCGAGGATTCGATGGCCATGTCGACCTCCAACGGATACAAACAATAATTCCTTCCTCGTCTATGACCGTATTAATCTCCGGTATTAGATAGGTCCCTCCCTCCTGCGAAGACAGAATGTCGAGGATCCCCACAAGGGGGATCAATATTCTTCTTCCCTTTCGGTCCATATTCTTGTCCTAGCTGAGATTTAGACTTGCCATAAAAAACCGGTAGGTAGATACGGCCATCAGTAACTATACATTTAAACAAAAATGACATACTTTTAAACTGCTGACATAAGATCGATAGAGGCCTTAATCATAATTACGTATCTGGAAAACAAAAGACTTACTTACTACTACTTACTTACTAACATTATAAAACAAAATACACAATTTCAGTTAAATTACATGTACTTATTGAGATATTTAATAATGTACAAAATATACACATAAGGAAAATAATGTAAATTGCGATTAATATCCGTGAACCGAGCGTTGCCACAACACATTAACGGGGCTAACCGATTAACGGGCGTACCTAATTGAAATTAGGGACTGACTAGGATAACCAAACTGCTGTGTTTGTTGTGGATTGTCCTTGTTTGTTGTTATGATTGAAGGCTAGAGTGACGCTTCTTGTGAGCGATCTTTATTTGCTTCACCAGAAGGTATGGGTCCCAGCACACTTTTGTATGCGGCAACCATCTTAGTCCTTGGAAGTCGAAAACGTCTGTGATGATGACGGCAAAAGATGGAATAATAATTAATAGTGAATTTAAGAGGCTTTTATTAATAAATTGCCTCTAACAAAAATTATAGATAGTAATCCATCCGACAGTGAATGTCAGATAATTGATTGTTGCAAAAATCATACAGAACCTACAGAATTATCTCTGTAGGAAAATGTACCGTGAGCTATGATTATATAATTTCAGATTCACTCTGAGGGAAATTTACACTAAGCACGTTTACGACCTTTCATTTCATATGTTATTGTTATTGTTTAAACTCTGAAATTGGTTTCTTAATTAAAGTCTATACGTTAATTAGTTGCCTCTGAGAACTAAGTTGGAATGCGTCGTATTTATTTTCTTTATATTTTCAAGGCAGAACATACCAGCAGAACAGGGTTTTAAGGTGGTAGAACCAGTGTAGTTCGACCGGAGAAGTACTACCGCGTCACCTATTTCTAGCGTGAAGTATTTCATGCGTTTCGATGGAAGGGTGTGGTTGCCAGCACACTTTTACATGAGGCGACCATCATAGTCCTCGAAAATAGAAATGCATCTGACTTTGACTTCAGATAGAACCCACGTTCTATATGAAGTTGATTACAGATGTCCATGGGCGGCAGTGACCACGTACCTCGTAAAGTGCTCGTTTGCTACTTCAGTCATATAAGTGTTTCATACGCACACACATGTACACACGCACATACACCACACACGGCGAAAGTATATTCACATTTGAACAATGAAATTAGGACAATAGGCTTATTTTTGTTTTGACCTACTAGATTTTTTTAAATACCACCTAATATAAGGTGAAATGACGGTAAAGTCTTTGTATTGTATACAGGCAAAGATAGCATATAATAAATTTAAATAGCCGCGATAAGGGACGTTATTGGAAATATTACGGCGTATTATTTTTTTAATAACAAAGAGAGAGTAGGTATAAAATATGTGCTTTAATATTTCCTACTAATACGGAATTCATGAATTATTCTCATAATAAACCGCTTTCTCTGCTAAGTGTGTTCATAAATAGTCCTCTGGGGAGGAAATATTGTATGTTTTTCCTTATAAATATAGATAAACAGCGTCCCCTTAGTTTTCACTTTAATTTCGTCTTGTATTGACTTCGTTTTGGTGTTCATTCATTTTTAATGAAATTTCTTCATAATAAGGAGTTCTTATTTTGTGACATTACAGTATGTAAGAGGGATATCGAGACTCTATGTTATAACTTAATGGAATAAATGAATCAAATTACTGGTTCAATGTGTCTTTTTGTAATTAGCAACATCATACACCCATATTACTTATTTTCAAAGCAAATATAAACATAAACACCCAAATACTCACAAATATAAAAACATCAATGAATCAGGTGACGGTGCTACCTCATTTATTTCTATAACAATTGAGAAAAAACATCAAAACAACTATAGCAAGGTTTCAAGAGCCGGTGTAGTTCGACCGGGGAAGTACCACTGCTGCACCTGTTTTATGGCGTGAAGCATTTCTTGCGTTTTGATAGAAAGGTGTGGTTGCCGGCACACTTTAACTCGAGACGACCATCATAGTCCTAGGGAGTAGCAACGCATCTGTGATTAACTTCAGATGGAACCCATGTTCGGTATGTAGTTGACTGCAAATGTGCATGGGCGGCAGTGGCCACTTACCATCAGGTGGACTGCTCGTTTGCTACATCAGTCAGATAAAAAAAAGCAACCGATGCAGCATCAGCTATGTAATGGGCGGATAGAAAATGAAATAGGCTTTATTGTATCAAAACACAATAGCGACAAATGGGCCACTACATATCTACTTATTCACAGCGAAACATAAATCATTCCTAACAAAGGATGTTTCCCTATTGTTTTATAATGTCGTCGTGTTTTTGCGATTCCCTAACGCAATACGGAATTAATGCTAATTCTCCAAAGGCTTGAACTTTGTAAATGCTACTAAGTAAACATGTATCACTGTATTGTATGTATGTCATGTATGTAAAAATGGACAAACATACAAACATATATTCGCTCGAAAAACATTATACTTTTTCTAATGCAGTCGAGTAAAACCAAAATACCGACGGTAAATTTAAGAACAATTGGCTGTTTTGTTTTATCACTACATAGTATATAACAAAGTCGCTTCGCGCCGTCTGTCCCTATGTATGCTTAGATCTATAAAACTACGCTACATTTTTCTATGTATAATACATGCATAATATAGTGGTGCAACACTGATAATTTCGGATTTTTTACTTTTAGGTGGAACGAAGTTCGTCGGGTCAGCTCGTTGTAAATATTCTGGTATCTCACACTCCTTAATACTGCTAATATTATTTGCTCCTCAAGGATTTTCACGTTTTTCCTCAACTAAATCCATTCCTTTGTCTTTGGGGAATAAAAATTAAATAGGTTTTATAAAATAAAACATTACCTAAAGCCTAACCTGCTAGTGTCGCCAACAGTCATCAAGAATGTGTTTTATTTATAGATCTGTTGCCACTCGATTTTTATCTATTTTAAATGATAAAATCCACGTCTGTATTATTCAGGTGACAACACCGGCAATTATGTTACAACGACTAAAAATTCCGCGTTCATTTTGTGATTTTGACTACGAAACTACCGCGGGTTTACTGTGTGGTATCAGATTTTTATATGGATATCTTTTTTAATATTTTTTAAACAGCAAACGAAGACGTAGGGAATTTGATCGTTACACTTAAGGATTTAATTGTAAGCTACAGATTGGTAATATGTTAAAAATTGAATAATTGTTAAACCTTCCATAATATAATACTACTAATTTAATTCAGCTACAGATGCGTCGCCTGAATTTTAATTTGCAATATCCATTAAGACTCTTCCTTGCTATAACCCTTCATATGAAAATGTTCATTCTTTGGTTTGAATACGGGAGTAGAGATCATTAAACTTGTGTGGTGGTATTAGACTAATTCTGCCTAATGTGAGCAGTGTTTAGCCTTTTGAAACGAGACATATATACCTATCTGAAGCGTTTAACTTAGAGATAGCAAAGCATGTATTACCGGCCACATGAAGGGCCGATAATATCTAGCGTTGATTAGAGATGTCCATGAGTGTCTCTCTACTAGTTCTGCTAGTTCTATGATGTTGATGTACAAAAATGTACATATATACATATATAGAGTATTTATGAATAATCGGAACATGAGTTCGAATTACTTATGAACTAAAAATAATAAAGAAACAAAAGAAAATATTATTTCTTCTGCTCCAAATATATTTTTGCGATGTTATTAAATTTTGGCATAGACACATAGAGATTTTTTATATAGTTAATTGTCTTATGTTGTGATATGAAATTACATACGGACACTTCGATTTTACACCTGTATGGTTTGCTCGGCTTTGATTTGTATCTTATTTCTAAAACTAGTTCTGTTCTAACATAATAGAGGTCGAATTAAATCGAGATTTTTAATTTTATTTCGTTCTTTTTTGTTAATGGTTTTCTCGACCCAATGACACGATGATGTTTCGTGTGAAGTGAGATTGGATTTCGATCTAGGTGTAAAACAATATGTCTTACACATATTGTCTTTACATTATATTTAAACCGCGTGGCGGAGCGGTTACCATACCGGTCTGACGCGCAATGGGTTCCAGGTTCGATTCTCGGCCAGACAGGTATTTGAATGAGTTTAGATTCATGTTCTCGGTCTGGGTGTTTGTGTATTCGGCTTGTGTGTATCCATGGTACCCACGACATCCTAGTGTGGGGATGTGAATGTAGGAAGCGTGTTTTTTTTTAATAAACCGCATACAGGTTTATTCACAATTAGTTCTTTCTTACTTACGTACATTCGGTGGACGTGGTGTCTTTGCCGGTCTACTTGTGAGAAGCTATGAGAAGACTGTGTCACATGCACGGTAGTGACCACTGACTGGTGGACTGTAAACTGGTTAACTTCAAACGAATTAAAAAAAAAGATACAGTACTGGTCCTCTAAGAGCGTTTGTAAGAGAGATGCATTGCATCCCTGGACTGAGTTAGAAAGCCCAGCGATACCTACAATCTCGTTTTTAACCGACTTCCAAAAAGGAGGAGGTTCTCAATTCGACTGCATTTTTTATACTTGTTACCAGATTACTGCGGACTGGGTGAACCGATTTGGATGATATTTTTTTAAAGTTAGCTCATATATCATAAGAGCTCATATGGGCTCATATGGGATGGGAGTTTCGTCACCGTCGTCCAGCGAAATATGGTGACCGCCGACTTCGGAACTTCGGTACTAAGTACTGAGTATGTACTAAACCAAAATTAATTGAAATTATTTTTTACTTTTTTGTGACATGGAAGTCATAAAATATCTATTATGTTAAAAAGTTTTTATTTTCTAAATCGGCCCTAAGTTGGTAGACAAATCTGTGAACATACATAAAAATATGCAGTAGAACCTCCTTTACTGATCTCGGTTAAAATATATGAACACGACTGTTACCAATTCTATATAAAACGGTTGTTACTTGAAGCTGGTTACCAATGCGATGCTACTGACAAAGTCGAAGTCAGAACGCATAGGTATACATTAACCCAAACAAATAATAGTGGGGTTCCAAATCTTCTATCATTTGTTATAAAATTATAAATTGAACATTTGTGAGAATGTGTTTGTTACTCATCTGTGTGTTACTTCCTCGTGTTGTAATCTAGGATTCAAATTTAACAAATTCAATGCTCATTACCGTGGTAAAATCACTGAAAAGGGTGGAGCTGCAGGAATAGACTAGTTAAATATACTTTAAAATGACATAATGGGAACTTTATTTGGATATTTTATGAGTTCCTGTGCAATTAATTTATAATTAAGTTTAGTAGAAATACCTATATTAAAAATATATACAACACTCTTTCAAACTAGTTTTTAACGATTTAACGATTACAAGTGGCGCATGATAACGAGTGAAGGGTTACCACACTTTAGCTGCGCTCGGGACCATATCGCATAAAATTTTATTACAATAAAAAACTTTATTAACCATATTTTCTTCTTAGCTTAAATGTCGTATTCTTAAACCAGTGAGAAAAATCTTTATGGTTTTTTTATCATTTAAACTTCGAAACCAAAAAGTTTAAAATGAAAGTTGTTTAGATGGTTTTGTTTTTAGATAGTACTAGCACACGTCGTCAACCCATTATTGGACCACTGCTGGGCACGGGTCTTCTTTCAGAATGAGAGACTTATAGGCCATAGTCCACCGCGCTACCAAAGTGCGAGTTGATGTACAAGCACACAACTCTATTAAACTAATTAATCGATATAACAATTGTGTATATCTTGGCTTATCTTATTTAGATATATGTCGTCAACACATTATTGTTACATTGCTGGGCACAGGTCTTCTCCAAATAGCGAGTTTTAGGCTTTAGTCCACCGCGCTGCCCAAATGCGAATTTGTAAAACCGGCCAAGTGCAAATGGGACTCGCGCGTTCTGTACCATTACCTTTAAAAAACAGAAAAAAACACGTTTTTTTGTATGTTACCTCCCTTTAATGCATATTTTATTTTGTATTTTTATTTTGGACAGACAACGTAACCTTAGTAATAGAGTCCCTTTGTAACCTTTGGGTACGGAGTCCTAATTATTGGTAGTAGGTTTCTACACACGCTACACGGTTACTACTCCCATAGCCCAACAGTAGGATTTTCTCCTGTGTTGTGGGTACCATGGACACACAAGACGAACACACAAACACCCAGACCCAGAACAGGAGTCTAAACTCATCATTCAGATACCTGTCTAGCCGGGAACCGAACCTGGGACCCATTGCGCGTTAGACCGGTATGATAACCGCTGCGCCACACGGGTCGTCATTAGGTATTTAGACGTGCGATGTAAATGTCTCATTTTAATACAAATCATGGTGCTGTTATAACGAAAGCGACCACCTCAAGGTGACCAAGTATGGTCGTGACGACCCGAGAATCGTTGTGACAAATCCGGGGTCAAAATGGCGCGACCGCTTTATTTTTACATAATTTCGATTATTGTATAACTGAGTTACTTAATACGTTCGTAAAATTTTGCACGATTATTCAAACGCGTTATTTTTATATCGAAAATATTGTTTTAGATTTAGATTTGCGATATATAAACATTTTCTGGCAAACATGATGTGTGTTTGCAAAATTTCAGCAAAATCCAATAGTTTTAGTGCAAAAGAGTAATAAACCTTTTGCTGGCGTCTTGACGGTTACTTTCAACTTTTTTATCTGACTGCATAAGAAAAGTTTATTTTTCAAGCGAATATTTAAATGTAGGAGATATGTACCTGTACCTACCTGCGTTTTTTTCGCTTGACTTAACGTACTCGTATTATACTAGGTGACCCGCCGAACCTTGTTCCGCCTAAACGTCAAAAATCAAATATTACCAGTGTCCCTCTCCTATATTATTCATGTATTATACATAAAACCTTCCTCTGGATAACTCTATCTATCAAAAAACCTGCATTAAAATCCGTAGCGTAGTTTTAAAGATCTAAGCATACATAGGGACAGACAGCGCGAAGCGACTTTGTTTTATACTATGTAGTGATATAACATGCCATTAGATTTGCTTGATTGTGACAAAAAAGCTTGAATATATAGACCCCTGATTATTAGTACTGATAATAAAGTATTATAATTATTCTATTGTTACCGTCTTATCTATTCAACTGCGCAAGATTTGCATGTCTTTGCGTAAGTATATTCTTTTTTATATTTTGTATGATATGTTTTTCTATGAACGTAAATTTAAGTAGAACGTTTGTGGCAATTAAAATTGGGCAAAAAATAATAATAATTACTTATAAAACTTATTATTAAACAAACAAAATTATAGAAAATACAATTTTTAAAACAATACAGAGGGCGGTCTTATCGCTAATCAGCGATTTCTTCCAGACAGCGTATTCTTCCCTCAAGGTGCGGAGTTAAAGAAAAGCTATAAAAAATAATAGGTAGGATTCAAATAATAGTTAAAATTATGAAACATTAAAAACAAATATATCAATTTATAGCCACTTTATTTAATTATATTCCCATACTGTCTTGCAAACTTTTGAAGGTGGTAGGACCCATCACTGTTAGACAGTGGCATAGCGCGGACCAAGTAGACGTGGTCAAACTCCTATCAGCGAGGGCATTTTGCATGATTTCATTGGATGGTGCCCTTGAAAATGCCATCGTCTCTTCCACCAAAGAGGCCACGCGAGGTCCCTTTAAGTGCGAGGCCGATGCCGATGTGGGCGATGGGCCGCTGCGCCCACGCCTATCTACGCCATTGTTAGACTACGGAGGAATCACTGTCACTCCTATCTCTGCCTAATAATATCTCTGTTCTGGTTTAAAGGGTGCGGTTGTAAGGGGGATATATTTATCCAAGGTGTTTCATGGATAGTAATGCATTGGCGGCCCACCTTGAGTAAAACAAATCTGAGGTCGATGAAAGATGTCTATGGGCGGCAATGGCTTTACACACTTTCACATGAGGCGACCATCATAGTCCTCGGGTCCTCCACTTACCATCAGGTGCACTGCATGCTCGTTTGCTACTTCTGTTAGCTAAAAAATACCAATCGGGTTGGATATGCTAGTTTGCTATTGCAATAAAAATCAGTATGCAGTGCACGTCAGTCATAACATTTTCAATTCGAAACGGCAAATCTTTGACTACTTTCTGATTCAAAGAACATTCTGAACTGTGGCACCTCCCCAGCGAGATCATCTATGACTTCTCTCTTTGATGTGCTCTTTTGTGATGCTATCAGTGTCCCCAGGGTGTTTGCAGACTTAGTCGCATGGTCATTGAACCTATCGTTGCAACTGTTAGGTTTTAAAAATGGTAGGTACACGCTCATAGCATATCATATCATACTTTGCATGTAAAATAACACTAATAGAAACGCTGATTTAAAGGAAACCAGGTAAAAATTAAAAAAAACGCTTTTTAATTTAAATTTTTTATGTATTAAGTTAAAGTAATCGAATCGAAAGCCACTAACCATAGTGGTCGTTAAACACCAAGTTTTCGATTCTTAAATAGAATAAGGATAAAACTTAAAAACTTAAAACGCTTTCTACACTCATAGCCCCACAGTAGGATTTTCTCCCTTGTCGTGGGTGCCATGGACACACACAAAGACGAATACACAAACACCCAGACCCCGAACAAGAATCTAAACTCATCATTCAGATACTTGTCTGGCCGGGAATTAAACCCGGGACCCATTGCGCGTCAGACCGTATGGTAACCGCTCCGCCACGCGGGTCGTCAAAATACATCTAGATCGGAGTAAATCTTATGCGGACAATCCCGCGACAAGATTTTATATGATAAGAAATTGTACGTTGCAACGTAATGATGGGTTTGACTACTAAAAAGTTTTTTCTTTTCAATGCATTGAAATAAAGGCTTGTTTTAATAATTATTTTTTATATTATTATTTTTTTATTTGACTAAAGTAGCAAACAAGCATGCAGTCTACCTGGTGGTAAGTGGTCACCGCCGCTCATGGACATCTGTAATCAACTTCATACAGAACATGGGTTCCATCTGAAGTCAATCACCGATGCGTTGCCACTCCCGAGGACTATGATGGTCGCCTCATGTGAAAGTGTGCCGGCAACCACAACCTTCCATCGTAACACAAGAAATGCTTCACGCTAGAAATAGTTGTGGCGGTGGTACTTCCCCGGTCGAACTACACTGGTTTTACCATCTTCTAAAACTTTATTTATTACTAAGATGCACTGCAGCAATGTGGTGACGTATACTACTGATTTCCCTCATTTCTACATAAAGTATCCAGTTGCAGCTTTGGTATGAAAATAAAATATCAAATTAATGAAATGTCATATTAATTAAGCTCTAAGTAAAAAAGTGTATTTGCAGACTTCAAGTTGGCCATGAATTAAGTAAAAAATTTATTTACAAAATTTTTAAAAACCAGTTTTTGCTTGACATATTTAATATTCTCACCGAACAAGATTTTTGAGCGTTTGTAAATAATAAAGGAAAGAAAAGTATTTATGAATCAATTTTAATTTTACAAGCTTTACGTGCGTTGTTTTTGTATTACAGTAAAAATATTATGGGTGTGGTAGAATCAAGAGTGGGTTGGCTGTGGTGGTAACACTGCCACCTACTACTGGTCTACTACTTGTTATAAGTCTTACTAGTATTAGTTATAGTAGTACTTTTGTTTGAAGGATTTGATTAGGGAGACACGCGAGGCTTTCAAATGTAAATTCAGATATGTGTAACCATATCTGAGGCCGCCCCAGGTTTGGTTCCAGATCTGTTTGGGTGTTAATTACAGATGTCTATCGCCGGCAGTGGCCACTTACTCTCATGCATGCGTCACTGCAGGTTACTTTGCTATCTTTTTTATCTGACAGAAGTAGCAAACGAGCATGCAGTCCACCTGATGGTAAGTAGTCACTGGCGCGCATGGACATCTTTAATCAACTACATACAGAACATGGGTTCCATCTGAACACAATCTCAGATGCGTTGCTACTCCCGAGGACTATGATGTACGAGTATAAAAGTGTGTCGGCAACCACACCCTTCTATCGTAACGCAAGAAATGCTTCACGCTAGAAATAGGTGTGACGGTGGTACTTCCCCGGTCGAACTACACTGGTTCTACCACCTTGAAATTTTTATTGTATAAAAGAAAAAAATAACAGTGCTCAACACTGCTGTTCTGAATAAATAGACATACCCGTGGAAACTTTTCAAATAATAGAAATAGCAAACGAGCATGCAGTCCACCTCATATTAAGTAGTCACTACCGCAAACAGACATTTGTTACTATTAGTTTTCTATCTGAAATCAATCACAAATGTGTTCATCCATCATCATCATCCCTCAGTCCATTGAGGTCCACTGCTAGACATAGGCCTCCCCTAAATGGCGCCACTCCAACCGGTCCTGTGCCTTCTGAATCCAAAGTTATGAAGTAAGGCCGCCTCATATGAAAGGGAACCGGCAAGCACACCCTTGCAACGAAACGCAAATAATACTTCTAAAGAGTACTTACTATTACTAAATAGGTGTGATATTGGTACTTCCCCGGTCGAACTACACTGGTTCTACGACCTGAAAATTGTATTACAAGTAATCCAAATATCCTTAAATAGCTCTAACGATTTATCAGCAAGAGGATTATTTTTTCTTAAAAAATCATACTAATATTATAAAGGCGAAAGTTTGTGAGTGTGTATGTTTGTTTCTTCTTCACGTTTAAGCGGGCCGATTTTCATAAAATTTAGTAGGGCGTTAGCTGACACTTTGGATTAACATATAGGCTACTTTTTATGTAGTAAAATATGTTACTACCACGGGACAATCGATACATCGATTTTTTGAACGCGGGCGAAGCTGCGAGGCTAGTAATTTTATAATTAACTCACAAGGTAATAAAACGATAGTTCGACCGGGGATCTACCACCATTACACATTTCTAGCGTGAAGTTGTTTTTTCATTTCGGCGGAACGGTGGATTTGCCGGCCCACTTTCGTGTAAGACGAGAACTCGATAGTTATAACAATAGTTCACACTTCAGATTAAATCCATGTTCTTTAAGAAGTTGCTTACAGATGTCCATAAGCAGTGGCTACTTGCCATTATGTGGACTGCATACTCGTGTTGATACTTAATTTCTTTTATAAAAAAGTTACATTTTAGAGAGGAATTTTATCCTATTTGGGGCAGTTAGCAAATATTCAAAGGCAGCAATTAATATTAATATCAGAACACAGGATGTGTTCTCATGTTCTTTATATCTCGTTCTCTCATCAACCCATTATTGTCCCACTGCTGGGCACGGGCCTTCTCTCAGAATAAGAAAGTTTAAGCCATAGACCACCGCGCTGGCCAAGTGCGAATTGGTGGACTTACACACCTCCGAGAACTTTTTTTTTAAAAGAACTATCGGGTGTGTAAGTGTCCTCACGATGTTTTCCTTCATCGAAAAGCAGTGATAACTAATTTCTGACGTGAATGCCTGGGTTTGAACCTCAGACCTCCCTATCGAGAGGGCAAATTTCAACTATTGGGCTATCACTACTCACTATACCATATAAGTATAAACCCATAAAAACGTTAATGTTTGTAAGTCACTATTATACTAAAACATTTTTGTTATTGTAGTACTTACAAAGAATATGTGTCAAGTTCCAAAAAAATAGAAGCCTTAGAAATGTTTACATATAACCACAAAATTAATATCCAAAAAAATGTAGGTATTAGAAAACCATAAACACTGAATTCTTCAATTATTGATGGTTAAGGACGCTCCTATATTTTTTATCGTATTATTTTCTGTTCGTAACTAGTTTTGTTTAATGCCAAATGTCAATGGTGTGCAGGTAAAAGATAAAAAATTAGCTTTTTGTTCTCGAAATAAAACATACAATAATAATAAAATACTCTCAAGTGTATATAAGAAATGCTTTGGGACTCCTGAGTCAATTCGGTTTTGAAACTAAAGAAGCAAACATGGTAAGATTATTTTATTTTAGTGCAAAATTAAGTGTTAAGTTAATTAGATAAATGGGCTAGTTGGTAGTTTGTAGGTGCATAACACTTTTTTATTGTTTGGATTGTGATTTTTTCGAATTTACAACGTTTACATTAGTTTCGTTATAATTATGGACATGTGACTGACATGTTCCTGCATCGGAGCAGATAACACCAAAAACTTTATATGATGGAGTCATGTTATAATGTTTTTTTTCGAAATGAGTGTGAAATAAGGGTAAAAATCAGTAAATTGCAATTCGGTAAAAAATAATGAAACATTATATTCCGTCATTTATGGAAAATCGAACTTAGAAGTTATAGAACTAAAGAAATTAAATTAAAAAAGGATGAAGGGTTGATGTTTGAAATCTAGTCCTTGTGAAGTATGAAAGTTCAGTTTAAAGTTATAAATGTTAAATTTAATATACAGCCTTTCGGATGGTTATAAGATTGTTTCGTGTTTTTATATACTTTTTCTAATGGGATGAATACCTAGTAGTTGAAATTTTGTATTTGTATTTAATTCAAGTGACTCAAGTCACAAGCAAACACGAGTGAGATTATAATGAATGAATGAATGAATTGCGGTCTACAATTAATGTAATTGGTTTTTTACACCGTTTTAATTGTAGCAAATAAATAATTCATTATTTATAAATAATAAATAATTGTAATTATTTAATATACAATTATTTATTATTTATCGTTGGATCTTGTATTACGAGTCTTGTTGATACACGAATTTGGTCAAATACTAAAGCTAATTAACAGTGTATTATCCATACATATCAAATCGAATATCATACAAATCATATCGAATAAACAGTGGCGCATACTAGTGATGAGACGAATATCGGCGTTCGCGAATATTCGCATATTTTTAGGTATTCGCATTCGCAAGAGTTGATGCGAATTTTTTGCGAGTATTGAATTGCAAAACTTTGCAAAAAAGTCGCCAAATCTATCCAACTTTAAACCAAGTTGCAGCTTGACGACTTTAAATCGAACTTCAATTTGACGACCTGAAAAAAGGGTGGTCAAATCTAGATCCTCGGCCCCCTTTACCAAAAACTAAAAAAAATCAACATTCGCATTTACATTCGCGAGCTCATTAGGTACCTATATCACTAGGGCATTGTGCATAGTAGACGTTCATACGACAAAGTACTATAAAAAAGTACACCGCCAAATATGTTAATTTTTATTCCGGACTTATCAAGCTAATCGTATTAACATTTATGTATTTCTTGCATTGAATTCCACAGTCTGCACGTGGCAGGATGGCACACGTTTTTTTATTGAATCGTCTTCGATACTTCGATATAAATGATTGACGCTATGTACGCTGACTTGCGTGAATAATCAAGTCGGAATTCTTCAAGCTTAATTTGAAGATAGAATTTTATGCATATAAAGTGCAAAATTTAAAATTTGGTGCTGTTACTACTACGTGGTTAATGACTGTTTAATACATTTTTATTATTATAACTCCATTCCTTAAAGACATTCCATCCTAAAAACAAAAAAAACATTATTTAATTTTTACATGGTTTCCCGTAAAATTTGTGTTTTCGAGTTATGTTATTTTCAAATTGGAGAAGCTGTTAAAAACCGGGTGGCAATTTGTGATGGCACATTTTAAATCAATTGAAAAACTTGCAGTATGAACCCAGTCTTACGTATCTCTTACTATGAGACTCAACTACCAGACGGAATAACAACTCGTACGAAACAATCCTAAGCCTAAAATATAGAGCTGTAAATGTGTAAACGTTGTCGATGTCATGAAATTATTGGAAAATTTATTACATAATTTGCTCGATATTTTAAAAAATGCCTTATTGTTTTTTTAAACAAAGTTGGGGTAATTTTAAAATATTTAGAATATTGGTAACTTTATATAAACATGTGGTACGACAGTCGACTATTCTCTGTGATCATCTAACAAGCTTAAATAATAACTATGTAAGATCATTAGTCTCGCCAAATCACACTAGACTAGCGTGGTGGACTATGACAGCGACTATATATAACTCTCTCATTCTGAGAGAAGACCCGTCCCCGGCAGTGAGACAATAATGGGTTGTACCCCATGTAAGATCATTAATATTTTAATTTACGTACAGTACCTTTATATAATAGATAACGTTTGATAAATATTAGCTAAATATTTATTTTTATACGTTTTCAAAACATGCAAATTATAACCGGCCGTAATCTTTCTAAAAAAATGGAAAATCTACTTTATTTACTGTCTTCATCTCATTTTGGGGCTTTAAATGTAGTTCCGTATTTCCGTCCTTAGTTAACATAGTCTTGAAACAAATCCCTTGCTTCAAACTGACAAAGTTTGCGTGTGACATTAATTTACATAACAAAGTTTGTTAAAGCTAATTAACTGGTGTTGTAATTCAGTAGTTTCCAACATTAATTGTGTTAAATCTATTGAAATTTGTTTGAAGAACTTTCTGCCAAATGAGAATGTGTTTGTTAAGTTGTTTTCAGGGTTCGTAACCAAAAGGGTACAAACGGAACCCTATTACAAATACTTCGCTGTCAGTCTGTCTGTCTATCACTAGGCTGTATCTCGAGAACCCAGACAGGTAGACCGCTGAAATTTACGGAATAAAGTAAATGGTGTTGGTGTATTAATATATGGTGATGGAGTTAATCACGAAAAATTAAAGAATAAACTGTTTTTATAGACTTTTGGCTATATTAACGCTGGTTTATATGTTCTCGAGAGGGAATCCTTCAAAAGTACCCGACGCCGTGGGCGCGACGCAGGTATATGTGGGATTTTTACCGCACTAAAACCTCCTCGTCCGTCCTCCTCGCTACACTCGCTAAACCGTCCTCGGTGCTACAAAGAGGACTCCGGAAGCTCCAAGGGAACGCAATCGGAATCCTCTGAACGCGTTGCCCCATCGGGCTCCTCTCAGATGGGCCCACCGCTCCGTCTAGTCTTTACGACGGTATGCGACCACACATACCGCCTTTCTTCCCGGGACCACCTGGCTGGACGATTCGAGCTCCCACTCTAGGCACCTGCAGCCCCAAAAGCTACTTTTACTTGCCTCTTGCGGCAGGCAGGGTATACCGTAACCCTAATCTGATCTTGGAACCACAGGGACGTTAGACCTCAGGACTAGCGTTGCAATTAGGAGTATTGCTAGTCCTGAGTAAAACCTTAAGTAAGTTGAAAAGCCTCGGAAAAATATGAGACATATTTTTCCTTACCACACCCTCAATAATATTAGCAGTGCATAACACTGACGTTATTCTTAGGCAGAGATAGGTGTAGCGTAGGTACTTTCAGAGAAGTACTACAAAAATTCTACTACCTATAGACTAAAGTAGGCCGAATTATCTTTAATTAAATCATTCTCTATATGGTAATATCTTTATGGGAACTTTGTCAAGTCTTAAAGTGGCTTTCATAATGTATTTAGTGTTAATTTTTACATATATTCATACAAACGCAAGTCGTTATCACAATTTTACGATACCATTTCGGAAATGTTGATGGCGTTTTACTTACGCAGTCCATTTGAATAAATTTCATATTGTTCTTACATAAAATACTAGTTGGTTTGTGTGGTTTGACTTGGTTTTATATGTATGCTTCTAACCGCGGCTCCGCTCGCGTTGAAGCCCTGAAATAAATATCAAGGATCATTACATTCCTATAGAATGGCATCGATGTGATTCAGTATTTAAAATCACTACATACAATTATTTTTTATTATGTATATTTTTTAATCAAAGTAATATATGATTTTTCTAATACCTCTAAGAACTTGGGTACAAAAGAAAGCGTAACAAACTTACATTTATAATATTGTCGTCAACCCATTACTGACTCACTGCTGGGCACGAGTCTTCTTTCAGAATGAGAGAGTTTAGGCCACCGCGCTGGCCATGTGCGAATTGGTGGACTTCACATACCTATGGGAACTTTTTGAAGTGAAACTTCTTTATCGGGGTTGGAAAAAAAATTAGTGTAACATTTTTTCGTTACGCGCCATCTTTTTTCTGTTACGCGCCATCTTTTTTTCCGTTACGCGCCATCTTTTTCTTATCCCTACCACGCGTGATATTAGATAGATTATTATAGATTAGATTATTAGATAAAGTTTAATAAAGCCTTTTATTAAACTTTATCTAATTTAACTTTATTTAACCAATTTCTGTAAAGTTGCATATAGTAAATTATTTTTTGAAAAATAACGTCATAAAGAAGTTTCACTTCTTACGAGTGTACGCTAGTACACGCACACATTTTTTTTAAAAGAATTTTCGGGTGTGTAGGTTTCCTCACATTTCGGTGAAAGCGAAAAGCAGTGATAATTTAAAAAAAATCTTTGGTGCGTGCCTGGTTTGAACCTCGGACCTCCCGAACGAGAGGGAACTATTAAACTATCACCCTATTTTTTATAATATTAATAGGGATTATTTTCTGACGTTACAGAGAATAGGTAGATCGAGGTTAGGTACGAATCTAACGATAGGGGGTTGAATGTAACATTGGTAAGAGTTTATTTTATTTTCTTAAAACAATTATCGTTTACATTGTCCACTATATAAAGTAGGTACGTAGTAAGTTGTGGTCTTTAACAAAGATGTAAGAGGCAATACACATTGTACGAGAGAAAACTTACGGAGCGATTGTTATAAGGAAACAAAATAATCCGTACTACGGTTATCTATGAGTGGCGACTGTCATTCACCGTCAGACGAAGGTAGAACCAGTGTAGTTCGACCGGGGAAGTACCAACCTATTTCTAGCGTGAAGAATTTCTTGCGTTTCGATGGAAGGGTGTGGTTGCCGGTACACTTTTATACGAGGCGACAACATAGTCCTCGGGAGCAGCAACGCATCTGTGATTGACTTCAGATAGGACCCATGTTCTGTATGAAATTGATTACCAAATTGAGACCACTTACCATCAGGTGGACTGGATGCTCGTATGCTACTTCAGCCAGATATAAAAAAGACGAATTCATACTTCGTTCTAAGGGTATTTCATCAAAATGCTGCAATGTACATTTCATCAAGTCCACTTAACGGTATTCGCTCCGCTCAAGCAACCTAAATATTTATTTTTATTCAGACAGTATAACATTTTAATATACGTAACAGGCAATTATGCAATAAGTCAGATGCCAAATGTCAGGTGAGCTGTTACTAATATCTGACATAATAATGTTACTTCTAATTGCATTCAGGTTGAATACGTTAGTGTTAGATAAAAAATACGCCTTTTGTATGAGAAACCTGTGTGTTTAATTATTGTGATTGTCAGTTGCTGCTGAGAGTAATCAATTCTATAGGGAGTCTTATTCGATGTCAACCGAAGATGCTTGTTCTTCAAGCAACTTGAGTTCATCAAGCAAAGTGTTTGATGATTGGGTACAACCCATTATTGTCCCACTGCTGGGCACGGGTCTTCTCTCAGAATGAGAGAGTTTTAGGCCATAGTCCACCGCGCTGGTCAAGTGCGAATTGGCGGACTTCGACACCTCCGAGAACTTTTTTTTAAAGCACTCTCGCCTCTCGGGTGTGTAGGTTTCCTCACGATGTTTTCCTTCACCGAAAAGCAGTGACAATTAATTTTAATACGCACATAAATCAGTGGTGCGTGCCTGTGTTTAAACCTTGGACCTCCTGATTGAGAGGGCAAGTTTCAACCATTAGGCTATCACTGCTCCATAAGGCTATCACTACTCCGTGCTTCATAATTAAATTGTATCAATTTAGCCTTCAAACTAGAATACAACGCTTAACGTCGCTTTCTTTCATATCTACATATATTTTACGTAGTTGTAACAAAGTTTAAAAATTAATTAAATCTAACTTAAATTTAACTTCTAATATGTTAATGCACCTATTTAGCTACGTGTTCTATGTTCATCCGTAACTAAAATTGCAATAGACTTATCTTATGGTCTAAATGTGTACGAACTCGTGTATTTTGTGGCTGATCCTATAAATAAATTAATAAACAGTTGATAATCTATACTAACATAGAAAAATGAGATGATGTATGTCTGTTTGTTACTCAATCACGCTAGAACCATTGGTCCGATTTTAATGAGATTTTGTATGGATGTAGCTTATTTAACTGGTCAGTCTATAGGCTACTTTTAATTTCGTTATTTTATTATTAAGATGGCGACTACTGGATATTGGTCTAATTTGAATAAATTAATAATAATCATTCTCAAGTTATCTTGAACACACCCGTTAAAAGAGATTTATTAACTAAGCTGTATTTAAATGCAATAGCGGGTATTTTGACAAATACATCTGTTTTTGTGTCAAATGCGATGTAGTGAGAGTAATGTGTTTTTAGTAGATTTTTTGTATGTTTTATGCATTATTTGAAAAAAATATTAGCATTGCGCAATCCTTCTCTTCATAAACTATAACCGTGCGTAATTTCATACTCCTCCGCCTGCGGCAAGTATCTTAAAAACGAATTACAAATTTTTGCTTCACGTATTAATATAAACTTGATTTTTCAGAAATTCCTTTTGATCGCAGTATGCACCTTCGCGTGCGCATACGCTTCGGCTGTATCAGACGCGGTGGCAGCTGTTGTCCGCAGCGACAGCCACCAATCTCCCGAAGGTGAATTCCACTACGTATATGAAACGGAAAACGGCATTACTGGAAACGCTGAGGGAAAACTCAAGAATCTTGGCAAGGTATGCTGTTTGTTCGATTTTTAATGTGGAAAATGGTGTAATAAGCGGCGATAGTTGCATATTTATATGCGATATTACAATATTTACTGACGCAATGACGTCACAAGTCAAAAAGAATGGCGGCTAGTGTTTCCAAGCCAACGTTTTCAATGCTAATTTATACTAGTCGTTTTTAAATTTCAGCCTTTATAAAATTTTATAAAAAGTTTACTAGTTATTAACACTTTGTGGATCATTTAATACATTTTTCACAAAAGATCGTTATACCCCTTTGTTCTACATACGATTACCGCGCGAGATTACACTAATCTAATAGTTAAAACAACGTTCGGTCGCGGATTTAGATGGGTAACCAGTAACCAGTAAATTTAACGCTTCCATGTTGATAATTTAGTCTGTTCGTTTATTAGATGACCCGCGTGATAGAGGTTAATATACCGGTCTAAAACGCTGTGGGTTCCAGGATCGATTCCCGGTCAGACTAACAATACCTGAAAGATAAATTTATATGATGGTTCTGGGTTTCGGTGTTCGTTTGTTCTTGAGGGTCGTGTTTGAACGTTGCAATGGCGGGTGACAAGTACAAAGACGACACAGGAAAGTCCTAGTGTGGGGTTATGAGTGTAGAAAGTCTTAGTGCTTGAATATAGGTTTATGTGTTAAAATATTCTCTTTCTTTTCAGGACGAGATCGCGCTTGAAGTAGTTGGATTCAACAACTACGTAGGTGACGATGGTCAAAAATATGAGATTTCTTACGTCGCCAACGAGAACGGTTACCAGCCTCAGGTAACATATTTATTATATTTCTTTTATAACACTCTTAGTGTAAGACGACGTCACACCTTTTCTAGCATTAGGCATAAACATAGTTTTTGTGTGATAGATGTTGATGCCGGCTGAATTAAAGTCTAATCGGATTTAGCGTTGCTAAAGGTTTTACATCTAAATTGACTTCAGATAGAACTTCTGTTTTATGTGGAATTTAATAATAATCTTTAAAGCATATTGAAGTATGCTAGGATTAGCAACTTCATAGAAATTAAAAAGGATACAATTAGATATAAAAAAATGTTGGTTAACTGCAGTTGTATTAGATAAAAAAATCGTGCGGCACTCGGGGAAGGACTACCGCGGTAAAGCTACTGCATAGCATTTTTATCAACTTGTGCAATTATAATTATTTATTTACTTATGCAGTATTTTTTTCTTTGATATAAATTCAACTTTTTTTCTTTAATACCATATACTTTCTCACAGTCAGCTGCTTACATATTCGTCCGATTTCCGAGCAGTTCGTCTCGATCCGTGCGAGCTTCGTACTGTCGCACCATATACATACGCGAACGCTCAGCCGCGCTACATGATAGGCGGAGTGCGGGGTGTTAGGTTTTTTCGTTACAGAATTTCTTGATTCGGTCGTCTCACTCAAAGCCCGTGACAAGAGCTATGCAATAGCTTAAAAATTGGTTAAATAAAATCTTGCAGTCTTCCTCCATTTAAAGTCGATTTAAAAGTAATGATCCTTACACTCATGTTTGTTGTTTTCTTACAGGGTGCTCACCTTCCCACCACACCCGCGCCGGTGCCCATCCCAGACTACATCGCCCGTGCCATCGAGTACATCGCATCCCACCCACATTACGAAGAAAAGGAAAACGTAAGGGCGGTGGCGTCATTAGTCGGTTAGACGGACAAATATCACGCTAGGCTTAAGGATCACGACTATTCACGTAGTGAAGCACACATGAAGCACGTTGGCTCTGTCAATGTTGTAAATAATTGTTGACTTTTTGTTTAACCCGTACCTTGTTTATAATGCAATAAATACCAATGTATTATTAAATTGTTTTCTTATTTTAAATCATTTACTCGTGACATAGATAAGCTTATTCTTAATGTAATCTTTATAATTTTTGTAACTCTCCTGACAATCCTTACGGTATAATACGGAACCTAGTGTGAGCAAGCTGTATCTTCTACTGGTCAATACCTTTTGTTGTTGACTCATTCTTGTTGACTTTTTTAAAGCGACGTTCCAGCGATTTTACTTCCGTTTAAAAAATGTGACATGGGATTCATACCTATGTATAACCTGAAGTATTACGAATTCAACAATTTTAACAGAAAAATATATCATTTCAAAAAGAACTGATATCGAAGGAAATTAGCGATGTTGAGTGTTCTCAACACGAATAAAGCAAGAGAGTGATAGCCTGTGTGATCGGTGATAGCCTAATACTTAAAACTTGCGCTTTTGATCGGGCATCGGTGTTTCTAATATTAGGCACGCACCAGTATTTTTTAATTATGCATATTAGAAATTAACAATCACTGCTTTTCGGTAAGGAAAACTATCGCGAGGAAACCTTACACACCTTTAAAAGGTTCTCAAAAGTGGGCACAGTCTACCCTATCCGCACTTGGCAACCGCGGTGGACTATTGCCTATAACTATGTCATTCTGAGAGAAGACCCATGCGCAGCAGTAGGGAAATAATGAATTGAAGACTAGAGCAAGAACATTTTCAGTAAAGAATGTTTAACTTTAAACAATAATCAGTGGGTAAATCACTAGAACAGTAGATGCAGCGATGCTACGTATCTTGACGGAGCGTTACAATACCAAATGAACTCACTTTACTCCGCTTTGACTGGGTGACAATTTCCGCCCCTTTAATTATCAATAACGCTACAGGTAACGCTTAATGTTTTCTACACTCATAGCCCTACAGTAAGATTTTCTCCTGTGTTGTGGGTGCCATGGACACACAAAAAGACAAATACACAAATACCCAGACCCAGAACAAGAATCTAAACTCATCATTCAGATACGTGTCTGGCCGGGAATCAAACCCGGGACCTACTGCGTGTCAGACCGGCATGGTAACCGCTGCGCCACGCGGGTCGTCTATCGGAATACTTTAATAAATATTGAAAAATATGAAAATGTTTATTATTACTTTTTCTCAGACTTCAAAAAAGTTTTTATGCCATACACGATGTTTAGACACCTGGAAACTGAATTTTTATTATACGTATGGACATGAATTTCAAGTCTTGGCAGCGAGTGATGGGGAGCTGCTTTAGCTTATAGTTTCTGTTTGGAACTTGTATATATGCAGGATGTTGAGAATACTTCCATGAGCAGTGATAGTCTAATGGTTGAAAGTTGTCCACTCAATCGGGAAGTCCGAGGTTCAAACCTACGCTCGCACCACTGATTTATGTGCGTATTAGAAATTAATTATCACTACTTTTCGGTGAAGGAAAACAACGTGAGGAAACCTACACACTCGAGAGCTCTTTAAAAAAATCTCGGAGGTGTGTGAAGTCCACCAATTCGCATGTGGCCAGCGCGGTGGGCTATGGCCTAAAAGTCTCTCATTCCGAGAGAAGTACCGTGCCTAGCAGTGGGATAATAATGAGTTGACGATGAGAATACTTCGATAACTTGATTCGGAAGGTGAGGGGGTGGGAGGGGGTCATCACAATTTGTTTCAAAAGCTGCATCTATCTTTTTTGTTCTGAGTGCGTCACCTTGAAAACTAGTTTGCGTTCATTAAATTACTATCCAATAAATACGACAGAAATGCAAAGATGACATCAGAAACTGATTTTACGACTGCATTCTTAACGTGACTTAAAACGTGTTAATTACTCTGATTTCCTTCATAAATGAGCTATTTTATTAAACTAGTACGTTTAATTTTAAGATGAAATTTTCAAACTCGCCTTGTCAATCGAGTGTCCAAGGTTCGAATCCCAGACACGCCCTACTGATTTGGAAATGATGTGCATATTAGAAATATAATATCACTGCTTGTCGGAGAAGGAAACATCGTGAGGAAACCTACACGCCTGAGAGTTCTTTAAAAAATTGTCTAAGTTGTGTGATCTATAGCCAGGAGTATGCCCTAAAACTCTGATTTTGATTGAAGACTCGTGCCCATCAGTGAATAATAAGTGGTGCAGTGCGGACCAATGACGTGGTCAAACTCCTATCAGCGAGGCTCTTTTTGTATGATTCAATTGGAGGGTACCCTTGAAAATGCCTTCGCCTCCTCCAAAAAGGGGCCTCGTGAGGCCCCTTTAGGTGAATGGCCGTGGGCGATGGCCCACTGCGCCCACGCCTAGCTACGCCACTGACGAAAACATAAATATGAACAAAATTTAATTAATAATCACGCAGATTTATTTAATTTACTGTTCATAATACAACTTGATTCATCGTTGGTAATGCATTATTCTGAATAATGTAATGAATGTAAAATGTGACAAAAGTTGTTATTAAATACATTATGATGATTTACATTACGATTCACAAATAGTTTCTCCTGGTCAGAATTACGATATTTTCATAAACAAACGTAAACAAGTCACAAAAATCTAATGTTACTAGTTTGTTCCGTAAGGTCTCCAACAACCTTCGAAGAACAAGATGTCCGAATCATATTAACTTAGTATTTAGAGTAGCAACGCTTTTGGGAACTCAACATGCGCTTGACTACATCTACGCTTGACAACTAAAAGTTAGGTAACTAAATAATACAATTTATTTATCCTCCGTTAGTCGAATCACTAAGACTAATACAATTAAAATTATAATTCCATTAATCTATTAATTATTTATTAATTCGGTTTGGTGGTCTGGGTATCAGAAAAGCTCGTCCCTGTAGCCTCGGGGTCAGAATAGGGCTACGGTATCCCCTGCCTGTCATAAGAGGCGACTAAAAGGGGCTTCCGGGGTTGCAGACGGCTAGAGTGGGAGCTTGAACCGTTCGGTCAGCAATCCCGCGAAGGACGGCGGTATGTGTGGTCGCATATCGTCGTAAAGACTAGACGGAGCGGTGGGCCCAGCCGCCCACCTGGGAGGAGCCCGATGGCACGATGGCAGCGCGCTCGGAGGATTCCGGTTGAAGTCGTTTCGAGTTCCCGGAGTCCTCCTTTTCAGCGCCGAGGACGGCCACCGGGGGGGTTTTAGTGCGGTAAAAATCCCACATAACCCTGCGTCGCTCCCACGGCGTCGGGTACCTTTGGAAAGTTTCCCCCTCGAAAACAAAAAAAAAAAAAGGTAGAAGATCAAACATATATTGTCTTTAAACCTCAACACTGATGCATGCAGTGCAAAATGATTGACGAATAAATAATAAAGACTTTGCTTTCCAGGTTCTTAACATATCCGTGGCCATCGAGTTAGAGTTAATTACAGATGTTCATCACTCACACTTACGTTGCACGTAAGTGCGAAGAATACGCATGGTTTATACACCGTCTTCTTTCTCAGTTCAATTCCTGTTCCGGTCCGGTAATATTACAAACAAGAAATAGTGCAATTGACAATTTACAAGTGATAGATTAAAAAACTGCATATTTTTAAATTTACCTCGCCAAATTTACCAATGTTTAAGGCATATATTTATGTACACATAAAGGTTTGTTTCAAGCAAATATACGAAATACAATTAAAAATCATGTCTCCTAGATTATACGTTCTGTGGATAAAACATATCCTCTGCGGTAAATCCGTATGAAATATCTTTTAATTTTATTTTTGCTCAATTGGGAAAATTTAATGAAACCCAGTTAAGCTCTCCCGCATCGTGTTAAAACGTCGATATTACAATACAATGGAGCGTGAAAGATAATTATTTCAGTCTTTTTTGTATAACCAATACAATGGTGTCGGTAATACACGGATATTTCATGGTATACATATATTAAAATTAACGTAAAATAATTGGGATAATTAATGTTCATACCATACCGGTCTGACGCTCAATGGGTTCCAGGTTCGATTCTCGGCCAGACAGGTATCTGAATGATGAGTTTAGATTCATGTTCTGAGTTTGGGTGTTTGTGTATTCGTCTTGTGTGTATCCATCGTACCCACGACACAGAAGAAAATGTTAGTGTGGACGTATAAGCGTAGAAAGCGTGTATTATTTTGTTCTTTTTAATAAAATTACAGCCGCACACGACCTTGCCATGCACCTAATGGTAAGCGGTCACTGCCGCCCATGGGCATCTGAAAGAAACTTCATACAGAAGAGTTCTGTTTGAAGTCAATCACAGATACTTTGCTACTCCCAAGGACAAACATGGTTTCATATGAAAACGAGAGAACTGCTTAACGACGACGAACTTAACGAACTGGTTGATGACGACGATATTGACTTCGTAAGAGACTACATTTTATGGGCAACAACGAAAGGGTTATAGGCCATAGTCCCCGCGCTGGGCAAGTGGGAATTGGTGGACAACAACGCACACAAAATTACTGATATTTCTTATTGATTCATTTGTGAATAGGGGAAAAGTGATAATATTTATTGATTCTGAAAATATTTCATTTGCCCTTTTTTCTGTGAGGATATTGATTCTCTATATCAAGCTGATAATGTTCTTATATAGGACCGTGATTTGATACGGTACTTTTTTCCACGGGAAATCTTCAAAAGCTACCTAACGGCAATGAGCAAAGTCTGGTTATGTAGGATCTTACTGTGCCATATCCCCCCGGTAAATGTCTTCAGTGCTGCAAAGAGTACGCCGGGATCTCCGACGAAACACAACCGGAGTCCTCTGAGTGCGTTGCGTCATAGGGGTCCACTCAGGTGATCTGCTTGGCTCACCACACCCCTGTCTTTATGACTGAACTCTTTTCAGTGGTCACCTGGCTAGCCGGTTTGAGCTCCCACCCTTGCCACCCACAACCTGGGAAGCTGGGGATACCGTAGCACTATTATGATCCCCGAAATACAGAGACGATTTGATGCGATACTACGGCTCAAATATCATAGAACTCTGTAGAATTAATTCATTCATAACATTTTAAAGAACTCTCAAATAAGTTATCTCTCTCGCAATATATTAATGATAAATACCTTAAATGAACTGATAATTAGTAGTAAACTCGTACATAGCTTCCAAAAATGAAAGAACTCGGATCCCCAAAAAGAATTCGAGCGTTAAACCACTTTTGATCACATTATTTCTCACCAGGTGACCTTGTAAAACCGGTTATTCTAGGAAAGATGAAAAGGAAAAGATACTACGGCCGATAACCTGGCAGCATAACCGCTCTCACTGGTTTCTACGGCGCCCAAAGGGAAGCCAAAAACGTGTACATATATGATAACATTCTTTTACAAACAAATCACTTCCAAGTACATATCATATCCTCAACTGGTTAATGAGCATACAGTCTTTTAAACAACTTCAAATCGAATAGGGATTCTATCTTAAGTCGATCACGAAAACGTTCTTACTCCTAACGACTAAGATGATCGCCACATATCAAAGTGACGGGTGGTGACGGGGTAAACAAACCCTTACCTCGAAACGCAAGAACCGGTTGACCGCTAAAAATAAGGGTGGCGGTAGTATCTCCCTAGTCAAATCATAGTCATTTTACCAACTGATGGATTGTATCTTTCAAGCTGGTTTAAACCATCCAATAAATTTCCTCAACATCGGTTATGCGGTTTTGGATAATACCTTGTAAGACAGGAAGACATGATTTGAATACATTAGAATAGTGACTAACTGTAGGTTATAGTTGATATTCTTACGAAGGTACAGGAAAAATCTGCAAAATGTATCATAGAGCTATTAAAACTATATAATGCTAGGGTTGTCAATTATCTTATTAAAGTTATATACGAAAAAGTTCGTGAACATATATGCCAGTTTGGTTAACTCTTTCCTACAAAAATTACCGGTCGGATTATGCCGAAACAGTTTATGATCTAGAAAAATACATAGGATACTCCTTTGAGTAGTAGACGTGAGCGAAGTTGGCATGGCCGTGGGAATGATTTTGTAGGAAATAAATCTCTTTACTACTATAAAATATACATATATTTCATTCGGATCATTACCAATATACGATGTGGAACTTTCATCCCAAAGACTTTAATCTTTTCTGATCTTGATTACGATGTCCATAGTCACTTTCGACTAACCATCAGGTCCGGATTATAAATAAGGAGCACAGGTCGTGAGACGATTTGGTGAAACGATGACCAAATGGTTTTTAGAGGGTTCATGATTGGTCGTAATGGCACCCATTAAGGAATGCCTACATCTAGCAGGGAACATCCGAAGGTTGCATAGACGAGATATAAAAACGGGACTATGTTCTTAACGTACATTGCATTCTGTTTTTTTATAAGTTGTAGTAGCAAACGAGCATGCAGTCCACCTGATGGTACGTGGTCACTGTCGCCCGTGGACTCCTGTAAACAACTTTATATAGAACATGGGGTTCTATCAGAAGTCAATCACAGATGCGTCGTTACTCCCGAGGACTAAGATGTTCGCCTCATATAAAAGTGTGTCGGAAACCACACCCTTCCATCGAAACGCAAAAACTGCTTCACGCTAGAAATAAGTATGGCGGTGGTACTTCCCCGGGCGAACTACACTGGTTCTACCACCTATTAAACGTTGCATGTTATCAACCCGTTACATTCCCACAGCTGGATAGGAGTCTTCTCTCATAATGAGAGACTCTTAAGGCATATACCACCGCTCTGACTAAGTGGAAAATTGGTAGACTTCACACACATATGAAAACTTTTTTTAAGAACTTTGATGTGTGTAGATTTCCTGACTATATTTCTTTCTCCATAAAGCAGTGTTATTAATACTCATAATGAGATGATTAATTTTGAATTCGCAATTTTAGAAAAGTCAGTGATGCATGCCCGGGATTCGAACCTTTGACCCTCGATAAAACTGTTACGCACGTTACAACTGTTAGGCTATGATTGCTAGGTCTGACTGGTATGGGCAAACTAGATTTAAAATTTAATTAAAATAAGATAGGCAACCTTTTTGTCTAAAATAATTCCAGTACCTAGTCATTAATAATTCATTTGGTCGTTCGAGATGCATACATTAGGTGAATCTTGGAGAATAATTAAAAAAATATAATTTTGATATGTCACGGAGATAGTCAAATATCAAGGTCCTATGTGATCGTTGCCTCGTATACTTAATATTCTTCAGTATATATATAAAATGTCTATTTGTATTTTGTGATTTCGTAATTACATATTACAGAAAGAATGTGCCTACTTTTTTGTCCGATTGAAAAAGCAAAGGGGCATGCAATATGCACCGGATGGTAAGTGGTTACTGCCGCCCATGGACATTTGTAAGAAACTTCATATAGAACATAGATTCTATCTGAAGGCAATCACAGATGCGTTGCTACTGCTGAGGACTGTGATGGTCGCCTCATATAAAAGTGTGCCGGCAACCACACCCTTCTATCGAAACACAGTCCGCATGTTCGTTTTCTACTTCAATCAGAATAAAGAAAAACTTAAAATACTACGAAAAATTATAGAAAATCACGTTTGTTGTATGAGACACACTTTCCCATGAGGCGAAAATCATAGTCCTCGAGAGTAGCAACGCATCTGTGATTGACTTCAGATGGAACCCATGTTCTGTCTGTAGTTGATTACAGATGTCCATGGGCGGCAGTGGCCACTTACCATCAGGTGGACTATATGCTCGTTTGCTAGTTCAGTCAGATAAAAAAAAATGAAATGCCTCCCCTTAAATATTTATTGTATTCTATTCATAATATTTGTTATTATATCGGCAATAAATTGACAATTATAACCGTCAAACTTTTCAAGTCAATGGTTCAAGATATACAGCGTGTTGATAGACAGACGGACACTAATAGAAACGGACAGTCTTAGTAATAGGGTACCAAGTACACTCTTCAGTATGGAACTTCTAAGAACGAAAAAACACATTCACAGTCAATGAAAGATTGATGGCAAAAAATGAATGCCAAAAAATTATACGGTTCATAAAACGGTGCTAAGAAGGTCTACGGGCCTTCAGAAGTTCTAGTAAGTCTTGCGGAAAGCTTCGTGGGCCGTTGAATGACAATTGCTGGCTTATAGAAGCTAATTGAATAGCTAAAATTATCTTTTTTATTTTCAAATTAAATAGTTAAAGCAATTTAAGTTATTTTTTTTATTTTCATTACTACATAGTATAAAACAAAGTGGCTTCTCGCTGTCTGTCCCTATGTGTGCTTAGATCTTTAAAGCTATGCTACGGATTTTAGAAAGAAAGAAAGAAAGAAAGAAAGAAATATTTATTTGTAAAAAATACTACAACATAATAAGACATACTTAACAGTATACATTAATTTTAATGCAGTTTTAGATAGAGTGATTCATGAGGAAGGTTTTTTACGTATAATAAATGTATAATATAGTGGAAAAATACTGATATTTTTAGATTTTTGACTATTAGGCGGCACGTAGTTCGCCGGTTCAAATAGTAAGTTATAAATTCATAGTACTTAAATTATTCGTATTGAAATCTCATACTAAGGCTGATGTCGAGTCGGCAATGACCATTTATCAAACATACTGAATGCAGTTGCTATTTCAAATTTATTAAATGCACTGACAATTAAATATTTTTGTATCACTGTTCATCTTTTACTGCGAATGTACGTGTATTACCTTGGTGATCACGAAACCACCAATTTTGGTCTATACTATTGTTTGTCTACCTTCACGACGTTGAATTGTTTTTTTTTATATAAGGTTGAAGTAGCAAACGAGCGTGCAGTCCACCTGATGGTAAGTGGTCACTCCCGCTTATGGATATCTGTAAGCAACTTCATACAGAACATGGGTTCCATCAGAAGTCAATCACAGCGTCGCTACTCCAGAGGACTAAGAAGGTCGCTCTCTAAAGTGGCATAGACCACACCCTTCCATCGAAACGCAAGAACTGCTTCACCCTAGAAACAGGTATGGCAGAGGTTCTTCCTCAGGCGAACTACACTGGTTGTACCACCTATAAAATGATGTTTAGGGTGTGAGGATGGAATTATAATGTTACAGTTCTTCTCCCTTGCCTTACAAATCTTAGTTTATAATACCTTTTTATTATGACTGAAGTAGCAAACGAGCTTGCAGTCCATCTGGTGGTAAGTGGTCACTGCCGCCCATGGACATCTGTAATCAACTTCATATAGGACATGGGTTCAATCTGAAGTCAATCTCAGATGCGTTGCTACTTCCGAGGACTGTGATGGTCGCCTCATGTGAAAGTGTGCTGGCAACCAAACCTTTCTATCGTAACACAAGAAATGCTTCACGCTACCTGTTTTTACTATACCACGAGACAGATTTGAGATTTATGAGGCTAATAAATAGTAAAAAATATGTAATTTAGAGATTTTTTTTTTTATAAATTTAGAGACTTACTATTTTTTTCATAGGAATACAACTCCATTTATATCCCACAAACATATAATCACGAACAAAACAAGAGCATATACCTAGTGTTAACAAAAAACATAATTTACACATTTATTGTATAAGTGGTTGTCTTATCACTAAATATACATCTTTCAGTCAACCACTTAAAATGATACGGATTTAAGAGCTATGTATAACTATGTATATCGAGTACCTAATTAGCTAACGCTTATGCAGCTTACATGATCTTAAATTGATAAGGTTATAGAATGCTACATTATGTACATTATCTTTAACAGGTAACAAATCTCGCTTCAAAGATGCATGCCTCGAAGAACTAAGCAGAATTAGATATGACGGAGGTTCTCCATCTATCATGCTATTAACCTCTACACCAGACATCCATTCCTTAGACATTTAGGGTTACTTTCTGGACATAGGTTCCCGGCCAGACACAGGTATCTGAATGATGAGTTTCGATTCATGTTCTGGGTTTAAGTGTTAATGTATTCGTCTTGTGTGTGTCTATGGTACCCACGACACAGGAGAAAATCCTTGTTTGGGGCTATGAGTGTAGAAAGCGTGTGTTATAGGTCTCGCCTAATAAGAGTTTTTGCCAATAGTCGGTACATGCATGTTGGTGGTTGCAAAGGAAGTTGGTGTTACACAAGAAAACGCTGTTGACCATTTTCTGGATTTTGTCCCTTAGTCACTTCCTAGGGGAAAAGAAGGACTGATGCTATTGAAGACCGACATCAATTGGCTTATTTTTTTAATCTAATTGAAATAGCAAACGAGCATACAGTCCACCTGATGGTAAGTGGCTACTGCCACCCATAAACATCTGTAAGCAACTGCATAAAGAACATGGGTTCTATCTGAAGTCAATCACAGATGCGTTGCCATTACCGAGGACTATGATGGTCGCCTCATATAAAAGTGTCCGGTACACTTCGGTAACGCGCCCTTCCATCGAAACGCAAGAAATGCTTCACGCTAGAAATAGGTGTGGCGGTGGTACTTCCCCGGTTGAACTATATTGGTTCTACCACCTGTAAACTTTATTTCTATTTCGAAACCGTCAATGACATACTGTTACAACGGCGGCACGGATCTGAATAGAATGAAGTTTTTTGACAAATTAAAATATATAAAATTTTACAGATTTAAGTTACATTGTATGTGACGGAACACTTAAAAAATATCGACATAAAAAGTGTCTTTAATTACTCGAATATTTCTAACTAAGCTACCTTTCTTTGCTACAAAATATAAAAAAAAAATTACAAGTATCAAAAACTGTAAAAAATAACTGCACGAGAATATAAAGTTATGCATAAGTATAAAATGTAACGCTTAAGTATATTCTATTGTTACAACCGTCTTAATAAAAATAATTGAGATTTTATGATTTTTCTTCAACTAAAACTTTGTATACATGTTGTTTATAATAAAGATTGTACAATTTTCGTTTACATATGAAATTTTACAATTAATCAAATATATAGATATGATGTTCCAGAGATAAATTGCATATAATTTATATTAAAAATTTAATTTCTTATGTAGAATTTGGGTCGTTTGACCTTGGCTCTTCAAAATAGACCCAGGTCTCACGCTTACCTACTCGTCTTGCATACATTTGGCAAATATCACATATGCTTTTAATAATACCAATACAATGCGTCAGAGAGTATCGTAAGCGCAGTGATTGCTTTCATATTTCAGAGTATTCTGCCTACTAGGATTCTTACTCTGTAATTCTTAGAGATAACTTAAACAAATTGATTAGGTCCTATAGATGATTGACACAGCGTAATTGATTACTTCTATTATTTTGAAAACATGAAAACCTATAATATAATTTACCAGGTGATAGGACCAGCATAGTTCGACCGACGAGGTACCACCGCCACACTTCTAGCGTGATGCAATTCTTACGGATTGCTGGCGCACTTTTATATGAAACGAAAATCTTAGTCGTCAGGAATGGCGTCTGTGATTGGCTACAATGGCTGTAATACACTGTTCAAGTCAGACGGCAGCAGCGCTTAACGCTGTTGTTAGTATTGCAGAAAAAGCGGTGAGGTGGTGATGGCACTGGGGTCCTACAATGGAGGGTACCACCTTCTAACTATGCTTCGATATATCGTTCCCCTATATAATTTATTGTTTATTTATTTTAATAATACAATTTGTTCTCTTTACAACTAAGTAATACATAACACATTTAATGTCACACTTGACACTCCTAATTTGGTTATAATTATATTGATCATTACCTTTGCAAGTTTTGCAGATAATTGAAGCTATATTTGTTCATGATAATATATAAAAAAAAATTATTAGTCTTACTTTAATGTTAATCACAATTTTTCAAAAGTACTTTATCAATAAATACATAGTTTGCATTGTTTTAACCGTTGTTCACTTTTATTCATCAAAAGTTTATATAGTTGTTTCCAAGAAATCGTTAGCCGACTTTAACTAATATTGATTATTTGTTTAAATAAATTATAGGCAAAATACTATGTACATACAACCTTCTAGTATATTTTTAGGCATGATCTTTGACCACACCCGACAAGTTCACGCAAAACAAGACGATAATGTATTCAGCTTGATTCGGGAGGTATCCTATATAAAGACTTTGATGAAACATTCGAATCAGACTGTCACTTAACCAGACTCAGCTAACCCATTTACAAAATGGTAAGAGAATAAAGATTTATTCTTAAATCTTAAATATATTTTCTTAATATCGTTTAAATCTTTTATACTTTTCATTATATGTTTTCCTAGTAATTAGTATTTAAATCATACATTTTTCTTTCTTCCATTTTTCACTGTATATATTTCGACTTATTCGTCTTTAATATAATTTAAAGTACTTAAAAATCTAATTAATCTACATAAAAACAATTGTATTTTGTATATTATCGTAATGAATTTGTCTATAGGTACTTACTCCGAAATATATATGAAACTTCATAGTAGTTTTATATTAATATCTTGTTTTAATTTCACATGACCAGTTGTGATCAAAGTATTTAAATCAAGTATGTCATTAAATTTGTTTCGACTATCCGTAATATTATCATCTCTATAACTTTGCATATATTATAAATTCCTATTTGTATAATTATATTGACTAAAGACAATTAAGATTTTATTGTCTTCACTTCTTCAATATTTTAAAATTGTAATAATCACATTTTTGTCTAATTTCAAAGCCACCCATTGAACCATACTTGTCACTATTATCTTTGGAACTATTCAGTTTATTAGCCTCTGATTGTTTCTACAATTATCCAGAATCTTCCTCCAAATCTCTTAAAGAAAGAAAATTTTCTATTTTTCTTTCTAATAATTGCTTTGCTATTCCACAGAAATTCCTAGTTGTCCTCGCCGTTGCCGTGGCTTGCGCCAGCGCAGACGTTTCTCATGTCTTGTCTGATGAAGCCGCAGCACCCATCGTCCGCTCCTCTTTCGAGAACGACCCTGACGGCAAATTCAACTATGTCTTCGAAACTGGCAACAAGATCACCGTCTTGGCCGATGGTGTTGTAAAGGACCCCAACTCTGTAAGTATTACATTTAGGGAAATGGCAATATTAAATTATGGCTTTCTACCTTCAAAGTTCATGTTAATAATGTCATCTACAGCTACGCTAAGAAGATTGTGTATGTAAATCTGTTTGAATGGACATTAAAACTTCTACTTATCATGATATATTTAATACGTTATCCTCATATCGGTCAACCGAACCAGTTTCTATAACACTGGTGGATATGATGCCTGTTGCGTCTCCCTTAAATATTGTTTATGAACGGAAATATTTGTACAACATTATAATATATTTTAAAGTAATTAACCAAATCGAAGTGTGTGTTTTGTAATGAGTTTTGGTGGGTTTGATTCATAAAAATATGTCTAGGACTAAAGTAATTTTATTAAAAAGAAGGCCTAGAAAAAGCTTATATGATAAAAATAAATATTTATTATAAAGCGTGTATTTAATAATGTCAAAGAGGTAGTCGGGTACAACGATGAATAAATTCGAATTTAAAGTAATGATGTCAACTTTAAATACCTTGAGGCCATTAAGCGCTTATTTGAATTCGTTTTGAATACTGATCGCTATCACACACAAGACGACTGATTGGATTTTATTGCTTTGACGGCATCCGTGTTGTTTATTGCTGTAACAATAACCTTTCCTTAACTTACTGCTTTATCATTTTCTTCTAATGACCTTTTCTTAGCTACTACCTAATTCTCTCCGTGAATAGTTATAGATTGTGTTTGTTTCATATAATTAATGTTATGTTAGTAATATTTATTGCATTTATGAGATCGATCTACATCCAATAGTCGCTAACCTATTACTACCCCACTGCTGGGCACAGGTCTTCTCTCAAAATGAGAGAGTTTAGGCCATAGTCCACCGCACTGGCCAAGTGCGAATTGGTAGACTTCGCACATCGTTGAGAAGTTTTTTTTAAGAACTCTCAGTTTTGTAGGTTTCATCAAGATGTTTTCCTTCAACGTAAAGTAGTGATCATATTTTTTCTAATACGCACATAATTTTATTTTGAACAATCATTGGTGTGTGCTTTCGATTTGAACCTTGAAACTCTCTATTAGGCTATCACTGATCGCTATCTAGACCTAATACTTTTTTGGAAATGTGTAAGTATCAACGATTGATTGTTTCTTTGCTTTATCTTCCAGGACAACCCCACTCTTGAGATCAGGGGATCTTACGCCTACATCTCCCCCGACGGTACCCCTGTTGAGACTACCTACGTCGCCAACGAAGCCGGATACCAACCCCAAGTACGTATTTTATCCATAAATTTACCTATTTTTTTTTCGTTACTGGAAATTTAGCGCAGATTGCATTTTGGTTTAAATTCAGAGCTTAGTCTCTGAATTTAGATCAAAATACAATCTGCTCTGGTAGTGATAGCAGAATAATCATTGATAGATGTCGATGACGGAGATTTGACTAATTATACGCCTCGTATGACTTTCACTGATAAGGCGATACTATTATAACATCAAGACAGAAAGATTCCTTTAGATACGATTTTTCTATAAAAATGTTGGTATTAATGATGAATGGATTTTTGAAGCTCTACTTACTTATAAATTCCAACTATATTACCATCAAAAATATATATTTTAGCATGCAGATCATTAAAACCGAGAAAATCTTTATTTATATCAATAAATAAATTTGTTGCATCGGCATTAGCATGTCGGCCGCATAATTAAACATTTCTGTAAAGGCTACGCTACTAATTCTTACTTTTAGTTCTCAAGGCTACTCATCTAATGATATTTATTTAAATAGTAAACAGCCAAACACTGATTACTTATTTTTATATGTACTACTTATTTTTATGTACTTTTGGCGTATTCGATTTAACAATAGCCAAATATTACACTAGAAATTCTTGCCTTGAATGTTATGCTCCAAAATATCTTATTTGATTAGGACTTTCAATAAATATTAAATTTTTCGTATCCAATAGTCAAAGATTTTTCCATAATTATGGTGTTAAGTTGTGAAACCGAAACCTGTCACTAAATAAATAGACTTTATAGCTAAGATCACTTAATAAATAGTCTAAATAAATAGACGTTCGCCAAATAAATCTGTAGCTAAATCTTTACTAACTTGGTCGGTATATTTAATGAAAGACTAGATTATTACCGTGGTTAAGCCCGCTTTATCACATCTATCATCAAAGTTCGATCGGTAGTTTTCATGAGAGCAGAAACGTATATATCATCACAAAATTTCGCATTTACAATATTAATAAGATAAGAACAGATAAGTAAATGACTATAAGCCACCCCCGATGAAGTGGGCTGATGTCCTGAACAAGACGTCGGGTAACCGTTGGATTCCGATGGTTCAGGACCGGTCGAACATGCACAGATTTGGGGAGGCCTATGTAAAGTGATCTACTAGTAGAGGCTTATGTCAGGGAGTTTAAAGAGCTGATGGATGGATGAAAAATAAGTTCTAATATTGTTATTTGTTCACAGGGCAGTCACATCCCCGTCGCTCCCCCAGTACCAGAGCCCATCGTCCGTGCTCTCCAGTACATCGCCGCTCACCCTCCCCCAGTTGAGCGCAAGCCCTAAGTCACCTGACCCATGAACACGGATTCCGCAACTGCCCCACGAATTTTGTTTGTTTTTTATTTTTACGAAATGTAAAAATATAGGATAATACAAAGTTGTAATAAAGTGTAAATTAGAACTAATCTGTGTTTATATTGCTAACCTTTCTTAATTTTTGATTTTTTTTACCTATCTCTTACATATTATAGTAATGTTAATCTATTAGTAGGTAAAACCAGTGTAGCTTGACCGGGATGGTATCACCGTCATAGTTATTTCTAGCTTGAAGCAGTTCTTGCGTTATGGTGTAAAGGTATTGTTGTTGTATTTTTGTCTTTAAGCTACATGATCCACAAGTCTTTTGATCTGCTATTGGACATAGTAGACATAGACACTTACTTGCAATTGGCACCGCACCTGGACTTGGTTTATAACTTAAGGGGATGTTGTTGTTACACAGAAAATCGCATCTGCTCATCGCTTGGATGTTGTCCATTAGTCAGCTTCTACTACATTTATGTGAATAGAGGGAGTGGTAACAACAACACCACGCGGCTCAAACTGTACATAAACATTTATTAATATTATCCAGTGATATTTAGTTCCCACTTACCCTCAACTTTGCTAAACTTAATAGATCGTTTTTTTATATTATAATTTAGAAGTAGCCAACGAGCCTGCAGTCCGTCTGATGGCTAGCAACTTCATACAGAACAAAGATTCTATCTGAAGTCAAATACATGTGTTAGCTGCTGTTGAGGGCTAAATTCGTCGCTTCATATACATAGGTATATACCTATACCTATGTATTACATCCTTCAAACTAAACGAAGGAACTGAACATGCTAGGAACAGGTGTAGCGGTGTACCGCCGAACCATACGTCTTATACACCCTAATTACATATGTAAAGGTTTATTAATTTTAAACACTACGTATTTTTCCGTGGAAAATACAAAAATATTTAGCTACCGATAAAGTTAACAAGTAACATTTTTTTATCTAACTGAAGTAGCAAACGAGCATACAGTTCACCTGATGGTAAGTGGTCACTGCCGCCCCAGATGCGTTGCTCTCGAGGACTATGATGGTCGCCTCATGTGAAAGTGTGCCGGCAACCATATCCTTCCAAGTAACAATGTTATTAAAAAAATAAACCAACTGCCTAAAATTTTAAAGTTTCGCGTCAAAACAGTAATATAAAAGCATTTTTTTCATAATCTGTAATGATCTACTTACTACCTTTTATAAGATACCAATATTGTTATGATAATCAAAAAATATCAATCCCTGCTTTTTCATTGACCTCAGGCGCCATGTTTAAAAATTATATAGCCTATATCATTTTCACGACTGAGTCGTTTCAAATGATATGTCATATGTTACAAATGTTAGGTACAATCCATTTGGGCTGCAGCAAGTGCTAAATAAAAATAATAAATGTTAAAAATGTCTCTTTTTTTAACATTTATTATTTTATTGTATATTAACATTTACATTTATTATTATTATGTGTGTATACATACAAAAGTATACACACATAAGCATACACGCACACGCATAAGCTCGAAAATCACAAGCGATTTTCTGTTCGTTCTACTGTTCCGTTCTGACACAGTCGGGTAAAACAACTTTTTTACGCATAAAAAGGTACAAATGTGTAGAAGTAATAGTAGTATCAATTTTTTAAACATATTACCAATAATTTTTACACGTTTCAAAACGTGAAGTATTTAAGGTAGGTAGTGGTCCACTCTCAACGCAAGGTCAAGCAATTTTATCAAATTATATTGCTTTTATCACACATATCCAATTTCAGGGTAACATGAGTTCACGTATTTCAATAAGGAACACTTTTTATAACATTACATATTCCTCAAGCATATTATGTTTGTTACATCGAATAAAATTGATCAAAAAACGAAATCGTAGACGTCAGTATGTCTTCGCGCGGATTCTAATTTGTAATTCCGTAAAAATACCAGAAAACCTTCTGTATTACTATCTGTAGTAATACTACAGATAGTATAATAACATAACTTTACTATCATATTTAATACAGGCCGTTTTTTCGTTCACTTCAGTATCTGTACTGATTGAAAACGTTTTGACATTCATGGTCTAATTCAATGTAGTTTAATTATAGTTATTACAACAAAACTTCAACTTACTTCTACACTACACATTCTACTAGGCATGTAACGTCAAGCTCCTCAAATAAAGTTATAGGACAATAATGTCAATCCATATATTATGTTTCAACTTAATTACATGCAAGTTAGCGACATCTCTTGGGGCAAGGTGATGTAACTTCGATAGATCGATGACAAATTAATTGTCGCAGTGCTGGCGCTAATGTGTCAACTGTAACTCATACTCAATTTAAAGAGTTGATTTAGGGCGCTCCACAGAGTTACTAGAGGTTTTTTAAATTTTAAACTGGGTTAATAACAACAGAAAATGGGTGTATTAGGTTGATGGAATTGATCTATTTTATAAATTAAGTTTTTATTTAATTTTACCACTAATTTTGCACTCGAGGCCTTTCCATTTTATCTTATTTTAAACTAGCAGATGATAGCTGTTAGTCGTAGGTAAGTATCATAAGTAATACACATAATAAGCTTGTCACATATATCCAAAGATTTATTCAAAAAATATTAATCGCTTCGTGTAAGTAAGTTCAGAGTACCTACCATGACCAGAAACTCTCATTGGGTTGTCACCTAAGCTACAAATTACTACTTGGATTCGAAAGTAACACAACACATATTATATATTTTTTAAAAGAGGCAGGTATAAAATAAACTATATTATAAAGGAAGAGATCTTTTTAATAAATTAAATTTAAAAAGTAGAAATATAGCAAATTTAAAGATTTAAAAAATGATCACTGTTTTAGGTCCCAGTTTTTATTTCTACGCCTTTTTCAATAAAACTTTCATACAAAGTAGCAATATTACCTATTAAATTTCACAACGATACGACTATTAAAAGGTTAGACTCAAAGGTTTCATTACGTTATTGGTTAATTCGTTAGTAAGTTTCAAGAGAAGCTTTTAAGTATTCATTTCTTAAAATACAATTACAAAAAATATAATGAAAGCAAAAACCCGACTGCTTAAAAATAAAGGCTTGGTAGCTTATATTGTTATATTTTTCAAAGGGGCTATTGAAATAAACAAATACCTTTCCATTTCATCAATATACACGTAACTTCAAAATATCAAGTTGTTGTAAATTGATCTTTGGATCTTTGGATGTAAATTATAGGTTGATTATATATGAAGAAAAATATTACAAGTCTAAAAATATGAAAAAGAATTTCAATATTTCGACTCACATGGTGAGGCGATCGTCAGAACGGCATGGGGATCGCTCCGTCATTTGCGTGTCTATGCAGAGGTCCCGGGTTCAATCCCCGGCCAGACAAAAGACCAGATGTAGCATATAGAACAGATGGAGCGGTTTGCCTAGCCGTTTACCTGGGAGGAGCCCGATAGGGCTTAGGCCTCCGGTTGCGTTCCTTTGGAGAACCTGGAGTTATCTTTGTAGCGGCGAGGATAGCCACCGGCGGGGTTTAGTGGGATAAGAATCCCACATAACTCTGCATCGCCCCCACAGCGTAAGCCATTTGAAGGTTTCTCGTTAGAAAACAAAAATAAATAGCCAGACATTTTAAATTAGACATTCTCTTATCAATTATATTACACATTTATTTTATGAAGACTCAATGTACATAATATATTAAATAATTGACTGTAGAATATAAATTGTAAAATGAATTGCATGCCTTATAGGTAAAAATAAGAGGAAATGTAAAATTCAACACCATTTTGTACCTTATTTTGCAAAATAAAGATTTGATTTGATTTGACATAAGACTATCAATAAGTCTTATGTCTGTCTATGAATTATGATATCTGTTCTATGTCAATTTTTTGTGTATTCGTGTTTTTGCCTGTTTATGGCAACCATGGCCGGTAAAAATCCGTTATAGGGCTGTGAGTGTACATCGTTACCTACTTTACTTTTATCACTTTAAACGAAAAGCATTTATAAGCACTAATCAATAATAGGTGGTAGAACCAGTGTATTTCGACCGGGGAAGTAACACCGCCACACCTATTTCTAGCGTGAAGCATTTCTTGCGTTTCGATAGAAGGGTGTGGTTGCCGGCACACTTTTACATGAGGCGATCATAGTCCTCGGAGGTAGCAACGCATCTGTGTTTGACTTCAGATAGAACCCATGTTCTGTATGTAGTTGGTTACAGATGTCTATAAGCGGCAGTGACCACTTACCATCAGGTGGACTGCATGGTCGTTTGGTACTTCAGTCAAATAAAAAAGGCACTCTATCTCAATTTATTGGCATTGGTAAATAGATGATTTACGGTACCCTTTATAGTTTGTTTCCGCTTAATATGACCATGGCTGTACAAATTGATTCGATACGTTATTTCAATGTGCCTCTAACGATGCGTTAAAATTGAGCCAATCATAAGTCAAATTATGCTTGTTATTTCTGATTGATTGGATTAAAAAAACATTTTAGGCGCTGCATTCAAAGGTTAAAATGTATATGTATTTATTTTAATATGCCTTAAGATTTTTACGAGGTGTTTTTAAGAAAGAAAACATCCGGATTTTTAATGTTCAAGCCAGTTTTTTGTTTAAAACTGAAGTTGCAATTAAGTATACAGTCCACTTTATGGTAAGTAGTCAAAGCGCTCAACGATATTTCTAAGGAACTATATGGGTTTATACAATACTATCTAAATTGAATCACAGGTTCTTTGCTACTCCTAAAGATTTTCTAGCAAAATTATAGAATTGCTTCAGGGGGTGGCCGTGGTACCATGCTGTTCGAATCATACTCTTTCTATTACTTTGCAAGAAAATATGCAGCCCATCTGATGTTACAGGCCTATGACACTCAAATTTTGTGAACGACTTGATATAGAACAGAATACGTGGCACCAACTTAGTTCTTAGTTGTAGGTACTGATCTTGTTTTAAGTAATATAAGTTTACCCCGACTTTATTTAGTAGGTACCAAGTATAATTGTCCCTGTAGTTCCGGGACCAGAATAGGGCTACGGTACCCTCTGCCTGTCGTAAGAGGCGACTAAAAGGGGCTTCTGGGGTTGCGGGCGCGAAGAGTGGGAGCTCGAACCGTCCGGCCAAGCGACCCCGGGAAGAACGGCGGCATGTGTCGTTGCATGCTGTCGTAAAGTCCAGAAGGTGCGGTGAGCGGTGCTCGCGGTGCATTCCACCAGGGATGAGCCCGATGGGGCAACACGCTGAGAGGACACCTGCGGCGGTCCGGTGGAGTACCCGGAGTCCTCTTCGCAGCGCCGAGGTCGGCCACCGGGAGGGTTTTAGTGCGGTAAGAATCCCACATAACCCGCGTCGTTCCCACGACGTCGGGTACTTTTTGAAAGTTTCCCCTCGAAAACAAAAAAAAAAAAGGTACCAAGTATAATACTTGATCCACTTACTATCGTATGAAATAAGAGGACTATTTTTATGAATCGTAAAAAAACATAAGATACTTTAGATATTACAATGATTCTTGACAAAATAGTATTAATTTTAATGCTCTACCAAATTTTCTATTGGTCACAAAGCCACGAGAGTCAAACCATGAACGCAGATATTTTTATGTTTCCTAATCTGCAAAAAAATTGAGATAGGTGCGGGTTACAGCTTTTCCGCTTTACGTCGATATATACCGTAAGGCATTATAATAAATAGATTACCTATAATGTTTAAATTTAAATTATAATGAAGATATCAAACAAGTGACATTTAAAATAATTTAATCTAGAACGTTTCCAAAAACTAGGCTTTGACAGTCATTAGAATAATAAATCTATCTGTTTATCTATTTCACAGATGGTACCCATTTTTGTGCAAATAAAATAATTTATGGGAGTGACTTGGATTGGAGATTTTGATTTTTTTGCCCACCAGGTGGACAAGGGATCTCCAGAGGACAGCGGGAAGCCGTTGGATTCAGTAGGCACAGGACCGATTCGACTGGCATCATTTAGGAGAGGCCTATGTCCAGCAGTGGACCTCAAAGAGCTGATGGATGGATGGAATTGCGTTAGCAAACCAATTGCCTTAATCTATACACGTCTGGTAATCAAAGGCCTTTTTAACATAAGATTGAAGCAGCAAACGAGCACGCAGGTCACCTAGAAAGAAAGAAAGAAAAACATTTATCTCGGTTCCATCTGATGGTAAGTGGTCACTGCCACCCATGGGCATCTGTAAGCTACTTCATAAAATATGGGTTCTATCTGAAGTCAATCACAGTTACTACCTGAGGACAAGATGGTCGCCTAATATACAAGTGTGCCACATTCTTTGAAATACAAGAACTGCTTCATGCCAGAAATACGCGTGGAAGTAGTACCTTCCCGGTCGAACTACTGTGGCTGTACCAACTTCAAAAAATATATCATCAAGACATGATGAAAATAAATGAAGAGAACATCTGGTAATCAAATTTCAAAGATTTCGTATTTCGACTTCTGTGATACAACCGTCATACCTATCCGCCTCATTAAAAAAATTAAGTCGCATTATGCTGTCAAGTGGCCAACTTCGACTGTCAAAGCTTTCGTCATAACATAAAAAGTTCAGATTTGCAACATTCACCAATTTGACAATAGAGTTCAATGTCGCACACGCAAATGTAGGTTTTTATACAATAGTAGGTTATTCCTGCGGCTTTTTTATGTCATTGAAGTAGCAAACGAACATGCAGTCCACCTGATGGTAAGTGGTCACTGCCGCACATAGACATCTGTGAGCAACTTCAAATAGAATGGGGCTTCTTTATGAAGTCAATCACAGATGCGTTCCTTCTGAGCGCTATGATGGTCGTCTCATATGAAAGTGTGCTGGCAACTACACCCTTACATGGATTTAAATATAGATACGTTATACTAGGTGGCGTCTAATTTTTTGGTCTGAGACTATCAACTACGTTGTACGGTACATGTGTGTGATAAAGTAACTGGCGTGGCTAGCAAGCGCGTGATGGATTGAAAAACGTTTTTTGTAATACTGTTTTTATTTTCATTAGTTAGTAGTAGTTAGAAGTTATTATGTATATAACGATACTAAGGAAGAAAATGCATTTTGAGAAGATTAATGTAAGTCACGAGCGTGCAATTTAGCTGCTACACATCTGTAACGAACTTCATATAGAACATGGGTTCTACTTGACGCATTGCATTACATTCCCACTCTTAGCCAACTTACCACCGCTTACTAGCCGCTTTTCCAAACAGGGGTTTTACTTAACGAATTACATTGCATTCTCACTCTTAGCCCTCTTACGCACTAGCGGTTAACCGCAGGTGCGGCAAACCGCGCGGCTAGCCGCTTTTCCAGTTTAATATGCAACCGCTTGTGATGGTACGCACTTAACCGCCACAAAATTTCAAGTGCGGCGCTTGAAAGAAGAGCTGCGGCTGACCGCTATGGCCGCCAATGGCGAGGAAACCACGATGAAACCGCGTTCAGCGGTTGGACCGCTTAGTACGAGTAAATTTCCATAAAATAATTTGTTTAAGTTCAAGCTCATACATTGCAATTTTTATTTTTGACCATACTTGCCAAGTACCTGATAATAATAGGCGAAACGTAAACTACATATAACTAATTGTTTTGAAGAAACATAATATATTCGTACCAACGGTACTGGACTAAGATTGTCACTTCATGTCTGCATTCACATACCACTCAATCGAGAACTGCAACGCGATTGAACTAGGTGCGGCATTGGAATGGTGGAACGGCTTCCAGGATACATAACGTGGCCGCTGCCACCCATGGTCACTCGCAGATAATTAGCTTCTACAAAATTTTACGAATAAGTAATCGACTTCAATGAAGTTACTCAGAAATCCTATGAGAGAATTAATTCAGTAATCTAAATAGGAATGTAACTACGAAATATATTTTTAAAACGAGAATCGAATAAAAATCGAGCTGGAAATACGTTATCGCGTAAAAGTATTACCCTTATAACACCCTTAAATAATACCGAAATACAGAAACGCGTAATACTACTGTTATAAGGCAAAAACGTACAATGGTTGTGCCTCCACAGGTAAATCATGGACAGTATCCTCATAAAACTCGTTTATTTTAAACAAGATCCACCTTTGAATTCACGTGATCGCCACATGAACTTAAAAATTAATATTTAATTAAATCAGTCACTATATTTCGAACTTGCCGCTATATATGCAAATATTCGTAGTATCCGTTCATTCACAAACACGTTTTGTCTTTTTAATGTTCATATCGCCTGTAAACCATAAGGTCAATACCAAATAGAAGAGCCATAAGCTCGTCCGGTCTACTCATAAAGGTCTAAATCTGTAGGAGATTTATAAGATAAACTTTACTGCAGATATTTGATGGCGGTGCAGATTTTCATGGTTTAAAGAGAACCCAACGTCAACTTTCGTCTTTTAAAAAAGAAGTTAAGTAGTGCTGTGAGTGAATGTCGCTCGAACATCACTAGTAATATCTTTCTTTAACCTCCATCCTCATAGGCCTCCCCTAAATGACGCCACTCCAACCGGTCCTGTGCCTTCTGAATCTAACGGTTTCCCGCTGTCTTGTTCAGGTCATCAGTCCACCTGGTGGGGGGCGACCTGTGCTCCTTTTGCCTAAACGTGGTCGCCACTCGAGGACTTTCCTTCCCCATCTGTTATTGGTACTACAAGCGAAGTCGCCGGCCCATTGCCACTTCAGCTTGCTAATTTTGAGAGTTATGTCGGTAAGCTTTGTTTGTCTACGAAACAAAGTTTACCTTTTTTCTTTGTTTGTTGTTTTTTAACCTATCGCTCTTTAATTATTTTGTTCAAGTATGTGGTATTTATTGTTTTTTATTATTTAAGATAGTCATTTTATACTTACCAACAAGTACCTTACAAATGTTCATTATTTAAAATTTATATAAGATTTTACGTAAAGTTAAACGCTATATATCATATCTATCTTTCGCCACAGGAACACAGAATATACTCGCTGATTAGTCAATGCATTAATATTTCATCGACTATTCTCATGTATGACAATCGGGTGATGGAAGTACAATTAGCTTGAAGCTCGCTTTCCAAATCGACTTGATTAGGAATCATTGTTGGACAACTGTTGTTATGAATAGCATCTGATATTACTATTGAGATGGCTTTACAATGTCGAAATTTTAGAGTGGCATCAAAATACTCTACAAACATACACGAAGTATGCTTCTGGGCATGCGAATTTACTTGTCACTACATAATACAAAGTCGCTTTTCGCCGTCTGTCCCTATGTATGCTTAGATCTTTAAACTACGCTACGGATTTTAATGCTGGACTTTCCTCTGGAAACACTATGTATTAAAAAATACGTAGTGTTTCCAGAGGAAAGTTTTTATATATAGTGGGGAAACACTGATAATTTTAGATATTTGACTTTTAGGCGGAACGTAATTCGCCGGGTCAATTAGTAATCTATAATTTTAATTATAAAGTTTAGTAAGCAATTATGTTGTCGCTCGGATAGACTGAACCACTGCATATTAAGAAATTAGCGCTTTTTACGGCGTTTTTTCTACTAGTAGCCCCAAACATATATTTTTCCCTATAAAATAAGTGACCGTCATACACAAAATCAACCAGACCGAGAACAGAAATCTAAATTTCAAAATCTGTCTGGCCGGAGATCGAACCCGAAACCCATTAGTCAGATCGTTATTATAACCGTACCGCTTCAAGGAACTTCGTCTATATTTGTAAATGGATGTATATGCCAAGCAAACTTCCAGGAAAATCTTATATCTAGTATAATTTTCCATCTTGAAAAGTATCCGTAACTTGGACATTTCAAGGTCCAATATATTGATGGACGTTAAAATCTGGTTTTAACTATTAAAACTAGTTTTATTATAATATAATGAAGCTTCTTTATAAACGTTTTTTTTTATCTTTATGTGACTTTGAGTCGCCAGTCCGTCTGAATGACGCCAGTAGAGGCGGGAATTTGTCCCCTTTGTATCACTTTGTGTTTTGTTAGAGCAGTGATAGCCTAATGGTTGAAACTTGTCCTCTTGATCGGGAGGTCCGAGGTTCAAACCCAGGCACGCACCACTGATTCATGTGCGTATTAGAAATTAATTATCACTGCTTTTCGGTGAAGGAAAACATCGTGAGGAAACCTACACACCCGAGAGTTCTTTAAAAAAAAAAAGTTCTCGGAGGTGTGTGAAGTCCACCAATTGGCCACCACGCACTTAGCCAGCGCGGTGGGCTATGGCCTTAACTCTCTCATTCTGAGAGAAGACCCGTGCCCAGCAGTGGGACTATAATGGGTTGACGAGACGAGTATCACTTTGACTAAGAAACGAAAAGAAATGTAGGTACATAGGAGTAAAAATGTGATATGTCCCAATCAGATTTATTCTTATTCACATCACCTTTCCTTCACCGCACCACTCGCCGACGGATAAAGTTCCATCCGCATCAACTGGACCCGTGGCGGTCCTCTACGGTTTGGTCTGCGCGCTCCTTCCTGCCGCGGACGTGCAAGATGTGGAATGCTTCCTGAGGTATTCCCGGAGCGCTATGACATTGGGCTCTTCAAGAAAGGTGTAAAAAGAGCTCTCCTTTAAAGCCGGCGATGCATTGGCGACTCCCCTGGTTTTGCAAATGACCATAGGCGGCGGTGACTGCTTTCCATCAGGTGGCCCGTCTGCCTTATCGTTTGGCCTAACTATAAAAAAAAATCATAGTTACTCGTATGTTTCAAGTTGAAAAAGTAACTTTGGGTCACGAAAACACAAGGATTAATGTTTTTCTTCGAATACTATCCAAAAAGATGGGGTATCTTTTTACTGAGCTTATGATGTTAAAGGCTGGATCTTAAGCATCGTCATTTGTCGGCGTTTGATTCTTCTATCCATCCATCTGCCTTTGATAACCTACTCCAGTACATAGGCCTTCACGAACTTGCGCCAACCCGACCGGTCTAGAGTCAACTTAATCACAATTCGCGGCTATTCATTATTTTTTAACAGGTGGTAGAAAAAGTGTAGTTCGACCGGGGAGGTACCACCGCCACACCTATTTCTAGCGTGAAGCATTTTTTGCGTTTCGATGGAAGGGTGTGGTTGCCGGTACACTTTTATATGAGGCGACCATCTTAGTCCTCGGGAGTAGCAATACATCTGTGATTGACTTCAGATAGAACCCATGTTCTGTATGAAGTTGATTACAGATGTCCATGTGCGGCAGTGACCACTTACCATCAGGTGGACTGCATGCTCGTTTGCTACTTCAGTGAAATAAAAAAAAAAAAAAATCTTTAGGTCATCAGTCCATTTGTTTTAAAGAAATATCTATACAGATATATGATACATACAAATTAGTCCAATGAATCACTTCTTTTCTTAAATGCTCTATCTATCGAGCTAGGTGTGGCTGTGATGGACTAATTTATCTCTTTTATTTTATAATCGTCGTTCGACCGCTACACTGGTCGGTCGATCAAATTAACAGCCAATAATTTCATGGAAGCATACGGTATGCGACTTACAAATAATATACTGAATGTTATTTTACCTAATGTTGATTAGGTAAAATTACATTCAGTATATTATTTATAAATGTTTGTAAATGTTGTGTTAAGTGGAATGTTTTTTATTACATCTTCTTTAATGAAAAATGAGTCCATCAGAACAGTTCATTCGATCAAGTGGTCATTTTTTCAAGTCAATTTTTTCAATCATTGCAGGACGCATATGACATGTACGTTCTTTACATAGAGATAGTGGTATTTCACCTAATGTTGATTTAACCTTATTATATTAAAGATCTAATACAGAAGACGAGCTGTCTGACGGAAAGCAGACACCTACGGATATTTGCATCCCAAATATAACGTCACCTTTGATGAAGAATTCTTTTTACACGTTTTTTGATGACCTTTATAACGATAAACTATCGCACATAATAGAACAGCGCTGCACAGCTAGCTGGATCTTCCATAACCTTTAGCCTGATACCTATGCTAATCGAAACTTGCCATAAATCAATCATCTATATCTACACTAATATATAAAAATGAGATGGTGTATGTCTGTTTATCATACTAAAAAGTTTGTGAGTGTATGTGAGTGTATGTTTGTTACTTCTTCACGTCTAAACGTCTGGGTTGATTTTTATAAAATTTGGTAGAGAGTTAGCTCTCTCTGTAGAAATAGAGAGAGAGCTCGGTAGAGATACTCTGGATTAAAATATAGGCTTATTTTTACTGTGGGAAAATATCTCATTCCAACGAGACAGATAAACGATACATCAATTTTTTTAACGTGGGCGAAGCTGCGGGATTCATCTAGTTATTCATAAACGCAATAACCACTGATCTGATTTACATGAAATTTTGCATCGATATTGCTGAATTAATTGGTCAGTTTATAGGCTACTTTTGATTTCGATATTTTGCTTTATTTAAACATAGCGACTATTTTTGTCACATTTATGTCCCGCAGTGAAGCACGGGTAATTCAGCTAGTATTTGATAATTACCAATAAATTGGAAATAATAGGTGTCGAATTCACTGTTATTTTACAAGTTCCGTGCATGACATTTAAGGTGCAATCCGATATTTTTGCGCAAGGTCACATTTTTCATCATACGATAGGTATTAATTATGGAATACTTGGAGGTAATTTATTCTTTAGACGCTTGTCGTACCATTGACATGTAGAGATTGGATGCCTTGGGAGTTTTGACATTAAAAATATAAATAATAGTATTTACTCGTTTTTATTAGCTAAGTATTCGTGGATTTTATTTTGCGTTCAGGTTCAAATTAAAAACAATTAATTATTTTACATTAAAATAAATATGCCACGAGACGTTATTTTGGAGCTGCAAAGCGTTAGCGTTAAGTGAAGTTTTGCTATCGCTTCAATTTACAGTAACACTTCTAGGCTTTGATGATTTGATGATTGATGATTGACTCTTTTGATGATTGACTAGTAGTAGTCGCGTAGAGCAATTGACACTTGAAGCGAATGTTTTATGACGAACGCGTAAGACATTTTATGTTAGTATTTATCTTGTATTAATTATAAATTTATTACATTAAGATAATATAATTATTGCTGCCATGCATTGCTGAATGTCTGTGTATTGATCTGAATGTTATTGCAACGGAAACATACTTATACGAGGTGTTATACCTTAGTCCTTAGGAATAGCAACGCATCTGCGACCGACTTTGGTTAAGATTAATCTAATCTGGCGTTGATCACAGATATTCAAGGGCGGCAGGGGCCATTTATTAGGGAGAATGCGTGCTCTTTAATATTGTATAAAAATCGCTTACCATTCACTCGTTGGCAGTGAGACAGTTAAGTACCTCAGGCTCCGTATACGCCGGTCTAGATACCCAATGTAGGTAAACGACTGATGTTCCCATATTTTTTTACGATTTGTTGCGTAAAATATAATAAAAAACATAAAAATACTAGAATGCTGAAGCAGTCGCTAGGAAATCAAGTTTTGATTTTTATTTGTAAAGGTTACTTATAAGAAACGATGATATTCAATTGTGCTTGGAAGGACGTAAAAATCTACATAATACAATCGTAAATTTATTCATTAGCATATTGAGAATTAATGTTAAATGATCAATATATGGCCATCTGCAATTTAGTAGCATTTTGGTTGACTTTAAGAAGTCTACCTTATAAAGAACTTTCATAAAAAAATATTATGACAAGTAAAGAGTAAAAAACATAATGACGAACCTGAAGGAACGATGCAAGAATCGCTCATTAGACGAGGGCATTTTTTATACAGTTCAGTCCTTAAAGAACTCATTTTAAGAAGAATATGTTTCTTAAACGCGTTGTCTAAGTTTGAGATATTAACTTCTTTTAAAAGTAAATAATAGTAAAGCAATGGTTTTAAAAAAAAACTGATTTTTAAGGCTTTTAGCGTTCCGATTAGGTGCTAGACGCGACTCCAGACTTCAAAAATTGGGATTACGTCAACCCATTATTGTTCCACTGCTGGGCACGGATCTTCCCTCAGAACCACCGCGCTGGCCAAGTGCGAATTGGTGGACTTCACATACCTCCGAGAACTTATTTTTTAAGAATTCTCGGGTGTGTAGGTTTCCTCACGATGTTTTCCTTCACCGAAAAGCAGTGATAATTAATTTCTAATACGCACATAATTTTAGAAAAATCTGTGTTGTGTCTGGGTTTGAACCTCGAACCTCCCGATCGAGAGGGCAAGTTTCAACCATTAGGCTATCACTGCTTCAAAATTGGGATATCCTGCGTTAGCGATGACCCATGGAGATACTAGCCGTGACTATAACAACTAGGAGATCTATGATACGATGTACATATAGATTTTCGATAACCCAACATCATGACGGCTCGTCCTCGAAAGGTCGCATACTATTGTTTATCGAAATTCAAATCGTACAACCACAGAGTCTCAACTTTAAACATTAATTTCAAGTTCAAACTTATTAAAAAGTAATAAAGTCAGGTTTCCAATAAACATTTACTTGTGTATTGCATATCGTTTTTTGTGAGTCTCTGATGGGTATTTTAATACCTAATAATGACAATGACCGATATTAGTAGCCAAAGGTCAATGTTTACTCGCCGCTGGAATTTATGTTAAAATGACTGTGATGCTTTAATAACTCTCATTTATATGCGTTTATATAAAGTGTGCATTGTAAAGCGGTTATGTAGATCTTAGCCTATCTGCGAACGTCTAGCGTGGTCAGGAGTTATATAGGTGACCCATTTTGGATACCATTACACACCGGTGCGTTAAAGAATAAAAAAAAACAAGTATGAAAGTAGGACGGTAATATAAACGATAATATATTCCTATTAATAGATCCTTTGTTTAAATTTACAATAATTATAATAACTATTGTACATATTAATTTGTTCGATCAAAAACCAAAAAAGTGTATTTTTTAACGTCAATAATTTCTTAGATTTGGTCGTTCCTAGAATAATTGTATTGCTATGAACATACTTACTTTATTTGTAATATTATAATACTTTATTCGATGATTAATTCAACAGAAGTATCTAATAATTTTATAAATACTTATACATCACAAATACACACATTCGTAAATTAAAAATGAAAGTAAAAAAATGAATATAGAGGTATAATCGATTGCATCCAAACTCTTCCTTTCAACAGACAATTTCTTAAACACCGTAATTAAAATTCCTCTGATGACAAATACCTGGATTTGGCAATGCATAGTTTTAACTTGAACTTTGATTATTTGCAAGCAAACCCGTTTTAAGTCAATAGATATACTAATATTACGTGTTGAAAAAAATATTTGAACAATTCTCAAACTCACTTAAGATAATCGGGTTATGATAACCAATAACGACTAGACATGTGCAATGGTGGTGTAATTATCGATACGTGTATTTATCGAAAGATACCAACCTGATATACTTATATAACTGTTTTTGTATCTAACTGAAGTAGCAAACGAGCATGCAGTCCACCTGATGGTAAGTCGTCACTGCCGCTCATGGACATATGTAATCAAATTCATATAGAACATGGGTTCCATCTGAAGTCAATCACAGATGCGTTGCTACTCCCGAGGATTATGATGATGCCTCATATAAAAGTATGCCCGCAACCACACCCTTCCATCGAAACGCAAGAAATGTTTCACGCTAGAAATAAGTGTGGCGGTGGTACTTCCCCGGTCGAACTACACTTCTACCACCTTCAAAGCCTATTGTACAAACCTATTGTACTACTATTTAATATTTCTGCTAGGTTATTCCCACAGCTACCAGTGCTTACCAGTGTAGTTCGACTGCGGAGGTACCCCCTAACAGAAGGGCGGTATTGACCACTTACAATAAGGTGGAGTGCATGCTTGTTTGCTACTTCAATCTTATAAAATAAAAGCTTCGCCCGCTTCAGTCACGTCTACCACGGTAATGACTAGACATCAGATTACATGCATTTGCAGATTTGCATATGCTAATGCATATAATGACAGTTTTGAAGCTTTATTGCATATTTTGGCCTTTTTTCATTACTTTTGGACAAAATTCGCTTTATGACCAAAAATAAAAAAATAAAAATAAAATACTGTTTAAAGTTTGACGACCAAAAAAAGGTCATCAAATATACCGACTTCAGTTTGACGACCAAAAATGAGATAAATGTTTCTTTCATAGTGCATATTTTGTGTATATTCAACCATTTTGGTCCATATTTCACCATTTTATTGTGCATATTTTGGCATTTTGATAGGGCATATAATTCGATGTCTAGTAATGAGTAACCTGTGTGTTAATCTAGATTTTAACTATTTGTGTGTCAAATTTTCGCTTAATCTGTACAATAATTTTTGGGTGATAGAGTAACAATCTTGGGTGATAGAGTAAATAGTACTAAGTTAAGATTGTCGAAATTTGAACCATACAAAAAAAACGATAACCGACAGACGACGATAACGACGATGACCGTCGATAACAAAAAAGGATGAAGACGCCGAATTACTTATCTGCTTCATTCTTCGGTGAAATATTTTTCTCGTCAACCCATTATTATCCCACTGCTGGGCACGGGTCTTCTCTCAGAATGAGATAGTTTTATGCCATAGCCCACAACGATGGCCTTGTGCGAATTGGTGGACTCCACACACCTGCGAGAACTATTTTTTTTATAGAACTCTCGGGTGTGTAGGTTTCCTCACGATGTTTTCGGTCAACGTATAGCAGTGATAATTAATTTCTAATACGCACATGAATCAGTGGTGCGTGCCTGGGTTTGAACCTCGAACCTCCCGATCGAGAGGAAAAGTTTCAACCGTTAGGCTATCACTGCTCTAACTATTTACAACTTCTTCCATATGCAAATAAAGAAATCGATGATGTGCTACATTTTTAATTTCAGTTCGGCTGAATTGCCTGTGACCTCTTAGTACAATTTTATTTACGTTACAAAACAATCACCGTTTACGTTTGCAATCAACATTGCAATGAATGAACGAAAACATAAAATAAACGTGCAATGGGCGAACTAGTGTCCGACCGAAACTGGTTTTTCGACCGAAACCGAAACCGAAACCGAAACTTCCTTACAAGGATCAAGTTTGAGGAAAAAAAAACCTTTATAAAATCATCGGTCTTTTGTTTTTCATCTTTAAATCATCAACTATTCAGTCGTCGACATTTTCACTTAAGGATAATTAATAATAAATACTGTAGCAACACATTATTTAAGAAATAAACGTACGGTATTCAACGCGCCGAACATGACCGATAACAGCGCGAGAACTCCCGAGTGCAGTTTCTGTTTCGGTCGTAGTTTCGGCAGCTTTTCCTTCGAAACCGAAACTAAACCGAAACCTATATTTTTGCCGAAACTCAGCCGAAACCAAAACCGAAACCAAATATTCGGTCGGTCACTAGGGCGAACCATAAACGTTGATCGTTTTGAGGAAATATAATAAAATCGTACTACGGGAACTGACTCTACGCATTCTACTAGAATTCGCCTTACTCATAATAATTGTGGTCTACGAAATAATCCTAACTAAACATGTTTGTCGCGTCATACCGATGTAGGAAGTGACTTGACCTATGACGCATGACATTAGACCCTAACAAATCTAAGGGCACTAGAATTAATGACGTAACATTTAAGATACGCTAAACTCAGTGGGAATAAAAAGTCGACAAATTTAAAAATTCGTTACACAAATTAAATTAACGAAAAAAAAATGTGTGCGTGTACTAGCGTACACTCGTAAGAAGTGAAACTTCTTTATGACGTTATTTTTAAAAAAATAATTTACTATATGCAACTTTACAGAAATTGATTAAATAAAGTTAAATTAGATAAAGTTTAATAAAAGGCTTTCATTAAACTTTATCTAATAATCTAATCTATAATAATCTATCTAATATCACGCGTGGTAGGGATAAGAAAAAGATGGCGCGTAACGAAAAAATGTTACACAAATTTTTTTTCCAACCCCGATAAAGAAGTTTCACTTCAATAATATTTTTTGTATTTTTTAAGTTCAAAGATAAGGTTTATAGAAAAAAGAAGGTTTATTAATGTTTTTTTTTCAATTGTGTAGTTGCCGTTGGACTTATTGGCATCTACAGTTTCACCGTGTTTTGTTGGCCGAGATTTTCTCAGCCGGGAAAAGAATACTACGTATTACAAGCGTGGGAACATTTTGGTCTCCATTGGCAAGTTCTTCGATCTTCCACCTTCACTAGAGGGAGAGAGTGTCCTTGTAGTCCGGAACCGGAATAGGGCTACGGTATCCTGCCTGTCGTAATAGGCGACTAAAAGGACTTCCGGGGTTACGGGCGGCTAGAGCGGGAAGTGGAGCTGTCTAGCCAAGCGACCCGGGTAGTACCATGGCAGTGTGGTCGCACGCCATCGTAAATAGCAAGAGATACGATCACCGGGGGGGTTTTAGTGAGGTAAAAATCCCACATAACCCGGCATCGCTCTTACGGCGTCGGGTACCTTTTGAAGGTTTCCCCCTCGATAACAAAACAAAAGAGGGGAGAGAGAGAATTGCCCCTAGCTGCTTCTTATTACGTAGAGTTTACGGTTGACGCAAGGGCTACTCCCGTGGATTTTTAATTCGTACATAGTTTCTCATTACTATGAATGCATTAAAACTCGATAAATCAAAGTATTGATCTTCTGTAATCGATAAATAGTTCGATTCTCTACATTTTAACCACAAAAAGTTCAACATGTAATCCAAACTAACACGTTCAATGTTGCTACATCATCAGCAATATTGATTATTGACCTATGAACTAAACTTGTTAACGACTATTTAAACTGAGCATATTGGACAAAAAGTAATTAGTGTATAGACAATTGGCACTGAGCCACAAATTGAAGGCCTTTAAATATTTAAAACAGTAACTTCTATCGACTACCTTCAACCCAATATGGATCCAATGTTGGTCACGGATCTGCTCTCAAATTGAAATAGAAAAATATGTTCTTTAAACGCGTTGTCGAATTTTGAGATATTAACGTCTTTTAAAAGTAAATAATGGTTTTTAAAAAATATACTGATTTTTAAGACAATCCCTCTTCCCTCAGAACGAGAGAGTTTAGGCCATTGTCTACCACGCGGGCCAAGTGCGAATTGGTAGACTTCACACAACTTGGACAACATTTTTTTAAGGAACTCTTACGTGTCTAGATTTTTTACAATACAATAAAAAACTCTATTGTACACCAACGACAGATATGGGGGTACAACCCATTATTGTCCCACTGCTGGGCACGGGTCTTCTCTCCGAATGAGACAGTTTTAGGCCCTGGCCAAATGCGGATTGGTGGACTTCACACACCTCCCAGAACTTTTTTAAAGAACTCTCTGGTGTGTAGGTTTCTTCGCGATGTTTTCCTTAACCAAAAAGCAGTGATAATTAATTTCTAATATGCACATAATTTTAGAAAAATCTGTGGTGCGTGCCTGGGTTTGAACCTCGCAACTTCCGACCGAGAGGACAAGTTTCAACCACTAGACTATCACTGCTCTTTTTGTAAATAGGATATGATAAAGCATTTGTTACATTTTTTGTTAACGATTTTAGTTAGCTAGTGAGTACTAAGACGTACTTGTATTCTATAACTTCAACCGTTCGTCACCTAGACCAAAAAATATAGACGTAACCTTAACCTATATATTTAAGGAGACTAAATTCTGATTAAGGTTATACACATAACGCATAAAATTAATGTTAATTGATTTCGGTGAAAAGGGACTACGCCCGAGACGTCACGTCGTAGAAATGAAATACTTATAAAATATATTCAAATGATTATGATGTCAGAGTAAGTGGTGCAATTATATATTGATATTCAACATAAAAAATATACAATAATCACGAAAGTAACCAACAAAAAGTATCTACCGTATACTAAATGCAATTACACGCTTTCTACACTCATAGCCCTACACTAGGATTTTCTACTGTGTCGTGGGTACCATGGACACACACAAGACGAATACCACCCCCCACACCCAGACCCAGAACATGAATCTAAACGCATTCAGACACCTGTCTGGCTGGAAGTCGAACCCGGAACCCATTGTACGTCAGAAAGGTATGATAACCGCTCCGCCACGAAGGTCGACAATTAGTACTTTAGTGTAACATCTAACGAGGTTTTGTTCACTCTTTTTGGTCTGTGTTAATATAACAGAATTACTAAGAGATTAGAAACTTCTTAACGTTTCCAAACATAGAAGATGCATTTATGTAGGTGTATCAGAATAATTTTGATTATCGAAATATTATCAAAAAAATTTTAATGATTTCTGTAGTAACTTATTGTTACAAATAATTTCGTAGACTATTAAAAACCTAATATCTATGCCCCTAATGCAAACAATAAGTCTGAATTTTAGCAAATTCCCTTTTTCTATCCAAATCCATAAAGTAACGAAGATTGTTTGATAAATCTTTGTTTTTTAACACAACATCTATCAATAGCTCTCGTTTTGTAAAAAAAAAACACATAGAAAATGGGAGATTTATCGATAGATTTTGACTTTTCTAATAGTATAACAGTAAATTTGAAAGAAAAATGATCTATACCAGTTTTCAATCGGATTTTTGAGATAAATAGTTCAAAAACATGAAGTTCTGGTCGATAAAATGCATCGGCGCAGACACAAATAGAAGCGTGAAGAATCTTCAGAGTTTCAAGACTATAAGGAAAACTAGAACTATCCTTATATTTTTCAAAAGATAACACTCAATATGGAAAGTTTTTCATACATCATATGAAAAGAATTTCATTACAAATCCCGGCTAGCCTATTAAAAGTTTTTGTAACTAAAAGTTCGCATTCAACTTTGTCCTATGAAGGCCAAATCAGCTTTTAACTAAGCTTACATAAGTTAACTGAAGTGTACTCAATATTTTTCGATAAAATTCGATATTTATGACAAATTTATTAGGTATGCTAAAGGTTCCAGATAAGAATCAAAGATATCCATATATATATATAAATAATATAAAATTTACGCGTATCTATATATAGCATATCCAAAAAAAAGAATTTTTGGGGATTGAGATAAAGTCATAATAAAAAATCTATACACACATAGAATAAAAATGTAAAAATGATTTGTAACTTTTACATTTTTTTCTATCTTTTATTCCTTGTGTTTTTCTCTGTGTATGAAAGCGCATTAATAAAAAATACTAAATTTAATTTAAAGGTGTATTAATTTATAGACCATGTACTGAGGTAATATTTGGTCGTTATTTTATTAATCTTTATCGACTATATCAAAAGTTATTACAATTTAGTAATATCATACTTTTTAAGGTTTATTCTGTTATAATTTTTCAATACCTATGACAGTTTTCAATACAAAAGATTTTTTATGTGATTGAAGTAGCAAACGAGCATGCAGTCCACCTGATGGTGAGTGGTCACTGCCGCCCATGGACATCTGTAATCAACTTCATACAGAACATGGTTTCCATCTGAAGTCAATCACAGATGCGTTGCTACTCCCGAGGACTATGATGGTCGCCTCATGTGAAAGTGTGCCGGCAACCACACCCTTCTACACAGGGCTATACAGTGCTTAGGGCTATACAGGTATCGGTCAGCTGTAGGGCCACTTACAATTAGATGCATTGGTGTATACATATATGAAAATGCGATGTTATACTTTTTTAGAAGAGGCCTCTATATTTATAAAGCATTAGGGGCGAACCACTATCCCACCGCTGGGCTGCTAGTTTCTCATTGCTGGGTTGATACTGTTCCACTGTTTGGCCGGCTACATACTATGCCCGTCACTAAAGTGGTGAGTTCATAGGATAAATATATTTATTAGCAAGATTAGGTATTAAGTATCCATAAAATTTATGTAAAAAATATTTGTTCTTAACACACATAAATAATGTTTATGTATAGCTTTATTATTCAGTAAGTCATCGTTAACCTTATAATACCTATTAATAAATAAGACATTCAAATTATTCTAAAGTAAACAGTATTACAGATTTAATAGTTTTATATAAAATGATGGTAGTAAAGGTACATTTACACTATTCAACTTAAACAGCGCTTTATCGATTCTCATGCAATAAATATTATTTCCCGGCTGAAATGTGTATGTAATAAACTTTAATTGTCCATATTAATGAGCAATTAAAGTAAAACTACTAACTACTTAATTTAACTGCCATAAACTAACAAGTAACTTATAATTTGATCGCAGGAAGCATATATTATATGATTATGATATTTTTTTATTAAATTGAATATAATGACGAATAAAAAGTACCGTCTAAATATCGCTATTTGCATGGAATAATGACACAACACAAAAATGGTAAGTAATTTTACAGGAGGGCCAGCTAAAAATTAAATAATACTTTTTATTTCCTTTTAAATCAATGAAATTACAACAACTAGTCACCCGTCGCATAGGTCGAAATTCGACCGTAATTTAAATTAAAAAACTAAACTTCATATTGTCCAAAGTAGTACGAATATTTCTCAGATTCAATTAAAATGTAATAATTTTCAAGTAATTTTGAACGCGCCCGTTAAATAAAAAAGAGGTATAATTATCTAAGCCGCATTTAAAAGCAATAGCGGTATTTTGACAAATACATCTGACATTTTTGACGTTATGTGTTTTCATAGTAAGACATTGAATGTTCTATTTCGTTTACTATTTATGTGTTTGTGACAAATGCACGGTAATGTGTGTAATGTGTTTCTAGTTGATTTTATGTTATATGCAATATTTGAAAAAAAATATTAACATTCTGCACTCCTTCTCTACGTCCACTATAACCGTGCAAAATTTCACACTAATCCGTCCGCGGCATATTACTTAAAAATGCATCACAAGTTTTTGCTTTACGTATTAATATAATGATACTTACAAATATATTAAAAGGCCAACCGCATTGTACTTAAATTGGGTGAATTTTCAATTAGGCCTTGATTAGGTAACACTAACTTAAAATTGTTAAATTTTGAATTGTAAGGTTATTGATGCGAAGCAATGTATTTAGTACCATTAATCAACACTCAATAATTGTCTTAACTGAGAGCGTTTCAGTTTTTCGTAGTTGAAAAGTGCTTGAAAATGTGGTCCTTTAACAAGCCGCGCGTGCCAACTGCAGTGCCAAGATTCCCACACACGAGTGGCCCCTTGGAATTGGAAAAATAATTACCGCAACGCCAAAGCACATCGTTTGTGGAAGCCTTTTTTACTGAACCATAGTTTTAAATGTTCTTGTAACGAGCAAATGAGTATGCCGGCGGTCAAGTATCATTACAGCTTGGAAACTTTTTCATTTAATAAAAATCACCTAGTCACATCAAATGAATTATGTGAAAGAAAATTATGTGTAAATTGGAAACTAATGATTTAACACTATATTACGGTAAAGAAAAACAGTCTGAAGAACCTACACAACCCGTACCCATCAGTTTGATAATAATGCTGACGAAAAATAGATTTAGCAAACAAGCATGCTATCATTTTTATCTGATTTAAGTAGTAAACGAGCATGTAGTCCACCTGATGGTAAGTGGTCACTGCCTCCATGGACATCTGTAAACAACTTCAAATAGTCAATCAAAATGCGTTGCCACTCCCGAGGACTATGATGGTCGCCTCATATAAAAGTCTGCCGGCAATCACACCCTTCCATCGAAATGCAAAAAATGCTTCACTCTAGAATATGGCGGTGGTACTTCCCCGGTCGGTACACTGGTTCTACCACCTGCCTGATGTTAAATGGCCCTTGACTCCAATGTTCATCTATAGGTAAGTCGAATAATGTAGACGTTACGTGGAGCTACCATAAACGCTGAAGAAATGAGGATATCTTAAATACTTTACCTGGGTTTGGCCATTAATTTATTACTCTGAAGACTAAAGTGAGGACTACCTGAGGATTAAAGTGGAATGCTTCGGAAAAATATGCCTCATTTTTTTTGCTGTGGGAGCGATGCAGGGTTATGTGGGATTTTTATCGCACTAAAACCCCACGGTGGCCGACCTCGGCGCTGAAAAGAGGACTCCGGGATCTCTAAAGAAACGCAACCGAAATCCTTTGAGCGCGTTGCCCCATCGGGCTCTTCCTAGATGGGCGGCTGGGCCCACCACTCCGTCTAGTCTTTACGACGGTATGCGACCACACATACCGCCGTCCTTCCAGGGATAACCAGGCTGGATGGATCAAGCTCCCACTCTGGCCGCCCGGGATCCTGGAAGCCCCTTTTAGTCGCCTCTTACGACAAGCAGGGGACACCGTAGCCCTATTCTGATCCCGTAACTACAGGGACGATGCCTCATTTACAACACCCTTTAAACTACCACCAAGTGACTCTTAACACTTTATATTAGCCGCAAATAGGTGAAGGTAGTCTCTCCGGACTCGAATTAAGGGTGCTTTGCCTTTAACCAATAAGATTTATTTTTTCACCCGTCAGTCAATGTCAAATGTATGCCAATTTTTATAAACGGCATATCCTCAAATAAAGTAGATCTTGCCTATTAAAATTAATTATGACTAGTTTTAACGTAGAAGGAAATATCGTAAGGAAATCTACAATTTTTAGGGTTCTGCTCTATGTTTTTAATAATATATCAAATCCATTGATCTCCATCCACAGTTTGGTTTTACGGGAAAAAATGATATAAGTAATTTAACACGACTTCTACATGTTTTTTTTCTTGATTTTTTTTTAATAATTTCACTTGTTTTATCACTCTTCATTTTTTAGTAATACATTCACAAAACACTTATTCACAAATACAAAAACATTGTACTACAATTATTCAGTAGAGGAAAATTATACATAAAAAACTCACTTCATCTTAAAGGCCTGATGAATTCCAAACCACAATAGATTTTTTAAGTAATATTGTAGTAAGAAATACGTTATAATAAATAACTTTCCAACAAAAAAAAAACTTTGGACTTGAGCAATTCGTCTTAATTTTTATTTGCCGATAAGTACATAATTTAAAAACCGCACATAACAAGTATTTTGTTAGGTACATATTTAGATATAATAATTCCTCGATAATCGTAGCCTCAAATCATATTAAGTAAATACCTTAAAAGATCATTTTACGTCAAAGTTAAGAAACAAAATGGTATCTTACGGTTATAGCGCCAAAAATCCTACACTGTATTAATATGATACCAAATTCAATGATTACTTGAATAATAAATAATTTAATTTCGTAAGATATTAAAAAATGGTTCCTATACCTATTAAATATGCTCGTAATCTTGATTTACTGATTATTAAATTGTGGCAGGTTTATTAACATAACTTATTATTTATTAATACCTGATTCGGAAACTACCTTAAAAGGCCCCAAATTTTAAACAAAGTAAATACGTAAAATTTTATAGATACGAACTACCATCGTAATAGAAAAATGCGTAAATAATCAGAATTTGGATTTCGATTTATGAACGTCTATCCGCGAGCCTATCAAAGCTTGAAGCTTCAAACAAAGGAAAACTGATTAAAATACAAAAAAATATTAACACGTGTGTTACTGTCGAAAAAACACCAGCAAATCGCGTTCACCTTGTAAAGATCCGAATCATATTGAAGACCAGAGCTTCTTTGTTGCAAAATAATGCAAATGCCGATACTCAGAACCATATTCGATAGAAGCCGGCCGGGTATAAAATGCGGCAACATGATTTGATAATCACAGTTACACATCGTCTGTTAACTTTGACACACACAAAATGGTAAGTGAGGATAGGCTTACAACATTTCATATATGAGGTGAACGGTGTAGCTCTCGCGTCTAATCGAGTTTAAAGGGCATTTGCGTTGCATTATAAATTAACGTAATTTGTTATATTGCGTGATACAAGGATGTCCATCCACTATCCATGCTAATCGTTTAATTAGAATCCTAAATCGATATGTTCCCACGATTCAAATTTACATTAACCTACGGAATTAATTCTTATTCCAAAATTTTGTTATTTTCCCTTTTTATATTTTATCGTGTGCCGTATTCTTTGCTTTTGTTGTTTTTTATTCAAGATTATTATGGAATTATTTATCCAAACTAATTTATAGATATATTTTTTTAAATTTTAAAAATCATCAATCATTATTTGTTACTGATAAAATCTAACTTTTATTTCGTATTGGTGCGAATAAAATATAACGGGAAATCGATCTCACAAAAGTCTATTCATGCCTAACGAAAGTGAAACCACTATTTTTAAAATTATAGGTATTAAATTGAACTTAAGATTAAGCCACTTGAAATTAAGCGTGTGGTTTTTAGTTCTTAATGGATTTGTCTAATAGATTAATTTATTTATTGAGTTTAAAAAATAAATGTCCTGATTAAATATTTTCTATTATTTACTTTTAATATTTATTAAAATTTACTCTAACCTTAACGTCGAATTTTGATCGTTCGTCGATACTTCGATTTTTATAACTTGATTTTTAACTCTGTCGTTACTATTTCTTACAATAATGTAACAATTTTTTATTCATTGTTTTTGTTATATTATTCAAACAATTTCAACAGATTTCGATCAAGTGTAACAATACCTCATTCGACTTAAATCTTACTTACATTTAATAACTTTACCATTCGTTTCCTTCAGCCTTTACTAGTTGATCGGCATGCATGCATGATTACACCTTCAATTTCATGTATCACATTACCATTTTACAGAGAACCTTCATCGCCGTCCTCGCCCTTGTGGCTGTCGCTGCCGCTGACGTCTCTCACGTCGTTGGTCGCCTGAATGAGAAAGAGGCCGTCGTTGTCAAACAGGACGCCGATGTATTCCCCGACCAATACCAGTACGTCTATGAGACCAGCAACGGCATCCAGGGACAAGAGAGCGGAGTCCTGAAGAACGCTGGTCTCGTAAGTAACAAACAATAAGCTTTTGATACAAGACAGTTGCATCTATTGTATTCAATAGGCACGATAAGCTATACAAGCTAAGCATTTTCTTGTATATTCCACAAGTAGGCATCTCTCTACTAAGGGAGGTCTCAGGTGTACTGTGCTCCTCCATTCAAAGAGGAGTTATAATTTATGGGCCATCATGTATTGAATGTTTCAATACTTGATAGTCTTTCATACAGCCGAGTAGCGCTTTCGACAAAAGTTACCGACGACCACCCAAAGATAAAAATAGTACAAAATATAGATGGTTTAATATGCTCTCTGTAGCACTGAAATGTGTATATTGTGCCACCGACGGTCACCCATTCAACTACCTGCCATAAACGTGCCTGCTTTTGCTTAACTAACCTAAGTTACGAAGTGCACAAGTCAAAAGACTATGCTAAATCGGCTTTTAAGCCGATTTAGCTTAAATACAACCTTTTGCCAAGAAAATACAATATTACCAATTTTTACTAAGTAGAATTTGGAGATGAGAAACAACATAAAAACTTAAAAATATAACTGTAGAAATTAAGTGTAACATTAATAAATAATATAAACTAAATAAAGGGTCATCAAGGTAAATCTCGTGACATTTACATGGTTCATATGTATGCGATCAAATATGTAAATAAAACATCTAACCTTGATATTTTTACAAGGCCAGGTCATTCCGCAGTTAGGAATTAATATAAATTTGGATTATCATTATTTATTATCATGTGACAAAGACTCCATCACATAGTTTTCCGGAATCATAAATTTTTATTGACTAGTTTAATAGAGCTAAAAATAACTTAGTCATAGGATAAAGATTAAGTTACGAATGCTAATTGTATGCAAAAACAATAAGAAATTGCATTTGACAACCAATTGACGCTTAATATAACATCTTAATACCGCGTTTTTTAATTGATTATTTCATCATATCCGTCCCAAATTTCTTATTTTTTTTCTTAGTCTGTTATAAAAGCGTATTTAGTTTTAAACAAATATTTTTTAATTTCTATCTAAACAAAAAATTGCATTTTTTATTTTTCGGTATCAAGTTTGTAATTCGCTTATAGATAATTCAGTTGATTATAATATTTTGATGCACAACTCTCTGTGGTTCTGTTGCGGTGACTACCGCCACGCCTATCTGCGTTTTGAATCAATATTTCCGCCACACTTTTCTGATATAACGATTGTGGTTAGCTTACTCACATTACAAATTTGAGATCATTTTACATCCAGTGGCTTGCATACACAAATACATTTTTTGAAGCGACAACAATGTTTGGTAGAAAAAATTAGTAGCGCGTTATAAAAATGATAATGTTAGCAGAGTATCTTTAACTATGAGTATAACGGATTGCTATAGCTAAATGATAAATTAAATATTAAGTAACTATGTAATAAATAATATGAGGGTATATTTACCATTATTTCAGCTCAGTTATAGTATTTTATTCATGTTTACTGAATTTTACGTTTTCTCTTCTTGTTGTCGTTGAAGTACCTCCTACTATTCCGTTGTCTGACTTTTTTCTTTCTTTTATTTCTAAAACCTTACTATTGTAGTACCTTTCCACCTATTTATATTTTAAAGTCAGTTTTTATGTAATTTTCTTCTTTTATTTTTTTTAACCTAACTATTCTAGCACTACCTTTAAAATTCAATTTTAAAATCAGTTTTTATGCTACATACAGTATAATTCTATTTGAATCCATATCTATTTTTGTTTTCTTAACCAAGATATTTAAGACTATGTTTTTTGATGTTCAGGAGAACGAGGCTATCTCCGTGTCAGGGTCTAACAGCTACCCCGCCCCCGACGGCTCCATCGTTGCCCTCACCTACATCGCTGACGAGAACGGCTACCAGCCAAGTGTAAGTATTTTTATAAAATAATTCAACTAAACTAACTTAACTTAACTCATAAATAACGTCTTAAGTCAAGCAATTTGTACTATTTGGGTAACTACTTTAGAACATGGATGTTCTATGATTTTTTTTCTATTTTGAAAGGGGAATGTTCCGACAGCACTTTAGTGATACTAATGAAATCATTTGATTCCTCGTTTTCTGAAATTATCGTAGTGTTTTTTGCTGCTTGCCTGTTGTTTGCTATTTAGGCAACAACTTACTTTTAATGGTCATAATATACCTAGATTCATATTCTCAACAGAACTTAAACAACCTCAAGCATAGGAAAGCTCAAAATCGACTTGAAAATCTTTGGTCAAAATTTTCGAAAATTAACAAAATCTTTTTTTACAGGGTGCTCACCTCCCCACTCCCCCTGCCCCTCCCGCGGTCCCCGAATACATCCTCAGGTCGCTCGAGTACATCAGGACTCACCCCCCCAAGGAAACCAGAGTCTAAATTAGTTAAGAGAGTTCAATTCAAGAGCTAAACACTGCCATTACTGTTACCTCTAGTCGCTCCTTATAATGGTGCAATAAAAGGTTTATTACAAGTTACATTTTCTTTTATTTTCAATTCCCAAATAATATGGCTAGACGTAGCAACCGAGCAAGTCTCCTCATAGTGGGTGGCAACTGCCCCTCAAGGACACGTCATATCGACTCCAAATAGAGTCATAATTATGTGTGTGATATGCCTTACACGCTTTCTACACTTATACGACTTATAGAGCACTTATAGAGTGATTCAAAAGGAAAGTTTTTATGTATGTTTGGTCTACGGGGCACTTACAATTTGTAAGTGTCCCGTAAACCACCTATGCAAAATAAAGATATTTCATTTCATTACAAGAGTCATACCGAAAACTCGTTCGACTACAAACTGTCACAAAAATTTTGTGATCGACAGACTTTTTTTTTTTTTTTTTTTAATTTTACTGAAGTAGCAAACGAGCATGCAGTCCACCTGATGGTAAGTGGTCACTGCCGTCCATGGACATCTGTAATCAACTTCGTACAGAACATGGGTTCTATCTGAAGTCAATCACAGATGTGTTGCTACTCCCGAGGACTAAGATGGTCGCCTCATATAAAAGTGTACCGGCAACCACACCCTTCCATCGAAACGAAAAAAATGCTTCACGCTAGAAATAGGTGTGGCGGTGGTACCTCCCCGGTCGAACTACACTGGTTCTACCACCTGTATACCACCTATTTTTTCGACTGAAGTAGGAACCGAGCGTGCAGTCCACCTGATAAATGGTTACTGCTTCCCATGGACATGTAAGAAATTTCATACAGAACAGGAGTTCTATCTGAAGTCCCTCACAAATGAGTTGCTACTTCCGAGCACTAAGGTGGTCGCATCATATAAAACATTGACTACTTTTTGAAAAATATTGTCACTTTAATACGTAAATGTAATTTTGAGCGAGGGATAATAATAAGCGTAAAACCTACTATATTATCATTCTTATAAAATGTGGCCTTCAATGTGAGAAATAAGCAAAAATACTCTCAATAGCAAGCAAAGTTGCGGGAAGAGCTTGTCGTAATTTTCTTATTTTAACGTAGTATTAAAAAAATGCTCTCCACTGCTTCTTTCTGGCCTCTTTCTTCTTTTCTAGCACGTAATGTTTTTTCACATTTTAATAATGATAAATAATATTTTTATGTGACTTTTCTATTATACTTGGTTTAATATGGCTGAACTATGACGGTATTTCTTTTAAAAGAACTGTTTTCATATGATGCCTTGGTTAATACTGGCTACACCTTAAAATACATCAAAATACATTAAAAACATCTAACAAAAAGTCTGAACACTATCTTTTTAAGTTACACTAAAATAATAAATTACACCTACTTTTAATTAAAATGGGTTAGTAAAAAGTTAGATTATTTCCAAAACAAAATACTTTAATTAGTAATGACATTATTATTCACACCAGCATCCATCATCATTCTACAGAATAAAACTATCTTGTATAGAATTCGATTATTCTTCCATAGTTCAGAAGATATCGCTGAATTAAAATCACCGCGGTAGTAAAAAAACGCTGATTTCCGCGTCATTGAACAATCAAATAGGTAAATTAATACTATCAAAGAATAATACGCTGATGTAGACATACTTTGTTGTTGTTGAATTGTCCACCAATTCGCACTTGGCCAGCGCGATGGACTATGGCCTAAAACTCTCTTATTCTGAGAGAAGACACGTGCCCAGCAGTGGGACAATAATGGGTTGACGACGTAGACATATTTTGCCATACTCAGTGCTGGAAGCTTATTACATTCTTTATTTACATAGTTTACAATTCCTTTTGTGTCAAAATGTTGGTCTCGAACTCTTCCTAAAGTAGCAAAATAGAATAAATACCTACGTGTTTATTTACGTTAATAAGTATAACGAAGTGGATGTGAAGTGTGACGTCAGGATAGTCGAGGAGGAGGAGGTCTTCATTACTGTCCTTTCTTGAAAATTTCAAGTAAAACACTAGAGTAAACTTCTTCGATTTATTCACATTTGAGGAGGTCCGATCGCTTCGACGGTAAAACAAAAATCTTTTTCTACCGACAGGCGCTCGCCTTTTTATAACAATGTTTGATGAGGTGACAATAACAAATTTATGGAGGGTAAACTAAATTACAATTCTAAAAATCACTAAATATTGCTAATTTAATAAACAAACAATTTTCGATCTTTAAACTAACTAAAATAACTATTTTCGGAGACGTGTTTTTCATAAATACGCGGTGTCGCACCGACAAGTAAAATTCGCTATAAAGTGAACAAAAAGTGATTGGCCGAGCACGCAGATTTTTATACAATTACTAGCTGTACCTCTCGCGGGTTTTACGGCACCACAAAAAAAAAGGGAAACAGAAACTTCGTGGGCTCATTCACAACAACTTTACTACAGATCATCAGATCAAATGCATAGTATACGATTCTATAAAGGACATACAGACAAACATTAACATTAACACACACACGTTTGACACTGATAGCCCCACACTTGGATTTTCTCGTGTGTCGTGGGTACCATGGACACACACAAGACGAACACACAAACACCCAGATCCAGAACATGAATCTAAGCTCATCATTCAGATACCTGTCTGGCCGGGAATCGAACCCGGGACCCATTGCGCATCAGAACATTCATTTTTTACATATGTAGATTGCAAAACACAGGCGAGTCTCTAGTAAATAAACTATACACTAACACCAGTAGATAAACCATACACCATATCGATTCAACGAAGTCTTACAAATGATCACTATTTATTATAACATAGAGATATTAAGATAACAAGCATGTTGTAGTGTTCAAAAGCTTATAGGATAATTGTCACAAGAAAATTTATATCAAAACAATCTGACAAATGAACTGAATGGCCTCTGCTACAAGATTTATACTGTTGACCATAAACTCCGAGCAATAAATTAGTATAACGAACATCTTTACATTTGGTTTGTAACTCAAATGTCAAGGTTAAAGAAGGGTGTGGTTGTAGCCGCGTTTTCGTGGTATTTTACTATACTTAAACGGTTTTCTAAAAAAACTTTGATAGTTGTTTTGTGTTGTCCCTGTAGTTCCCAGACCAGAATAGGGCTACGGTATCCTCTGCCTGTCGTAAGAGGCGACTAAAAGGGGTTTCTGGGATTGCGGGCGGTGAGAGTGGGAGCTCGGACCGTCCAGCCAAGTGACCCCGCGAAGGATGATGGCATGTGTGGCTGCATGTCGTCGTAAACGCCGAGAGGACGGTGAGCATGAATCGGTCATCGGGGAAGCGCTCAAAAGGGGTACTACGCTCGGAGGACTCCGGTTGTGGTCATTTCGAGATCCCAGAGTCCCCTTTATAGCGCTGAGGACGGCCACCGGGGGGGTTTTAGTGAGGTAAAAATCCCACATAACCCGGTGTTGCTCCCACGGTGTTGGGTACCTTTTGAAGGTTTCCCCCTCTATAACAAAAAATAGTTGTTTTGTGTATGTAATATTATTTTCTTAATTTTCTTGCATATTTTTAACCAATAACTGCTGACATATTAATGAAACAAAACGAAATAGAATGATCTGAAATAGATAACATAATGTAATAATGGATACAAGACAAATGCCGTTGTTAAATTATTTCTCAAAGTGGTAGAACCAGTGTAGCTCGACCGGGGAAGTACCACCGCCACACCTATTTCTAGCGTGAAGCATTTCTTGCGTTTCGATAGAAGTGTATGGTTGCAGGCACACGTTCACATGAGACGACCATCGTAATCCTCGGGAGCAGCAATGCATCTGTGGTTGACTTCAGATGGAACCCATCTTAAGTATCATATTAGTATCAGTTGGACTGCATGCTCGTTTGCTACTTCAGTCAGATAAAAAAAAAACACAAAAAACCAAAAACTGTTACGTCACCTTAAGTAGATTGCTTTAAAGCGGTCAAGTTTCTTGTTTTTATGATAATTAATTTAATTTTACGCATTTTTGGATTTAGCGTCAAAATTTAACATATAATAAATCAAACTGAGTTGATTCTAATGATATGTCATTTGTTAAAATCCGTCCAGTCGATAAGATTAGACAAGTGGGCATACATACATATTCATAGATACATGATGAATATCTTGTATGTTTTGTATGATAGTTAAGTTAGTATATCATCTATTTTATTGTTATTTTAATTTATACATCTCCCACAAATTTTCCAGCCACCCAGGGTTGACTGGTAGAGAATGCCATGAGGCATTAAGTTTACCCTTTTTTTTTTTTGTTTTCGAGGGGGAAACCTTCCAAAGGTACCCGACGCCGTGGGAGCGACGCAGGGTTATGTGGGATTTTTACCGCACTAAAACCCCCCCGGTGGCCGTCCTCGGCGCTGAAAAGGAGGACTCCGGGATCTCGAAACGACTTTAACCGGAATCCTCCGAGCGCGCTGCCCCATCGGGCTCCTCCCAGATGGGCGGCTGGGCCCACCGCTCCGTCTAGTCTTTACGACGGTATGCGACCACACATACCGCCGTCCTTCCCGGGATTGCCTGACTGAACGGTTCGAGCTCCCACTCTAGCCGTCTGCAACGCCGAAAGCCCCTTTTAGTCGCCTCTTACGACAGGCAGGGGATACCGTGGCCCTATTCTGACCCCGAGGCTACAGGGACATTAAGTTTACCCTATTGTAACTTTTTTGTTAAGAAGTGCAATGAAATAATATATAAAAAATACGACTCCCTCAACGGAGTCGGGTAAATATTATGAAATGAAACGGCATAAAAAGAAATAAACCGAGAGCAGATTAAACGAAATGAAATTCTCGGTAAAGCAATATTTAATTAATGCAAGAAGCATATATTAATTGTTTTATAAAGAATGCACCCTGCATTCCAAAAAACGGCATACAATTTAACGAGTTAAGGTACTTACTTATTATACCGATACAACAATTTTTAAACATTTTTGTTTATATTTAAATAAATTGTATTTTATGAATTAATGGAATTATCATTTTAATTATTTTAATCTTAGTGATTCGATTAATGGAGGATAAATAAATGGTATTATTTGGATAACTATTTGTTTTGCATAATATTTATAATTGTTCCGAAATAACTTACCTAGTTTACGTAAGTTTTTTTTTACTTAATCAATTTTTTCGTAAAATAAAGAGAATAAATGGCGAGGTTGATGTGCTTTTAGAGTATAAATTTCCCATTTATAAGCAATTAGTGTTATTAAAAATTAATTGTCAAAAAATATAATTGCCGGATCTTCTCAGTTAAGGTCGTGCTCCGATCCGGTGGTAGGGTAAAAAATAATTCTAACTAACACTTACAAGTGCCCTCGCAACTATACAAAATAAAGAAATTTCATATCAATATAAAAATCATGTTATGATCTTTGAGTCAGCGTTAATTATATTACTAGGTTATACCCGCGGCTTCAGCCATGTCTACAACGGTAATAAGTGTCCTATGTGCTATTGTAGATAAGTAGTTATTGCGTGAAAAAGTTTATAAACACTCATACATCCTTACAAACTTAAAACTTTGTAATATTAAGAAGATAAGATTTGAATTAATTAAAGTGCAAGGTATATCTAATGGTAAGTAATCAATATTGCATAGACGTCCGTACTCGAAGATAGACTTAGCTTTCACATCCATCAAAATAAAGTACACAACAAATTACTAAAAAGGAAAAAGGTGAGAATTGGTTTCCCCAGATGAACCATTTAGTGTGGTAGTAATGCTATGCAATCTACCTTCTTACGCCTGTAAGAGCTACCTTTTTTATCTGATTTAGGTAGCAAAGGAGTTTGCAGTCCACCTGATGGTAAGTGGTCACTGCCGCCCATGGACATATGTTAGCGACTTCAAATAGAACATGGGTACTATCTTAAGTCAATCATAGATGCGTTGCTACTCCCATTGACTATGATGGTTGCCTCATATAAAAATGTGGCGGAACCACACCCTTCCATCGAAACGCAAAAAATGCTCGAAATAAGTGTGGTGGTACTTCCTCGGTCGAACTACACCGGTTCTACCACCTGTAAAATTGTACCTATTTTATCTTCCTATATTTCAGAGTGCACACTTGTTATTAGACCCTTGGTACTTAACTGCAGAATAGACACATTAAGGGAGATGTAAAGGGCACTGCACTTGATAGGAACAATGCCTTGTTAAAGTTATGTGTAGCATATTGTTCTACAATATGGCTACTCGGTAGAGTATCAACTTGGATTCGAGTCTTATAGATTATAATCTCGATTACTCTGAAATTTGCTAAAATAATGCACTCCTTCTCACGCAGTCTACTTGTGTAGAACAATGGATTGCCAATAATCTGAATTCGTTTGATTAACCGGACTAAAAGCCATTTTAAAACGCAGTAGCGTGTTGCTAAGTTCTCAAAATTTATCTTATACTATGCTGTTGGTAAACGCATATATGCCAATGCCATCCCACCTCGATTCAGTATCAGATTCCAGGGAAAATACTGTCAGATAAAATACAATTTTAATATCGAGTGATTAATATTCAGCCTATGTTTACGGGGCAGCTAATGCCTTTTTGATATGTAAAAATCGGACACTATAAGCCAACCCGCAATTTTGTTAACATTTCATCTTCACACTAGAATTTCCCTGACAACGGTAATTTTACTTTAAAAAACTAATCTAATGTTTCATTTCTGATTATACTTTCGAAATCATAAAATAATCAACAGAACAGTCCTTGCAGCATCTCAGCTAATGTTACGAGATTGCTCTCCTTAAATATATTTTAAATGGTTTGCTAAGAAATCTTTCGACGATACATTTTAAAACATTTTCTCTTAATAATAATTTTATAATAGGACTGAGTATGTGGGGAAGATTGAGATAGGTTTCACGTTTTTCGATAGTAGAAAGAGTGTCCAGAAGTAGAAAATATGAGAGAACCAGTACCATAGAGCGCGGTGGACTAAGTATGGCCTAAAAACTCTCTAATTCTGAGAGAAAACACGTGTCAGTAGGGACAATAATGGGTTGTACTCAAGGTTGGCTACAAGGCATTGCCATCCCTGAGGACTAAGTTGGAACGCCACTGAGAAGTTTGTTTACCTTACCACACTCTTCAAATCAGAACACAGCATATAACACTTCTTTTTCACGCAAATAAAAGAAGTGCTAAGAAAAAAACTTCATTAACTGTGTTGCCTCCACACCCGAGCCTCATATTTTCTATTTCTTGCTTTAAAAAATATCCGTCTACCCACTCTAGCGCTCTCAAACATCTCTACACACACTCTAGTGCACACAAAAAAAGAATATTATATTTAAAATCAATGACTCTGTTGGCCATTGTATTATTTTTGAAGAAATTAAAACCTAAAACCTTTCTACCACCTGAACGTAGTTACAAAACGTTCACAGCCAGCTGAAACTGCTCTATCATTTGTTACCATGATTATGATTGCCATAGCCTTTACCCATACAATGAGGTATGTGATTTTCATCAAGATACATTATGCTAGCACTTAGTTTATTATGTGCTGAGCTTACACTTCACAATAGCAACATTGCTACGAACAATGGCCTCTTAGAGGCTTTGCGGTCTATTCCGTAAATGTACCCCTTAGTATATGCAAGGAACATTTATTATGTCAGTATAGGTAAGTACATCTCACCTTATGTAATGTTAATAACTTCTCTAATGTCACGCAGATAAGCTTTTTTTCAGATAATCTAACAATTTCTAACAACAAAAACATCTAACCCTATATTAATGTAAGAAAAATACTTCTCGTCCACAGTTCCTCAGTGCCTGAAGTCGAAATTATTCGAGCAATGTGTGTTGCCAGTGATGACCTATGGCGCCGAAACGTGGTCCTTCTGTAGGCCTCTTTCGGAGGCTCAGGGTCGCTCAGCGTGCTATGGAGAGGGTTATGCTCTTAATTTTGCTACGAGACATGATTCGCAACGATGAAATCCGTAGACGAACAAAGCTTACCGACATAACTCTCAAAATTAGCATGCTGAAGTGGCAGGACGGGCTTTTTTTTCATCTACGACTCCACAGACGGATCATCCGTGCGCTTTTTTAGCTTAGTTTTTTTCTTTTATTTATATCATTGTCACAGCGTCACTATGAGCCTTCGCAGTCGACATAGCTCTCTACTAGGTAACAGTGTAAGCTGGGTCCCAACTGTGTGCGGTGGCGGCAGCGGCGGCTTTACAGAAAACCTTATCTAAGCTTACTATGTAGGACCATCTAATTTTTTTTGGACTAGGACTAGGACAGGACTGGTTGGAGTGGCGTCATTTAGGGCATAGGCCTCCCCAGTAGTCCAGAAGTGGACCTCAAAGGGCTGATGGATGGAAGAAAAAACACGGGAGTGGTAATTAAAAATATCTTGAGTAATCGTCTTGAAACAACTTAATATGGTTACCATAGTCTAAGGACCAAAATAAAGCTAGGGTGTCTCTTATCAGTCGTAAGAAGTGACTAAAAGGACTCTTCCAGGTTGGAATGCGGCATAGCAGGGAGTTCAAATCATCCAGCCAGAGATCCCAGGAAGTACGATAGTAGGTATGTGTGATTTTCCCCTTGAAAACAAAAAAGCAATACGGTGTGCAATGGCCTTAGAGTTTTAGTGGAATGGTTTAAATGTCGGCCGACTGACACATGAGGCAACCATCTTAGTTCTCACGAATGATAATGTACCTGATCTATATATCTTCATATAGAACCCTTGTTTTATGTGGAGTTATTGCATTGTCCATGGCCATCAAGTGGACTGCAAGTTTGTTTATTATTTTAAATTTAGAATTTCGTTCGTAAGATTAAAATTACTTTTTACAACTAATGATTTATCTGCAGAATAATTTATATATCTGACCCTTAAACTGTGTGAAAGATCGAACAAAATATATTCTTAATGAAATTATTTTTTTACACATAAGTAATTTCGAACTGCGATCATTATTGTTGTTCTTGGCCTGGTCGGCGAAACGAATACTATACCGGTTTGACACGCAGTTCCGGATTCGATTCCCGGCCAGACAGGTATCTGAATGAAGAATTTAGATTGTTGTTCTTTTTCTGGGTATTTGTGTATTCGTTTGTGTGTGTATCCATGGTAACTACTACACAGAAGAAAATCCTTTGGTGGTGAGCATTTGAGCTCACCGGGGACGAGCCCGAAACCCGGGAATTTGCCATCATACTTCCAGGGCTCGCTTGACTGGACAGTTCGAGATTTCACTCTTACCGCCAGCAACCCGAAAGCCCCCTTTTAGTTCCTATTTTATGATAGGCCGGGGCTACCGCAGCCATATTCTGGGCACGAAACTACAGGTACAAAAGAAGAAAATCGTAGTGTGGGACATTCCGAGATTAGTATAGGGCCACGGATTCCCATACATGTCGTAAGAGGCGACTAAAAGGTGCTTCCGGGGTTGCGGGCGGCTAGAGTGGGAGCTCGAACCGTTCGGTCAGGCGACCACGGGAAGCACGGCGGTTTGTGTGGTCGCATACCGTCGTAAATACTAGACGGAGCGGTGGGCCAGGTGCTCATCTGGGAGGAGCCCGTTGGGGCAACGCGCATAGAGGATTCCAGTTGCGTTCATTTGGAGATCCCGGAGTCCTCTTTGTAGCGTCGAGGACGGCTACCAGGAGGGTTTTAGTGCGGTAAAAATCCCACATAACTCTCCGTCGCTCCCACGGCATCTGTGCCTCTTGAAGGGTTCTCCCTCGAGAACAAAAAAAATGTGTGGGGCTTTGATCGTAGAAAGCGTTTAAAACGTTTCCTGCGGATAACTTAAACTCATATAAAAATTACGAAAATACGAATTCACAAAAATGTGAATTCTGAACCGATGTGTCTAAAACAGTGAAACAAACATTACATTAGTTCGTTAGTTTTACGACAGACGTGAACAAACTCATTCTTTGACCAATTACCAAACTGCACGTTGAGTAATTCTATTAATGTTGACTTGTGTCAATAAAGAAACGACTTTAAAATGAAAAAAGGATAGGACGTTTGCAAAACATTTTAAGGTAAAAAATATTTGATTAAGGCTAGACGATGAATGCGGCGATGGAGATCGAAACCATGCTGAACGCTGGGTTCCGGCTTTGATCCCTGGTCATAAATCGAAAATTATTATTTATTTAAATAATAAATTTCGATTCTGTTCTGGATTTTGGTGTTTGTGTATTCGTCTTCCGCATCCACGATACAGACTATTACTTTGATTAATATTACTTTGATTAATTTACATGAAATGATATCAGTATAAAGTTATATATGGATAATTGATTTATGGTCCAATCACTTACAAATGAAATATATGTTTTTCCTGTAGTAAGTAACGTAACGGCATAAAAAAAGAAAAAGTATTTCTTAAGAATATATTTTCTTTTAATTCCTTTCCCAAACTTACATCCGAACTATTGTCGTGATCGTGATCGCACAATTTTTTCGATTTACACAATTCACCACCCATACCACCTTTTCTTTGACTTTCAAATGACGTATATAAAAATACTCAATTTAATATTGATAATACTTACACACCAAAGTATTTTTGAATACACCTATGATTAACTCCGATCATATTCCGGGCTTCCACTTAAAACACTCGAATTATCGAATTTGGTGTTTGTGCCAAATTCGAACGAATTCGAATTCATAGTAGGAGTTTATGAAATATGCATCTGGGTCGCTCGATGCGTCGGTGTTTGTATGGCATTAAGCACTCAATGTGAAGCTACCACATATTTGGGCTATGTTTAATACTTCATTAGGGATTATCCGTATTATGTCATAGGAATAGAGAGAATGGGGTAATGGACAAAACCACTACTTACAAAAGACCTTGCAGCTCAACATAGGCTTTGCTTATAGGGGAGGGGGGGGGGTAATTAATATGGCCATATTTGGCGAAAATAAGGTTGTCTGGTCTCTGAAAATTTTCTCTCATCCCATACTAAGAAATGGGGTCGGAATCAATAGACTTCGAAATTATAAAAATAAAGGGCCTACGTGAGAAATGAGTACATCCTTCACTGAGTACATGCTGGACACGGCTCAGAATGAGAGAGTATTGCCCCATAGTCCACCTCTTCACACACCTCTGAGAATTTTTTTTTAAAGAACTCAGGGTTGTAGATCTCCTGACGACGGTTTCCTACAACTTAAATAATTTCTAATACACACATAATTTTAGAAAAATCGTTGGCCTGGGATTTAAACCTCGGACCTTCCGGTCAAGAGGACAAGTTTTAACCATTACGCTATCACTACTCTACACTGTCGTAACCTCTACTATTATATTATGATTTTATATTTTTATTTTGTGACGGGTGTTCACGATACGCGTTAACAATATGTTTACGTGATTATGGCGAAAACTCTTCAGTTCTGTCGTGAATTCTATAACTAAATATGTATTACTTTAAAATACATAATTTCAACAAAAAAAAAATTAAAGCTGCTTCCGAATATGTAAAGTCACGTGACATAAATATGACAAACTTGATAAATTTGAGGAAGGTAAAATATCTTCAATCAGAAGGTTAATGTCCACAAATTAATTACAAAATTTGTGTAATTTCAAAATCATGCACGAATGACCTTTTACAAATATGAAAGATAAATTATTTTAGTGATTACCGAGTATTTTAATATAAATAAGAAATATCGGATTGATTCATCTATCCTTTAATTTATGATATGATTAATATATATGACGGCGCGACACCGCGTATTTATGAAAAACACGTCGCCGATAATAATTATTTTAGTTAGTTTAAAAATCGAAAATAGTTTTTTTATTGAATTAGCAACATTTAATGATTTTTAGAATTGTAATTTACTTTACCCTCCATAAATTTGTTATTGTCACACCACCAAACATTGTTATAAAAAGGCGAGCGAACGCCGGTAGAAAAAGATTCTTGTTTAACCGCCGAAGCGATCGGACCTCCTCTATTGTGAATAAATCGAAGAAGTTTATTCCTGTGTTTTACTTGAAATCTTCAAGAATGAATAATAATCAAGACACTCCTGGCTTTCCTGACGTCTCATTTCTCATTCACTTTGTTATATATTTGACCAAAGTATTTACTAGCTATGTCAAACAAATTGCTATATAAGTTTACCAACGAAAAGAAGCGGCGAAATATTAAAAAAAAAAATGTAAGCGGTTACAATAACAATTTTCGATTAGTGCCAACTCATTATTGTCCCACTGCCGGGCACGGGTCTTCTCTCAGAATGAGAGAGTTTTAGGCCACAATCCACCGCGCTGGCCAAGTGCGAATTGGTGGACTTCATACACCTCCGAGAAATTCTTTTTTTAAAGAATTCCCCGGTGTGTAGGTTTCCTCACGATGTTTTCATTCACCGAAAAGCAGTGATAATTTCTAATATGCACATAATTAAGAAAAATCAGTGGCCTGGGTTTGAACCTCGGACTTCACGATCAAGAGGACAAGTTTCAACCATTCAGCTATCACTGCTCTTGCTCAATTTTCGATTGCAATAGTAAAAATAAGATAATTTCAAAACCATTTGTTTTATTACTTCTTCTACTACTTTAGTTCGTGTAAAATGCTGAATGACTTTTTACAGTTACTATTATGTACATTTATTTTCATAAGTGCGTTATGTATATCTTATATATTATGCCAACAATTTTATTATTTAACGGGTACTCACGATATGCGGTTTTTTTAATTCATTTAGAATTGCAAAACCCGTTAAATAATAAAATGTTAATTCCGTAACAATATTCCTCTAAAATCATATAATGCCATCTGATAAATCGATTTAAAAACTGTATTCTTAACGTATATCTAATATTTTTAAACGAGATAAACGATCTCGGAAACGGCTCCAACGATTTTCTTGTAATTTTGTACTTCAACCTCCTACAAAATTATTAGAAAATGAAGAGAAAAAGAAATTTAGTCACCATTTTCGAAGTTAAAATAGCTCGGTTGGGAAATCGGATACCTTAAAAAACGAAGGAAATCGGGGTTCAAATCTCGGTCCGTTTGGTTTTTTTTTTACTTTTTCTCTTTTTTTCGAGTTCTATTTTGTTAGTTATATTTTTTATATTTAATTCTATTTTCTATTTTTTTAACTAAACTTTTTTTGCATAATTATAAAATTCCAAAAAACATGATGTACCTACTCGTACATACAGGTACTTATTTACTAATACGTATAGAACAATTTATAATGTAAGTAATTCTACGTAGTATATACGACTATTCTTTCATTATACGCACGCTAATACATGCATGCTGAAGGTATACAACAGTTTCCCAGGAAATTAAAGACGTCAACGTGTTCGCCAAAGGAAATGTATGAGAATGAGAATTTTCTATTGCTGACTTATTTCCTTTAATCGCCTGAAGAACGTATAAAGGTTTCCGTAAAAACATACTGAAGTGTTTTATGTTGTTTTATTTCAGATTTTAGCCTAATAACAATATTACGCCGTTGTAATAAGGTTTGAAGGGTGTGGTAAGGAGATCATAATTATATGATGATATATTCAACCCTTTTTATGTATTATATTGAACTAACAAACACGCTTTCTACACTACTCTCATAACCCCACAGTAGGATTTTCTCCTGTATCGTGGGTACCATGGACACACACAAGACGTATACACAAACACCCAGACCCAGAACATGAATCTAAACTCATCATTCAGATACTTGTCTGCCCGGGAATCTAACCCTGGACCCATTTTGGGGATCGGGACCAATAAAACCATCCTTCGTGCTCTTTTTACGCGGCCACAGTTATAAATGTAGAAAATTTATTAATAAAGCAAGGAGAAGAAATATTGTCCATCAAATTCTAGTCTCCATAAGTCAGCTAAAATTTCGTACAAACCACCCACTGAAACAAAAGGTTTACTTTCAGCTGACTCAAACGATCGTCCATTTGTAAAATTAAAATTTCCTTCAACGCAAATGAAAGTACTTGGATTTCTGTTTTCAGTTATGTAATAAGTATTCATCATACCTACACTGTAATTGTAAGTACATAGTATATAGTAACTACACAATGTAACTCTAAATAAGAGTATATAGAAAAAGTACATGTTTCAATTTTCATTATAAATTACGCTATTTTTTATAAGATTGAAGTAGGAAATGGGCATGCAGTAAATCTGTAAGGAACGTCATACAAAACAAGGCTTCTATCGGAAGTCAATCACAAATGCGTTGCTACTCCTAAGTACCAAAATCGTCGCCTCATATAAAATTCAACTGGCAACCACACTCTTCCAGCCAAACGCAGGAATTGCTTCACGTTAGAAATGAATGAGTATGGCATTAGTACTACAACGGTCAAACCATACACGAACGGCACCTGGCTGCGATGTTGTGTAGACGACGTTTCATGATGGCCGGAAAATAAAAAAAAAATGTGATTTAGTATTCGTCTCAACGTCTCAATTCGTTCGTCAACCCAATATTCTTCCACTGCTGGGCACGGGTCTTCTCTCAAAATGATAGAGTTAGGGTCATCCAACGCGATGACCAAGTGCGAATTGTTGAACTTCACACACCTCCGATAACTTTTCTTTAAAGAACTCTCGAGTGTGTAGGATTGCTCACGATATTTTCCTTCACCGAAAAACAGTGATAATTAATTTCTAATACGCATATAATTTTAGAAAAATACACACACATTTAATGGCTTTTTTGGATAAAACAAGAAGCGTTCTCACTCAGTTTTTATTGGTACGACCGTATTTGTGGCGAACTTTTTTTTTTTTTTTATTTGACTGAAGTAGCAAACGAGTATGCAGTCCACCTGATGGTAAGTGGTCACTGCCGCTCATGGACATCTGTAACCAACTTCATACAGAACATGAGTTCTATCTGAAGTCAAACACACATGCGTTGCTACTCCCGAGGACTATGATGATCGCCTCATGTAAAAGTGTGCCCGCAACCAAAAACTACCAACTACCAACTTACTACCAACTACTACCAACTTAAGTTAGAACCTTTGTTTTGTATGAAGTTGCTGACAAACATCCATGCTCTGCAGTGACCACTTATCATCAGATGAAATGCGTTCTTGTTAGGTATTTTAATTTTATAATACTCACTTTGTAATTAAATAAGCACTCATAAATACTCAAATAGAAATACTCTAGTACTCTCGCCCTTATTCATTTCGACCCTCGACTATGTTTATCCAGTCCAATATTTATTAAGAAATTTCAATTTTGACCCTCAGTAAGATTGTTCGCTCAAAAGTCATCAGGGTTATAACGCGCGATTCTAGGGGCAATCAGTTTATGATCTCATTATTACGATAGCATTTCCGTTGAAATCGAGCTTGTACCTGTAATGCATAGTATATTTAAACACTTCGATATATTTTCGTAGTAAAACTTAACTATCTGAAGTCGATCACAAATAAGTTGTTAACTATTAAAACAAAGACTAAATTGCCGATACTCTACTATAGAATATATTTATTGGACGCCTATCAATTAAAGACATAATTACAGATATTAAAGTAGAATCTTCCAGGCAATATATTGTAACAACCCTTAAGAGACGCGATAATCCAGTTTATTTTACGTATCAGGTCAGATAAAAAATATTTATTCAGTTTTTTTTTCTTTTGATATTAATTTAAGTTTTTTCTTTGATGGTTACCGGCTACCTTTCATTTGGGGCGACTAACTTAATCCTCGAGAATAGCAACGCATCTGTGATTAACTTCAGATATTTATTTATTTATATTAACTAACGCACTGTACACCATTACGTTGGTAAATATTAAACATAATATGGCTTATAATTCTAGGCGCCAGTACAATTACAATTACTTATTATATAACCCTTGTTGTATATGAAATTTATTAGAGATGTCCATACGCGACAGTGAGCCCATCAGGTGGAATGCATTCTCGTTTGCTATTTCAATTTTATAAAAAAAGGAAATAGGCCGTGCCCTTATATTTTTGCCAATCCCATACGCCTCGCTTCTCGCTCGCTCGTCCCAGTAAGGCACATCCGTGACCAATGCAACTTGTACGTGGAAGCAATCTACATGCTCGACTGCGAACGAATCTGGAATTATATTTGCTACGAACTTGACGCGAAATTTAGGATTATTTAAGATTAATCATTTTGCCGTCTTGTACAAGAACCGGCAGAAACAGCTGTTTCTCAAACGTCTCTCTGACAAATGATAATCTGTAAATAATTGTTCTGGCCTCTATTTGTTTGTTGAATGAACAAATAGATCATTTGCGTGCGTAATTTTAGTTATGTCGATTTTCAGTGTTTACACTAGTTTATTTATCAATGTATATATAACATTTGGTAATCGAAGTTTTGTTTTTTAACATTAAGCTCGCAAACAATTGTCTGTGTTTTAAATGATCTTGAATTACACAGACCAAAGTGCAAAAATATCTAGAGTCATTAAAAACATGTGCGTTACAATTAAGACTTTTTTTACCTGCCTGAAATAGCAAACATGCATGCAGTCCACCTGATGGTAAGTGGTCTCGGCCGCCCATGGACATCTGTAATCAACTACATACAGAACATGGGTCCCATCTGAAGTCAATCCGTTGCTACTCCCAAAGACTATGATGGTCGCCTCATGAGAAAGTGTACCGGCAACCACAACATTCTAACGAAACGTAAGAAATGCTTTACGCTAGATATAGGTGTGGTGGTGGTACTTCCCCGGTCGAACTCACTGGTTCTACCACCTTGAGACTAACTTATACCTGCCTAAATACAGCGCTGTCACGGTAGTTCTAGTCAGAAGGGTATTTTAAGGGACACATACTTGTCTAAGGCGTTTCCCATTGGTCTTCAGGGTTAGCAAAATCTGTTACTACCCTTACGTAAGACTGATTTTGTCTGGAGTTGATTCCTGGTGTCCATGGGTGGCATTGGCCACTTACCATCAGATGGATGGCAAGCTTGTTTTCGCCTTCCATATTTAAAAAAAATATATCGACCCGATCAAACGCAAATCGTTTTCTTTCAAAAAATCAAATCCCAGTTTTGTTGCTAGGTGTATGGCAGTTAAAACCACGATCGAATAAATTCTTACTGTAAATACAACTGTAGTACATTTGTTAATTAAAAAAAATAACACCAACTCATTAAGTTTTAAATATTAGTCACGGATCTTCTTAAAAAGCAATAATTTACGTAACTATTTGCCACGTTATTTGTTTTGTTTGTTGATAGCAATTATATTATTTGTTTTACGGCTTACGTCGTCTTAAATTTCTTAACTAATGAGATAGAGCAGGGCTCGGCAACCTTTTAAGACGGAAGAGTCAATAATTTTTTTGTTCGATTTTAAAGACCCCCATTTTTTTTGCGAACAATAAATTTAATGCATAAATATTTCTTTTTACAAAAGTATCTTATTTGTTATTATTTCTTCCAACACTTGTACCAGATTAACCAACAATTGAGCAAACGCATTCGATGGGTGCGATTGTTTTGCATTGTTAATCAACGATTTTTTAAATATTTAATTTTAATAAATTAAATAATGTTTGCAGAACTGAAAAGCCGTATTCACATCCAAAAAGCCGCATGAGGCTCGGAAGCCGCAAGTTGCCGACCCCTGAGATAGAGTATTAAGAACGTGTTTCGCAAAACTTATTTACAATTCACTTAAATATACAAGTTAAATAGAGACGATAGCGTAATAGTTGAAAGTCGCACTATAAATCGGGAAGATCTAGGTTCAAATCCAAGGTAACTCTGATTTTTAGGGTTCCATAACCAAAGGTTAAAAACGGAACTCTATTACGAAGAATTATCTGTCTGTCCGTTTGTCTGTATGTGTCTAGATATAGACATATTGTACGATATTTTTACAAGCTTAAAAAAATCCATATAGAAACATATATCAAAACTCTAATATTTTAAATATTTTAAACAATTTCTTAACCATTGGCTTTATTTGTTTTTCAATATTTTCTACAGTGTAATGTTTTATTATATTTTCAGTTTTTATTATCATTTTTAGTTTTTCTGTTTAGATTTATAAGTCATAATCCTTTTTATTAACGCAATGTACCTTTTTTTTTTGTTTTCGAGGGGGAAACCTTCCAAAGGTACCCGACGCCGTGGGAGCGACGCAGGGTTATGTGGGATTTTTACCGCACTAAAACCCCCCCGGTGGCCGTCCTCGGCGCTGAAAAGGAGGACTCCGGGATCTCGAAACGACTTCAACCGGAATCCTCCGAGCGCGCTGCCCCATCGGGCTCCTCCCAGATGGGCGGCTGGGCTCACCGCTCCGTCTAGTCTTTACGACGGTATGCGACCACACATACCGCCGACCTTCCCGGGATTGCTTGACCGAACGGTTCGAGCTCCCACTCTAGCCGTCTGCAACCCCGGAAGCCCCTTTTAGTCGCCTCTTACGACAGGCAGGGGATACCGTAGCCCTATTCTGACCCCGAGGCTACAGGGACGAACGCAATGTACCTAACCCAATCACTTTGGAAGCTGTTATACAATTGTTTTGACTTATTTTGTGTTAGTTGTGGTTGCCTATAATTGGAAAGGCGCCTGATATTTTTATTTCCCTTTGTTATATGTATAACTTTAGTAATGTGTACTTTCAACAATAGTAAAAATAGAATAAAATAAATATTTAACCGAGGCCTTCATGCATCAAACATATATTTGTCGTATTTTATAGATAATGGTACGGAACCCTTCGTGCTTCGTGCACTGAGCTGATTTTTAGCCGTTTTTTTTAAGTTAGATGAAACCTGTATGCCTGAGAATTTCTTAATAAATCTTAAAGGTGTTTGAACTCTACCAATTCACATTTGGCCAGCGCGATGGATTGTGGCCTAAAACTTTTTTTTGTCCTAGAGGGGGAAACCGTGAACCAATGGCCGTCCTAGGCGCTATAAAGAGGACTCCGGGATCTCAAACGACCGCAACCGGAATCCCCTGAACGCGTTGCTCCTTCGGGCTCCTCCCAGATGGGCAACAGGGCCAACCGCTCCGTTTAGTTTTTACGACGGTATGCGACCACACATACCGCCGTCCTTCCCGGGATCGCCTGAATGGTTTGAGCTCCCACTCTTGCCGCATGCAACCCCGTAAGCTCCTTTTAGTCGCCTCTAACGACAGGCAGGGGATACCGTAGCCTTATTCTGTACCTAAAACTACAAGGACATACATGACTCTTCATTCATTGAGCAATCAGTAGGTCAATCTACAATGTTCTTCAAGTGTGAATTAGTAGCGGACTAATAACTAATTTCACACTTCCTTGATAATTTTACGGAAAATTCTCACAGTTTATTTCAACATGTTTATCTTAATCATTAAAGCAAGTGCTAATTAATTGCTATCACGCGCATACGGATACGCCTTTGATCGCCACAATTAATGTCGGTCTAAAATTCGAACCTAGGACCTCAAATATAAAGGCAGAACCGCGGGACTAACATTGCCCTAAATTATTTATTCCTACCAAAGATAAACAAATGAAGCTTATATCTATACAATAATATTAAGCATTGATCTAATAGACGCCAAATTTCGCACGAGCTACGAACAAAGACTATGATGGTACACCCTTAGGGTTCATCAAGGTTCTCTGGTGGGTGGAGTACAACTTATTGTCCGACTGCTGGGCACGGGTCTTCTCTCGGAATGAGAGAGTTTTAGACCATAGACCACCGTGCTGGCCAAGTGCGAATTGGTGGACTTCACACACCTCCGAGAACTTTTTTTTAAGAACTCTCGGGTGTGTAGGTTTCCTCACGATATTTTCCTTCACCGAAAAGCAGTGAATTAATTTCTAATTCGCACATAAATCAATTGTGCGTGCCTGGGTTTGAACCTCGGACCTCCCGATTGAGAGGGAAAGTTTCAAACATTAGGCTATCAGTGATGTGTATGGGTATCTAAAATATAATGAAAATATATGCTTCAATTGATATCATTTAAGATTTTATGAATACAAAACTACGATTACAATAACGTATTAAGAATATTGCTCCGCTTGATAATATCTACAATATATTATGACAATGCTTCGATAGCGTGTTTCAGAATACTAGTAGCGCCATCTCTTGAAGAGTAGCGGGAGGTCGCCACAATATATTTATTCAGCACGTCAATGCATCTGTATAATTTTCTTTCTACGTCCAAAGTATAAAATATTAATAGAAGGTAAAGGCTTTGTCATTCAGCGATTATTTATATGACTTGACACAAATAACCCTTTGCTGCCACCCTTATCAGCTTAATTATAACGTTCGCTCGTGTGGTTCCACCCTTATAATTTCAAAGTCAATCACATGCATGACTTTGTATGAAATTCACTTACCGTTCATTTATAACCTTTATTTTATTAACGCGATGTTTTCAGTTGCAGTAATAGATATGTGGAATTCCGCCCTTTCGCGTTTGAGGCCCAGCATTTATGCCCGGATATGTACTATGTACATTCCATTTTTCAGTCCATGTCATATGTCCATGGCGGCAGTGACCACTTACCATCAGGTGGACTGCATGCTCGTTTGCTACTTAAATCATTATTTTCGACTTCAACGACTTGTATGACTTTGATTTAAAGGAATTAGCAGTACCTACATCCTTTGACAAAATTAAGTGGATAGTAGTCACTGTTCTTGCATATAAATAAGGCGACGATCTTAGTCATCGGGAGTAGCAACGCAATTGTTATTGAATTCAGATAGAACCCATGTCCTATTTTTTGAGTTTAGTGGACGTTGTTGAAGAGATGTTAATGGGCGGTTTTTTTTTATCTGACCGAAGTAGTAAACGAGCATGCAAACCATCTGACAAGTAAGTGGTCACTGCCGCCCATGGACATCTGTAAGCAACTTCATATAGAACATAGGGTTCTATCTGAAGTCAATCAGAGGTGCGTTGCTACTCCCGAGAACTATGATGCTCGCCTCATATAAAGTGCGCCGGCAACCACATCCTTCCATCGAAACGCAAGAGATGCTTCACGCTGGAAATAGGTACTGCATGCTAGTTTGCTAATTCAATCGTATAAAAAAACTGAGCCTTGTAAAATTATCTTGAGGCTTTTTCGTAATACTTAAACATCTGAGTTTCTTTTATTAATAGTTCTAAGTCCGGCTAGGTTCTTAGAAAATGACTTTAACATCATTAAAACCTCACTAGTACCATAAAACTTTCATGACAGTTCCAGTATGTAATTAACACACTTTCATTAAAATTTTGATATTCAAAGACAATTTAAAAAGTTTCCTTAAATTATGATTAACCTCCCAACTTCCGTATTCTTACGGCGATGACACTTTCTCTTTATATCTAGAGGGGGCAATTCTTTTAAAGTTTAATTAAAGTTCAGACATTGTCATCACTAGGTCTTAGGGAACTTTTAACATAAGTCACGAAACGTGAAGATTTAATTTGGGATTTATTCACAAAAAAGATGGTTGAATATTAAAACTTTGCCCTCGTATTTTACCCTTTAACGATTTGCCTCGTAGCGTTGATGCTGTGCTGGTTATACTTAGAGCTCCGGGTTAATTCTCAGCCAAAGTAACATGGAGATAAATGAAATGAAATGTCTTTATTTTGTATAGGCCTGCGGGGGCACTTACAAATTGTCAGTTTCATTTGCTTTCTTACACTACCACCGGATCGTAAATGTTAAATTTAGATTAATATAGCGTCTACGAGATTGTGAATCCCACAATGCGACTCCCATGGCGGCGCATATATACTTTCGAAAACAAATAAGGTGTAGGAGTTTTCAATATTATTATAATTTGTTCTACTCAATTAGATACAACAGAAAAGAAAGCAGATTTAAATTAAAACAAAATAAGTTATTTCTCAATAGCAAATTCTTCCAGGCAATCTTACGGTAAGGGTTTAAATGAGGATAAAAAAATGATAAGGGATTAATAAGATTATAGGATCAAATACAACATTTAGAAATAAAATTTAAGATCGTATTTGTATGTAACCAAGGGCCCCACAATAGGCTTCGACGAAGTGTTTCAATGACATTTTTTGAACTCCGTAGGTTTTTAAAAAACAATACGAGTGAATAGCTATTGATTCATTATACGCTCCCTTCTCCGTAAATGTATGTCAATGAAGTCGCGTGCTAAATTAAGTAAAATTCAAAATGTAGTCTCTTTACAAAAGTACATTATTATTGTTCTGTAGATTTGAAAAGCCAACGTGAAAAGCTGTCATGCGCGTTGAAGTTTTTCTTTAGCGCATGCGCGAAGTCGATGGCGTTAAACAAATGACAGTTTTGACAGGCATTCCGTCGAGGTTACCTCGTTCCCGAATTTTAATAAACAAAATCCTATTTACGATAAACAAACTACAGAGAGCTGATGAAAGTTACGTGCATGTAATGTTTTGTTCCTGTGAAGTATAGTGTAAGATTCGCGAGTTCCGAAGACTTGGAGGTTATTCGTTTGAGTTGTGTTTACGTTTTGTAGTGCGTTTGGAAATACTATCAGAGTGTATTGGACAATTGTGACTTGTAAATAAAGCGTATATTATATGTCTTGCGTGTTTGTAAAGACACTCAGTGCTTTAGTTTCGAAATACTGCCGAAGACTTCGTTGAAGAAAGTGAGGTATGTTTCTACTTTCCTTATCAACTTAAAAGGTAACAAAACGATCCCCGTGCGAGCTAACTTGAACCCTACTCGATTTTAATAAGATACAAATAGATAGTGTTGAAGAAGTCTTACGGTTTTTAGACAACGCTCTACTTATGCAAGTTTTATTTAGAGAACTGGGTTTTCTGTTTGTATGAATGAGGCATTTGTAGGTCCTCGGCGCAGTTAATGCGATTAAGTCGATACATTTTATAGTAATACGATTACTTTCTAACATTTTCAAGTACTTTTCATAAATTTGTAGTGGGTAGATAGGTAGTTTTAGTCGTTTTTAAGCATTTTGACATTTGGTTAAAAAGCTTTGTAAGTAGGTAATGTATTTTTTCGTTATATTGATTTCAAATAGCTTCTTAAAATACGTTGAAAGATTTTTATCAATACTTTTTTAAAGTTTTTTATTAGCAATTACAGGACGATACTAACAGGTGATATAGATTCTTAGGCAGAATATAAATTATATTACATTATTTTTTTTTTCAAAATATATAGAAAATTGAATAGCGTAACGTGTATGTATACGATATTTTTTTTTTTTTTAAAAAGCTGATAAAGAATAAGCTAGTAATCTAAGCTATTAGTAAGCTAGTAATCCAAATGATGTGCTAAGCTACTTAATACAATAATTATAGATTTTACTTACATGTATTTTTTCCCGACTGCGACTACTAGAAGAAGAATGTTTTTCGAAATTACATATGTATATTTATCTTTTTGTATGTATTATATTTCCAATTATTTGGCATACACGAAGGCCCAATAATAATACGACGACGGCTTGACAGATTGTAAGTTATGACATATCTTTGGAATCGAATGTGACCTGTGATCAAGAGAGAAATGGAAGTTTTCTTATTGTCATAACACTATGGGTGTCAAATGTTACAACAAACGTTTTTATGTTAAATTTTTCACTAAAAATCATAGAATCTTTAATTAAAATAAATTATTACAATAAAGAAGAAATTACATATTATATAAAAACAAAAAAAACCTGAATGCTAACGGTATTTAATAACTTCCTACTGAGAATGTAGTCAGCATTTCGTTTGTTAATATAATTCTTCTTTGCGGCTTCTTTATTGCCGAAGGTCGTGTCCATGAAAGACCCTCACAACTTTATATGTTAACTAGATGAAAACCCGACTTCGCTCGGATGAAACGTGTCTGAAATGAAACGAAATGAAATGTCTTTTGCATAGGCCTACGGGGGCATTTACAAATTGTCAGTTACATTTTTTTCCCTAACACTACCACTGGATCGGAACACGACCTCAACTAAAAAGATCCGGCAAGAAACTCAACGGGTTCTTTTTATTTGTTATTTCATATAGGTATTTTTAAATAATTAATTAAACAGGACATACATGTAATAACACGCTTTCTATATTCATAACCCCATACTTGAGTTTTCTCCTGTGGGGACCATGTACACACACAAGACAAATACACAAACACCCAGACTCAAAACATTAATCTAAATTCATCATTCAGATACCTGCCTGGCCGGGAATCGAACCCGGGACCCATTGCGCGTCAGATCGGTATGGTAACCGCTCCGCCAAGCGGGTCAAATATCAATGTCAATATATTTATAATCATTATAGTTACCTACATAGTACCTAATAACAGTTAGCTCCAGTGTGTAACTCTGCTCGGAGCCAGATCTGACAGCTATCTGGCTGGTAGTGGTGGCGGTCATTCATGATTTAATTTATCGATAGTAGTTCGTAATTGTTTTATAAATAGCACTATCTACCAAATATACGTTCAAAATAATTGAAGATTACCTACAGTAACAGATGGCGCTCGTTTAATATTTATCTCATCAAGAATTCCCTGTAATTGTAGGTATCCTTCGTATTTTTATACGTAAATAGAAAACAAATTTAAATTACGTCTACTTGTATGATATTATTTGTTACAAATTTATATGTATTATTTTTAACGACCTTTGGATGGCATCCGGGTAACCAATATTGTCGACTCAGAAATCAATATTTTTTATGTTTTATCATTCAGGTATTGGGTAGAACAGTGATAGCCTAATGGTTGAAACTTGCCCTCTAGATCGGGAGGTCCGAGGTTCAAACCCAGGCACGCACTACTGATTTATGTGCGTATTGTAAATTAAATAACACTGCTTTTCGGTGAAGGAAAACATCGTGAGAAAACCTACACACCCGAGAGTTCTTTAAAAAAAAAAAAAGTTCTCGGAGGTGTGTGAAGTCCCCCAATTCGCACTTGGCCAGCGCGGTGGACTATGGCCTAAACTCTCTCACTCTGAGAGAAGACCCGTGCCCAGCAGTGGGACAATAATGGGTTGATGAGATCATTCAGGTAAAATTTCAATCGAGTCTGCTCAGTCTGCCGTAGCCCTTGACGAAATTATGAATATGGATCTCCTCACTAGTTGTTAATACAATAGTGTTTTCTAAAACAAAATGAATGAGGAGAGTGTGTGGAAATTGAAACTGTGTCAAGACCATATTAAGTGGCGGTCGGCGTTCCTGTTCGCAGCATAGCGAAAATAGGTCATCGCGACCTAACTATCCCACTGCTGGGCGTGTATCTGTGTTATAAGGATAAGGGCCATGTAGTTTAAAATATATAGCCCTTCTAAGATCAGAGAAACCATCATCAGAGAAAAAAACACTGATATGTTTTTAAACAATTAAAATAAATTTACGTCTATATATATTAACCTTTTACGCGCTACATAACATTTTTTATATGTGTGAAGAAATACAGATATATACGTATATGTATTTAATAATGTTGTGGGCATATAGTTTGTTCCATATTTTTTGTGTCAGGATCCCGACTGCCCGATTACACTAGCTATCTAAATAATTAACCAAGTTCGAGTCGAAGATGCGGACGGTTCCTGACTATCAAATTGTTATTTTTTATTTTTAGTATTTGAACGTGGGAATTTATCAACGTATTACCTCTTTGTATTAACTTTTTTATCTTTGATATTTCTTCTAATGGCAGCCATAGTAATTCAAACTGAAATACGGTAATTTCATCTGTCTATCTATACGTGAGAATTTATCATTGGTATTACCCCCTTAGTATTAACTTTTTATAACTTTGATATTTCTTCTAACAGCAGCCATAGTAATTCACACTGCAATGTGGAAATTTCATCTGTCTATCTATAAATGGTGATGAGATAGAGCCTTCTGATATATGGGCCTCTAGACTATAATAGAATTCGGCTTTTAACCTAACAGTACGGAAACCAAACTCAGTCAACGCAAAGGCATAATTGCTGTCAGATAGTCATTGCCACCCTGAGACACCTGTGCATCTTGATTAGGAGACCTAGCTGAAATATATCACAGTTTCGTTACTTATTCTTAGGGTTAACTCTAGAAGCGCGAATGTTTTAGGTAAAAAAAGAAATGTGTTTTGCATTTAAGTGGTTGAAGTCCCGTGTACATAATATAATCATATTTCTTAAAAAGTCATAAAACTCACGATTATACGCATAATAAAATATTAACTAGAGCAGGAAGAACATGTAGTAGGTCAAATTTGGGACGCCCATACTTCTTAAGTTAAGATGGAAACAAGATGATTTGAAAAAGTTAATTTGCCATAACATGACATACAAAAACAGTAGCATTTGTATCTCACTTTAAAGCAAAATAATACTACGTATAAGCGAGATATTAGAAGCAGTGGTGCAATAAACGACAAGTGACATAATATCACAATCATTTCAGTATTGTGAAATTTTATATTACCTAATTTAATACTGTTTTTAACAATAGAGTTTTTAACAATGAATATTCCCTTTTTTATTGTTTCATACTAGAGGGCGAAACCTAAAAAGGTACCCGATGCCTTGGGAGCGACAAGGTTATGTGCGATTTTTACCGCACTAAAACGTTCTGGTGGCCGTCCTCAGAGTTGCAAAAAGGACTCCGGGATCTCCAACGGAACTCAACCGGAGTTCCCTGAACGAGTTGCCCCATCGGGCTTTTCCCAGGTGAGCTAGGTCCACCGCTTGGTCTTTACGATGGTACACACACCACACATACCGCCATCCATCCCGGGGTCGCCTGACTAAACGGTCCCACTCTAGTTGCCCACTGTAGTAAACTAAAATAAAAAGAAACCTCGGAAGCCCCTTTTAGTCGCTTTTTACGACAGACAGGGATATCGTAGCCCTATTCTGATTCCGGAACTAAAGAGACGGACAGACTTAAATAAAAATACATATTGTCACAAAAGTTAGCGTACCTATATTTAATTAGACTCTTTTTAATCATTGCATGATTTCAAAGTGTTATTCCCGTAATAATGTCACAAACATGGTATAAAGTTATACAAACATGGTATAAAGTAATAAAATTTTGTGTAGCTATATTTAACAGTATCGTTTTTAACCATCGAATAATTTCAAAGTGATATTCCAATTGAAATTCAGGTGATCATAGACCACAAATGCCCGGTTGCGTTCGTGCTAATTGCCCTAGTTCAGCGAGAATCCTGCGAAATTCAGTATTTAGATTCGCACACCGTCGGTTCAAAGGTGGCTCAAAATTTTGCTTTAGTCAAATACATTTAGACTGCAAAGGGATTTTAATAGGTTGTCAGTGATAGAAAAGGGATAGGGCAGTCAGAAACCTTCAAAAGATACCAGACACCGTTATGTGGGGGTTGCTAAAACCTCCTCGGCGGCCGTCCTCAGCGCTGCGTGGTGGACTCCGGGACCTCCAATGGAACACAGCCGGAGTCCTCTGAGCGCGATGCCCCCTTCGGGCTCTTGCCAGTGAGACTTGGTACTCACAACACCTCAGCGCAATCAGACCTAGTTTATCATATATTAATTCTCTTATGTTATGTTAGGTTAGTTTAGGTTAGGATATTTGAACGTTTTAATGGACTAGGAAAATGTTGCAATTAAAACTTATAGAGGTCTCAATATAAAATCTTAAAGGTGTGTAATGTCACATAATACCGCGTAGTCAACGTGGTAGATGGCTTAATTGTTTTTATGAAGATAAGTCCATCTGTTGGATACCAATGATCGGTTGATGATAATGATTATATCTATAATCTGAACTTCTATAGGTACAGCTACCAGTTAGTTGAAGGTCCATAATAATTGGTACAGTTACAGTCACTATTGCCGTATCGTCATGACAGTAATTCTGGCACAGAATTTTTTTTTATGTCTCTTCTGTTTCATTCTGCCGTTCGTTTAATTTCACAAATGCCCGGCTTTCGTGCTAATTGCTCCAGTTCTGCGGGTCTCCAGTGGAATTCGGTGCATCGATTTACACGCTGACGGTACAAAGGTATGTGATGAGTCGAGTTCTGTCCTTTTTAGCTTTGCTGAAATGTGTTTCTGTCTAGAATTTGTGCATTCAAAGGTAACTAAGGGTACCCTTTAAAATGTAAGTCCTTGAATCAGACTGTACTAAATTACCTTTGCCGGCTGCGAAAAAACTGGTCACTATAAGTGGATACTACAATTTTGAAATCTTGTATCATTCTATAAAACTTAAACAGACTATCAGAGTTGAAATTGCATTTTTACCGTTCACGAGTTATCGTTTTTGGCACCCTATAAATATATATTATTATTATATTAATACGTGAAACAAAAATTTGTGACGAATTTTTAAGTAATATGCCGCGGACGGATTAGCATAAAATTTTGCACGGTTATAGTGGACGTACAGAAGGAGTGCAGAATATTAATTTTTTTTTTTCAAATAATGCATATATCATATATATAATCAACTAAAAACACATTACACAGACTACCGTGCATTTGTCACAAACACATAAATAATAAACGAAATTAAACTGTCAAAAATGTCAGATGTCTTTGTCAAAATACCCGTTATTGATTTTAAATGCAGCTTTGTCACTTAAACCTATTTTTAACTTTCGGTTGTTCAATTTTCCACTTATTAAAATAAGTGGAAAATTAATAAAAATTGAATTTAGGAAATAATTTGGACATAATCATGTTTACTTTTTGAGTTTTTGAGACCGTAATTCACGGTCGAATTTCGACGAATGACTAGTAAATAGAATAAAGAATTGCCGTACTGTACACCTTCCTACGGTAGGTTGGTAAACGATACCTACTTTAAATAAATGCTTCATAAAATAATTATTATTGGTAATATATAAGTTTTAACATGATTTCAGTCTACTTAACAATTAGCGTCACAAAGCACTTTATTATTCCATTAATTAACTGTATTATGTGTAATATGATACCGTTCCTATTTAAATAGTAATTAATTATGCATTTAACATGGCAATGTTATAACTACATATATTTTCGTATTGACGAATTCGTAGCAAATAAGGATGAAATGAAATGTATTTAAATTTCGTATTTTATTACATTTAACGGCGGATATGCGTAAATAAACAAATGTTTCACTAAAATAATTGAACAGAAAAAAATCAAAATTTGTAAGTTTTATGCCAAGGACACGTTTAGTGATATTTATAATTTTATTTTTATTTTAATAGATTTTTAGTACACAGAAAATACATTAAAACAGACATACAGGAAGTACAGTACAAAGGACTGCTTATTTCAAACAGAAATTTCTTCCAGCAGCCCTGGGATCGGAGGCATTTGTTAGGCCAATCGAGAGTGCACAAATTAACTAATATAAATAAATATTTATAGACAAACATATACGTATATAAATATGTAAATAATTAAACATACAACGAATATTGCCATATTGTTTTATAAGTTTAGTTCCACACCCGTTTTTAAATGTCGAGGAGGATTTTTAAGGAACCAATATAATTCAACCTGTAAAGGCTCACTGTTGGTCATACGCCTCCTAATCAATTAATTAATTTCATTACCCTATTATTCCAGTAATCACACTTTTACTATTTTATTTATAGTCTTCACAAGCACGGCACACACATGCACGAACACATATTCACACACAAACACAAACCCACACACACACACACACACACACACTCATAAACACACATGCACACACACACGCACATGCGCCTACACATAAACCTATAGGATGCGTGAATATACCTTGGTCTTGTGTATTTTACAAAACTATTTGTGTAACCCTGTTTTGGCTTTATTTAGTGCCATAACATGTATAAAGTGAATATTTTGTATATGTAACGGATTACTTAATAAATAAATAAAATAAAAATAAAATAATTTGGCGCGACTCCATCCTATCCTATACCTTATGCATTAGGTTTCTTGCTGTCGCCTTTAGGTGATCGATCCAACTCAGACCCAACAATTTAAGCCTTTTGGGAAAGAATATAAAATGTATTAAATGTGTCACAAAGATTAAGCAAAACAGTCAATTTTTTTTTATATAACATCAATCAAACGTTATCCAATTCTTTGTATGTAGGCGCCTGCATTATGAAATACAAACATATAACAGCCTGGATTACTTAAACTAATAATTTTGCCATGAGATAAATTAGGCGCATGAGATAATTTAGGATTAAATAACCATAATTATACTAAATATTACAATGAGTATAATTTATACGATTAAACGCGTCGGTTCTATAGTAACAGGTTGGTAAATATGTACAACTTCATATTATACATGATGCATTTATAAAACTGTTTAAGTTTAAGATGTGTTCTTAGATTTTTTTTTATACTTTAATCTAACGATAAGGCAGACGGGCTACCTGATGGAAAGTAGTCTCCGTCGCCTATGGACATTCGCTACAACAGAGGAGTCGCCAATGCATCGCCGGCTTTGAAGGAGAGCTCTTCTCGCACCTTTTTTGAAGAACCCGATGTCACAGCGCTCCGAGAATACCTGTGGAGGAAGCTCATTCCACAACTTGCACGTCCGTGGCAAAAACGACCGTGCAAACCGAATATAGATAGATAGATCTTTGATATAAGAAACAGTCAGTCGTAAAGATAAACTTTCCAACATAATAAGGATTACAACTAAATATATCCATTCGCTTTATTCGGATATTTAAACCCTAACAATGTTAAAGCTAAGAAATTCAATTAAACTTACTGTTTATTCTCTACTTACTCAAGATTTTACAAGTTCCTTGTTGAATCTAAACGTCTTTATTATAATGGGGACGAATTCCAGAAGTTTGCGTATTACAAAACACCGTGCGGTATTTTAATTGGCGGTCTGCAAATTTTGTCGCGGCAAGAAATCGCCGACAGAGGGCGTGGAATTTCACTATCGTATAGAGGCTAAGATTTACGCGTGGATTACGATGTTAAAGTTATTGTATACGTGCATACAAGCTTGTGCGCACGGTTTTACTCGCAAGTACTATTCGTATTTTTTTAGAACGGAAACTAAACCCATGTTAATTAACATAGATCACTGCAAATAACGTAAGATTAGAAAAAACTTTGTTTAAAAATATCGGGTGTTTATATGTTTTATTTATTTTATCGTTAACTAGTTGACCCGGCAAACTTCGTTCCGCCTAAAAGTCAAAAATCTAAAATTAGCAGTGTTCCTCCACGATATTATGCATGTATTAAACACAAAAGCCTTTCTGTTGAAACACTCTATATATTAAAAATAACTGCATTACAATCGGTAGCGTAGTTTTAAAGATCTAAGCATACATAAGGACAGACAGCGGTAAGCGACTTTGTTTTATATTACCTATGTAGTAATATCTTCTCAACCATCAATTTAACAAAGAGTAGGTACGTGGTTATAAAATAATGTAGATATTAGCGTGTGTGTTTAGAGGATTACAGACAAACTTAAATTTCTAAGTGTAGGTAGTTAGGAACCTATTTATAACAGTAAATTCGCTAATGGTTCAAAGGGTGTTATCTCTACGTACAAAGGAACACATACCACTTCTTGCGCCTAACAAAAACGCCTGAGCAACGTTCAAAACATTTTTTGCAGGCGTTCCACGGATTTCTGCCTGATGTTCCATTAATTAGAAATTATGAATTCCTACCGCAATTCCAAATAATAAAGCACCAACGTATACGCAAGTGGCATAAAAAGGGCTTCGTAAACAATGGTTACTCTGAAATTACGTGATTATAAATATACATGTCGAAAAGAGCAACACTTTTTCTCTTTTCTTTATATTTTATGAACATTTTAATACCATCGAATGTGTTAGTGTAAAATACATTGTCTCATTTATTTAGAGCAGTGATAGCCTAATGAAACTTGTCCTCTCGATCGGAAGGTCCGAGGTTGAAACCCAGGCACTCATCACTGATTTTTCTTAATTATGTGCGTATTAGAAATTAATTATCGCTGCTTTTCGGTGAAGGAGAACATCGTGAGGAAACCAATACACCTGAGAGTTCTTTAAAAAAAGTTCTCGGAGGTGTGTGAAGTCCACCAATTCGCACTTGGCCAGCGCGGTGAACTATGGCCTAAAACTCTCTCATTCTGAAAGAAGACCCGTGCCCAGCAGTGGGACACTAATGGCTTGGTACCATTAGTGTCCCACTGTTATTTCACTATATGGAAAGACAAAGATCTTATTCATTATGAATAATACATACATTTAAGGATAACAAAAATATTTAAGGAACAGGTAAATTACATGTTGGTTATAATAAACGTTAGTATAATTCAAGTGAAAACAGCTCTTACAAATTTAATACGTGGTCTTAAATATTTTTTAAACAATCTGAATACAAACTTATCGAATCGATGGAACTGATAATTAAAAAATGCGCTATCCGGGACATTTGAAATTTTTGCAACTTTTTGAGTTAAAAATTCGTATCCAATCACCTCATCCTGATTTTTCGTTTCGCATATTTTCATAATGAGCCCATCTTTTAATCGTATTTGTAGAACTATCATTTAGTTACTTACAATTTTTCTAAATTTGCCGTTTAAAATAATAATAATTAACTTATAGTGCCCACATAATTATGTACCTAAAATCTAAAATACTTATTCCATTTTATTATTCCATTAAACTTATACATACACTTAGATTTTAGTTTAATTACAATATACTTATTTTAATCGTAAAGCAGTTCTAACGTTTCCATTGAAGGATGTGTGTGTACTTTAATATGAGGCGACCATCTTAGTCCTCTTAAGTAGCAATGCATCTATGGTTGACTTCTGGTAGAACTTATATTCTATGTGAAGTTCTTACAGATGTCCATGGGTGGCAGTGACCACTTACCACCTAATAGTAAGAGTAAGAGATCACTACTGCCCATGAACATCTGGGAGCAACTTCACATGAACAGGTTCGATCTGAAGTATGTCACAGGTGCGTTGCTACTCCTGAGAACTAAGACGTGAAAAGTGAGCTGGCAACACCCTTCCAATGAAACGCAAAAACTGATTCACGCTAGAAATAGGTATTGCACTGGTACCTTTTTTATATTTTTTTTCCTACGGGGAAACCCATCATGGGTTCCTCTTGCCTCGGGGGCAGCTGAAAGGATATGCTGGACTCCTACAGGCTAAAACCCCACGACGTTCCTCTGTACGCCCTGTGCCGGGACTGCGAGTACGCTGGTAGCATTCGTCCGTGGTCCCGGCGACGTCTGCCCACAACAGGGCCCATCTCTGTTTGGGATGGAGCTGGAGTACTGGTCGAACTACTTGCAAACGCCACATGTTTTTCTTGCGTCTGGTGGCGTGTGTGTGTGAAATTGTCTATAGTTATCTTTAATCACCAGTGGCTACTCACCATCAGGTGGATTGTAAGCTTGTTAACTTTAAAATTATAAAAACAGTGCATTATTATATCACTTTATATTAGGTACATTCTATTGCTTTTATAATATACATCTTCAGTCATATTTACACAAAAATACTTAAACATAAGCGTTACAAATTCAACCGAGTACGTACGACCGCTACGTGAGGTACGTAAGCTTTTTGGGTTTTTGATCGTTAGGCAATTACGGTCTAGATATGGCTTCAAATAATACACTTTGACTAGGGGAAATTTCGCAAACATTTCCGGGAAGAGTGATTACTTAGAGGTACTCGGCCTCTCAATCAATGGACCGAAGTTCTGAGATAGAATTTGTAAAATATATATGCGTATTAGAAATTAATTATCACTGCTTTACGGCGAAGGAAACAAACGTGAGGTTTCCATATACCCAAGTGTTCTTTGAAATCAAAGAGGCTCAAAGATGTCTAAAAATTAGCACTCGCCAGCGCGGTGAACTATGACGTTAACTCTCTCATTCTGAGAGAACACACCTAATTAAAAAAAAAATGGATTAACGAAAATAAAAATACGCCAGAAAGAAAATATACGTCCAAATTGTACAAGCGCACTTTAAGTTGATAGTAGTTCTTGTAGTTCGACTGCGTAACGACCATAAATGATTTGCTTCATAATAGCAAGGTAAAACCCTGTGTAGTTGGACTTCGGTGGCACTACCGCCACACCTACTTCTAGTAAGTAACAACTCTGTTAAGTTCTGCAGTTCACTTACTACAATGATCCCAATTTTTCGAATGAAATACTGAAATTTTAGAATTTCTTTTTTCAAATCATTAAATGATAATTTGGTAGTTTAAGTAATAAATGCAAGTAGCATTACTACTTAAAACACACACACAAAAAGACAAAAGTCTAAAAAATATAGGTACACATAGCTTTTACTACTTATATTCTCTGTTCCTCGTGCATTTTTTTTGTTGCGCAGAGATTTTTTCATGGGTGCAGGCAACCCTAATTCACCTCATCTTAAACTGACATTGACATAAATACTCCAAAACATAAACTAACTATTCGTCCTTCAAAGGACATTGTTCCGAATTGCATTTGACAATCGCTACACGCCATGTCATGTCCAGTTAATGCTTAATCCCTGTTCTCGTCATTCGAATGGATTAGTGATGTAACGAATGTCATTATTTGAACATTCGCGAATGCGAATGCGACTATTCAGTTATTTTTAATTTGACGCCAATATGGCCGCCGCTTTAGGAGTAGAGTGAGGGGTTGTAGATTTGGCGATCTTTTCTATTTCGGGCTTTAAAGTGGTAGAACCAGTGTAGTTCGACCGGGGAAGTACCACCGCACACTTATTTCTATCGTGAAGCATTTCTTGCGTTTCGATAGAAGGGTGTGGTTGCCGGCACACTTTCACGTGACGCGACCATCATAGTCCTCGGGAGTAGCAACGCATCTGTGATTGACTTCGGATAGAACCCATGTTCTGTATGTAGTTGATTACAGATGTTCATGGGCGGCAGTAACCACTTACCATCGAGTGGACTGCATGCTCTTTTGCTACTTCAGTCAGATAAAAAACGTGCTGTACCGCTTAAATGTGTAGATTTGGGGATCTTTGTTCTTTGCGGTCAAAATGCAATTCTATATTTGCAAAACATTCGCACGATCCTAGCAAATGCTGATAGAATACTCGTGGAATTCGATTGCGAATATTCGTCGCATCACTAGAATGTATGGTGAAGCGGCATTATTTATGGTTTATATGGAAATGTGCCGGGCGGAATGGCATCGTAATGTTTGATCGTTTCGTGATAAAACGAAGCGTTTTGTCCAATGCCCGTGACTTTTATTCGATTGCGAGTCATGAGCGCTTCGGTTGTTCTGTTTTTTCTTGATGTGTTATTGTGATTGTTTTTTTTGATTTTGCTATATAATTGAACTTTGTGTGGTAAAAAATTTACGTCCCCATTTAGATCACTGCTTGGCCAGAGCTAAATTTTAGAATTCTTCGTATTTTAGACGTGGCTTACTGAAACAATAATGGCTTATTTTTACTTTAATTCGACGAGTTTAGCTTTGCAATATGAAAGTTATTTAGTGATCGCTTTATACGAAAGTGAGCTGGCAACCATACTCTTCCACCGAAATGCAAAAACTGCTTTTCTAAAGGTGTAGCGGTGGTGCATCATCGGTCGAACAATACAAGTTTTTTTATCGAGTAAAGTAGCAAACGATCACGCAGTCCACCTGGTGGTAAGTGGTCACGGCCACCCATGAACATCTGTAAGCATCCTCAAATAGAATATGGGTTCTATCTGAAGTCAATCACAGATACGTTGCTACTCCCGAGGACTATGATGGTCGCCTCATATCAAAGTGTGCCAGCAATCACACCCATCCATCGAAACGCAGGAAATGCTTCATGCTAGAAATATGTGTGGCGGTGGTACTTCCCCGTTCAAACTACACTGGTTCTACCACCTGTAAAAAGTTTTCTCAAATTTATTTATTTATTTATTTAAAAAGGACAGCCAACAAGACAATACATTACACTTACAATTAAAAACTACATTCGGCTTAAATTAAATGCTGTCTTAATAACAGGCCACCACGGCATGCATCGTGGTCGAGTTTAAATACTTAAGATTATATTAGAACACTTAATTGTACGTATTACAATAATAATTACGTATAGTATATGTATATGTAAATGTGGTTTGTATGTATGTATATATAGTAAAAAAGATATGTGTTAACAATTACAAAAATATTTTAGTTAATTGAATGTAATTAATTAATCCTGTATTAAATTCCTTTCCGATGGACACGTATTCTTATTTTCTTATTCTAGTGCCCGTTTGCAATATCAAATCATATAAGTTACCATTTCTTCGTTACCTTAAGCAAGAGAAACCAAACAAGTACATACATTGAACATAGCTTTCTACCGAATATCATAAGAAGAAATCCTTATTCACATATTAACAAAATCCTGAGATTTCGCCCCCAAGATCGAACCCTTACATTAATTCAATCTGTACAAAAGCCGGCTACGATGCCCTCGTGCATTATTAAGCCGAATGTTAATCTACTTTGTATGGCGTAAGAAGGCGGGTCATCCCTAACTTGAATAAATAATTTTGGGCAACGAATTAGATGAAGCTTGTATGAAATTGCGGCAATTTCTGAATTGTAATCAATTTGGTCAGAAGTTTTAATGTGGTAGAACGACTTCGGAAGCCAATACACCAATTTCGGCAAAGATAGCAATGTTCAGTGTGTATTCTGGTCTTAAGGAGGTAGTAGGAACAATGGGAACACAGTAATCAACTAGAGGCATTTCGACTTAGTCTTCAGCAGTAGCAACGCATCTGTGGTCATCCTCAGGAAAGACTTTGATCTTATCTGGAGTTGATTAAAGACTTCCATGGGCAGCAGTGGCCACTTATGTTCAGATGGACTGCATTCTCACTTGCTACTTCCTCACTGAAAAAATAACGCTTACTATTGGGATCGTGCGCGACAGTGGCGCCGCGCAGTTTTGGCAACTTTTTCGGCGACTATCAAATAATGACATGTAAACAATGTTAGTATTTTTGCAATTAAAAACCAAAATAAACAGTAAATGGTACTTGTTGACTTTATTTGAGTGCAATTTACTGAATAGTGTATGTGTAAAATGGATATATTCATAAAAAACAGGGTTTGAAAATATTACACACAATATTAGTTTCCAACCACAAAAAGTAATAAAGGGCAATAAATTAGTATTAGCCCAGCATGTAAAAAATGTAGAAGAATTACGACGTGACGGCAAGAGTTACTTAATACAAGCCCAAGTGATTCGCCAGACATCTGTGGCACTAACACCATACAAAACCAGTTTAAATGTAAACAATTTTTATGTAATATCAGAGTAATTTCTCATTTACTACTTGTATGCTTATTATTCTGCATTCTTTGTACAGATAAATGATGCGCGTGTCGTCACTAGTGTAGAATGTGACTGCGTGTATAATCAGACCGGCAAGTGCAAATATATTGGTGCTTTGATATCATAGGTTAACAACACCATCAGCTTGTCAAAAATAAGTAACGAACAAGAGTGGGGCAAGCCTAGTATTCGTCAGTTTGTTAAAAATAAATATTATAAAGGAAGATAGTAATAAATAAACCCAGTCGTGACCCATTTAGCATTTTAGCTTTAATTTGTACTGAAATACTTCTAATTTGACAACCAGTCAGCCGCAGTAGTTTCAATTTTTTGTCACGTTGTGCGCTGCGATCGTTTTGGTACACCTACCACCGGCTTTGCACATAGCGAATACATATAACACATGTGTTAATTTTTATATTGCATAGTTTATCCGCGAATTGACATAAATCTTCTCTTCTTCTTTTTCTTCTTTTTCTTTCTTCCTTTTTATATATAAAAATGAATATTTGTCCGTATGTCCTCTATAGAATCATAAACTATTCATTTGATCATGTGATGATCTTTAGCAAAGTTATTATTCATGAGCTCGCGAAGGTTTCTAGTAAGTAAGTAAGGAAAATATTTTTCCTATGACTTTCCCAGGGCTTAAATTATAACATAAAATTTCTTTACAATCACTTCAGTTAAATAGCCGTGAAAGCGTAACAAACACTTTATCAGCTTATCATTTCTGCTAATAAGTACCCGCATTTTCCTAGTTCACAGTTTCGTAGTACAAGCTTTTACTGCCAGTATTTTTTTGCGCTAAGTAACAACTTAATAGCAAAACCACTCAGTATATTTTCAAATAGGTCAAGCTTACGAGGGTTTAACCTTCGCTTTATAATTTAAATGAGAACTACAGGTAAAATTAACCGGGTTTCAATAGTAGGTAAAAGTTTATACTACTCCTAAATTAATAACTATATTTTTGATGAATTTTTTGAAAAGTCGGATCGAAACAACTCATCTTACTAATGCTATATGTATCTGCGGTACAAAATGGCACAGACCTCTCTTAAGCCGATTTCCCTCAGGAAACAAGCTCTCAATCCGTTGCAGGTTTATATAACATTCTTGAATGTTTGTTTGTCTAATAATAGAAGCGCTAGAATCATTAATAGCGGGATATTTTTCCATAGAGTAGAACACACCTCTTAAATGTATTAGTCGTAAAAACTGTATGTTTTATAAAGTGGGGAAACAAAACAGAGGGAAACGTAGACATGGATTAAGCATAAGACGGTTACATATACATAGAAACGTATAAGTAGGGACAGCAAACCACCAAACTTACGATCCGCGTAGCGGGGAGTTCAACCTTTCGCCCTCACACGCAGTGAGTTCCGGGTCCGATCCCCGGCCGAATAGATGTCTGAAAAATGAATTTAAATGACTATTCTGGGTCTGGGTACCCCCCTTAATACCGGAGAATATGTGGGACTATGAGTGTATAAAGCGTTATTTACTCATAAATTAAACATTAAATATATGTTTAAATACTGTAGTTATATATTTCAGAAATTTATGTGGCGGGGTTTAAGCGGACGATGGTTTCATTCCTCTTGAAAGAAAACTACAATTAAAATATTACACAAAAACTGTAGCTATTTATGCGGAGAGGAAACAAAATAGAGGAAATCTAAATGATGGGATTTTAGCGTTAGACGGTTTCACACTAGACTTTGGCAAAATGAGGAAACTAATCGTCGTCAACACATTACTGTCCCTTAGAGCTTAGGCCATAGTCCACCGCGCTGGCCAAGTACGAATTGGTGGACTTCACACACCTCCGAGAACTTTTTTTTTTAAAGAACTCTCGGGTGTGTAGGTTTCCTCACGATGTTTTCCTTCATCGAAAAGCAGTGATAATTAAAGTATAATACGCACATAAATCAGTGGTGCGTGCCTGGGTTTGAACCTGGGACCTCCCGATCGAGAGGGCAAGTTTTAACCATTAGGCTATCACTGCTCCAACTGAGGAAACTAATAATAAACATTATACAAAAACTTTAGTCATATATAAGAAGAGAAATATAATAGAGGAAAACTAATAAGGCGTCAGACGATTACAGAAGACGTACAGATGTAACTGCAAACTGCTAGTAAAACATTACTCAAAAAGAATAATAATAAACTGATTTGAGGGAAACTCATAAGACATAGATTGAAGATAAGACGGTCACAAGCGATGGGAATTAAACGTCGTTAGTTAAACATCAAAAAAAGTGTATTTAAGAAAGAATTTGTTAAGAATATGGGGGTACAACCCATTATTGCCCCACTGCTGGGCACGAATCTTCTCTCAGAATGAGAGAGTTTTACGCCATAGTCCACCGCTCTGGCCAAGTGCGAATTGGTGGACTTCACACACCTCCGAGAACTTTTTTTAAAGAAGTCCCGAAACTTCTGTAGATTTCGTGTAGGTTTGCTCAGGATGTTTTCCTTCAGCAGCAGTGCAGCAGTGATAATTAATTTCTAATACGCACATAAATCAGTGATGCGTGCCTGGGTTTGAACCTCGGACTTCCCAATTGAGAGGGCAAGTTTCAACCATTAGGCTATCACTTCTCGGAATATAAGACAAGAATATATGGAACGCAAAATAAATACTTAACTCCAAAGCCCTAAATCTGTTTACGTAATTATGTGTGAGTGTGGGTTATTTGAAGAGCCCTTGCGGACCTTTATCAACTTAAGGGACATGTTCCATAACCGAAGACAGGAAAGTTAATCCTTACATATAAGAAAATTTTAGGTTTTTATGCACAGTGCATATATTTGAAAAGTAGTAGGTAAGTACCAATATGTTATCTAATAATAGAAGTTTTTAGTTCTTATCTTTCTATTTATATGTGTGTATGAAAATGCATCAAATTAAAAACATATCAATTGACTTACAGAGTTTAAATTATGATTTTTTTTATACCAATGAAGTTTTTCATGAGAATCTTTATCAACAGATATTATAAATTCAACACATATTGCATTCTTATTCGACGACCCGCGTGGCGGAGCGGTTACCATACCGGTATGATGCGCAATGGGTCCCGGGTTCGATTCTCGGCCAGACAGGTATCTGAATGATGAGTTTAGTTTTCTGTTCTGGGTCTGGGTGTTTGTGTATTCGTCTTGTGTGTATCCATGGTACCCACGACACAGGAGAAAATCCTACTGTGGAGCTATGAGTGTTGAAAGTGCATTTTTTCATTATTCTTATTAGACGCTAGGCAATGCTAGTAGCATTGCCTGGTTTAGGAATAACTTAGAAATTAAGTGACCGTCTTAGTAGTAATTAAACATCCATGATCGGTTTTAAGAAGAAACTGTTCTATATGAAGTTGATCGCAGATGTTCATGGATGTCTATGACAACTTAACATCAACTGGAATGCAAGCACATTTCCTATTTCCGGTTCCGTTTCATCATCTATTATATAAGACATAAAATCATGTTTGTTAAATGGGAGCTCTCCATAAATATTTAATTTATTTTATGTTTAATATTTGTTGTTATAGAAGCAACAGAAATACATCATCTGTAAAATTTTCAGCCGTCAACCATTTCACGGTCCAGACATTGGATGGTGACAGACAGACAGACGGACAGCGGAGTCTTAGTAATAGGGTTCTGTTTTATTCTTTGGGTACGGAACCCTAAATATACAAAAAAATATAAAAAATATAGAGAAATAGACAGACAGACAGACAGACAGACGGAGGTCTCAGTCATAGGGTTTCTTACTCTAAGGATACGAAACCCTAAAAATACAACAAAACAAATAAAAAAAAAAATCCTACTGAAACTCGCTTATCCCTCTTCCGGTGGCAGTAGGGCAACACGGTCATCCATATTCCATACATCATGTCTTGACCCCTGTACATTACCATATTTATTTCTTTTGCAATCCATCAAATAGTTTTTAAAGAAGATACTGGATATATTCACGAACGTGCGTATATTTTCGAATCAGCTTACGGCTTTATCTTTTGTCAGCTTTAACCTGCGACTTCGTTCTTGTGGAGTTTAGGTTATAAGTCAAAATAGTACTCGTTATATGACGTATAGGTACGATCAATGATAATAAAATGACCTTTATCAAAAAACTAGCAGGTTCGACGCGACTTCGTTCGCGCAGACTGTAATGTAATCTATCCAACCATTATACATTTGAGTACCACTTCTGAACATGTGCCTCCCCCCATTCATAATGTCCCCATTACGTTGGTCGATAGTCATAGTCAGCAGTAGGTATTGATGCTATTCCGAGAGTAGGAATAAAAAAATTCGCGAAAACTGCTTTGAGTAAGGGTACACTGATCATTGTGCGTCGGAGGTGTCCAAGTCTTTCTTAGATATTGATATGTTCTCTTATATTGTAGAACATTTTTTGTAGCTTTCTAATGGTGAAAGAATTTTAAAATAAAATCTGTTCAGTCGGTTTTAAGTTAATTCATACACACACATACAAAAATACAAAGATTTCCTCTTTATAACATTAGTATAGATTACATATCCAGCATTAGTCTTTAATATCTTTTGAGCAGTGCCAAACGAATATGACTAAATGTGAATGCTAATTTGCTGAGCGATTAGAGTTTAACGGTTTTTTATAACAACTTAACTCCAATCAACTCTATAGACTTAGGGAAATGCGTCTTATCAAAAGAATTATCTAAAACAACACCACCTATCGTATCCAAACACATTCAAATCCGTAAGATTATAAGCAACTTCATGTAGAATATGGATTCTATCAGAAGTCAATTACAGATGCGTTGCTACTCACGAGGACTAAGATGGTTGCCTCGTATAAAATTGTGCCGGCAACCTTACCGTTCCAACGTTAGAAATAAGTGTGGCGATGCTAGCTCCCCGCTCGAACTACACTGATTCTCCATCTAACAGACCTTGAATATCCACTGCTGAAGAGGCCTCCCCTAATCTGCGCCACTTCGACCGGTCCTAAGCCATCTGAATCCAGCGGTTACCCGCCGACTTCTTCAGCCGGCCTGCACTCCTTTTGCGGAGTGTCTGGGCTACGATCTAATAAAAGTATAGCGATTTTGGAGAGCATTATTATTTATTTATAGTAAGATGAAGATTAGCATTACACGCATCCATTGGCCTTTTCTTCATATATGTGTGAGTGTGCTTCATATATCTCTCGTTCAGTTGTATGAAAGATGATAAGGGTGCTTCTAGAATAATGCGGTGGCTGAAAGTTTAGGACAATACCTCTTTGACTTACACCGTAAAGTTACGGTTAAACGTGCCAAGATTCTAATCTTTAGAGACTTTATATTGCATAAGTTTTACAAAGCTCAACCACTGAATAATATGACAAACAAAACGTTGACTGAGTTAGGATGACAACTCACTCTGGTGTTTGTTTGTATCGCATGTTGTTAGGCCAACTATTATGTGGCACTGATCACGAAGTATTGGGAATTAGGTCTTAATATTATAATAAAGAGATCATTATATTTTAGTTGCGGACACTTTGGTATTACTTTAAATATGCAGCATCTTAGCTTTGTGTGGCTTAAATCATATTCAAAAGTTCGAGATTGCAGTTACATTACAATAAATTCATTGTCATATACTTATTTCATGCTTACATTAATAGTTTGCAATATTTTGTATATTGTACGACTGACATGCCTTGGCAAACATGTTTGGAATAAAATTCTTAAGTTATGTACGTTTTTTGTGCCTCTTAATAACGATTAAGGCAGACGTGCTACCTGATAAAATGCAGTCACTAACGCTTATTCTATTATGCACGTTCGTGGTATTAAGGACCATTTTTGAAGTGAAACTTCTTTAGGCGCATGAGGGTAAAAATTTTACAGATGAAACGTCACGCCGGTATGCAACGGAAGTGTCGGAAAAGAGAGAGAGAGTGATCGAGACCGATTGAGAGAGAGTAAGACAGGGCGAACGTAGCATGAGCAACTAGCCGTGGAGTGAGAGTAGGGAGCAAGCGAGTGAGAAAGATTGAGAGAAAAAGTGAGACAGAGCGAACGTCGTATCACGCCTTTTTCCCTTCCTCTTAATCTTGGAAATTTAAAGTTTTAGATTTGTATAAATATAAACAAGATTTATAAATTAGTTCGCCAAAGAAGTTTCACTTCTGACATGTGTACTTTGTACGCACGCATGTTTTTTATGTAGTAGCAAACGAGCATGCATTCCACAATGGTAATTGGCAACTGCCGCCCATGGAATCTGTAAACAACTTCACATAGAAGTTCACACATCACTTCTCCTGAGGGCTAAGAAAGTCGCCTCACATAGAAGTGAGCGTCCAAACCCAAACGGGGAGGACCCTCACGAGTCCAGTTGATGTGGATCAAACTCGTCTTTCCCATCCTTACATACATATATATATAGTAGACCTACAACATTAAGAAGCTCTTTTATTTATCAAACTTTTGAGGTCGACAGCTGGATATAGGAAATAAGCGAATTCAATTTTTTTGCAAATAATCACAATGCCAGATGATGATACGCCAAGTCACGGCGGCCTATCTTTCATTGTGTCCCTTAAACGCTTGGTACGATATCTCCAGGAAGCGAGAAATGTCATTCAAGATGACACAACTCCCCACATATGTAAAAATACTGAGTGTATATTTACAATGCAGTCCATTTTATCCAATACTAGCTGAACCTCGCAGCTTTGCCCGCCTCAACAAAATTGATGTATCGATTGTCCCGTGGGAATAAGATATTTTCCCACAGTAAAAAGTATATGCTAATACAGAGTATCAGCTAACTCCCTACCAAATTTTATGAACATCGCTCCAGCCGTTTAGACGTGAAGAAGTAACAAACATCCACACTCACAAACTATATATATTTTTAACGCTTTCTACACTCATAGCCTCACACTAGGATTTTCTCCTGTGTCGTGGGTGCCATGAACACACACAAGACAAATACACAAACACTCAGACCCAGAACATGAATCCAAACTCACCATTCAGATACCTGAATGGTCTGATGTCTGACCGGGAATCGAACCCGGAACCCACTGCGCGTCAAACCGGTATGGTAAACGCTCTGCCACGCGGTCCACGCCTCGGAATATTATAAGTATAAGTATGATTAACAAAGTCATTGCAAAAACAAAGGGAACAGGACTAAGCTGATCCTTCCACGGATGACTGATCCTGCTAAATTTCAATTTCGTTAAAATTCCCCTTTATCGGTGGCGCAAACAAACGGAATGGATAAAGTTGGTAAGAGCATTAATGCAATCATGGCGCTGTGCTGCCAACTTGTAGAATGTAGCGGGAAATAATAACATTGTGAGTGGTTTTTGTATTATGTTCAGCAAAAACTGTGGAAAGTTCTATCGAACGCTGCAGCTGAATCCAAATTGTGATTAGCTATAAAGCTTTTGCGTTAGTTTGGTTTTAGGAAATTCAAAAGTTTGTATGGATGCAAGCTGTATTTTTGACTAGCTGAACCCGCAGCTTCGCCCGCGTTAAAAAAAAATGATGTATCGATTGTCCCGTGGATATGTTAATCCAGAGTGTCAGCTAACTCTGTACCAAATTTTATGAAAATCGCTTTAGTCATTTAGACGTGAAGAAATAACAAACATACAAACTATTAGTATGTTAACATACAAATAGCAAACGATAAAAAGTGATCACTGCTGCCCAATGGACATGAATCGGATATTAACGTTATTCTCACCGCACTTTTAAACCAAACATACATAAAAAAGTTTATAAGTATGTACAGAAATAGGTGTGAGGAAGGTGCCTTCGAAGAAGAACTACAAAAGATTTATACCACCTAATAATGAGTAGTCGCTACTACAGTAGTACAGTATTAGTTTTGTTGACACTACACATCTAGTCCTAAAGTGATTGTGATTTAAATAGGATCTACCTGATCGCTACCTTAATACGGAAACTCATCAACTCGTTGTTGTCCCTCTGTTAAGCATGGATTTCCTGTCAGAGTGAAAAGTATAGGCCATAGTCCACCGCACTGGTGAAGCTGCGCGATTTCACACACTTTAAGTACTTTTTAAAGAACGATAAGGCGTGTCGATTTCCTGTGGCTTTCCTTCACCGTGTATCAGTAATAAGAGTTTTTGATTTGCACATCATTTTACAATAATCAGAGATGAGTGCGATTTCCAATTGATATTATTCACAGAAATCTGCATCCACCATCATTATCATAAACCGTTAATGACGATGATACGTAATTAATACTGTAACAGCTCTTTGACCGAAACAAAAATATTACGTACCATCAATTAATCCACGCGAAATGTAAATGTGACCATAAATTTAAATGGTAAAGAAATGAGCAAGCATTACATGGAATTGCATTTTCACGGTTGGCGATTCATCGTGGGCCCGTAATAGCTCGATGGGAATTACCTTGTGTTTTTTATGGTAATAAACACATTTAACGTTAATAAAATTAATGACGGTGCAAGTTACCTTAAGTGGAGTCTAAGGACATCTGTGGAATAATCTTTAGGTATGTAACTGTAGCAGGGTCAAATTGTGTATTTTGTCGTTAATAGAAAGAAGGTTTTTATGAGATAGGAGTAGGTGAATTCAAAAATACGGATAATATAAACAATACACATATGTGTGAGCATTCAAAGAATGCAGTACGAAAACGATGGCTAACGTATTCATAGCTAATTGCAGGCTCCAAATTTTACACGGGATGATGATAGGCGTCGGCAGCCGGCAGTTAACACTTAAACGTATCAGGTGGACTGGATGCAGCACTAGTAGTGAAGTAGAAGATTTTTTTATATCAAACTGAAGTAGCAAACGAGCATGCAGTCCACCTGATGGTAAGTGGTCACTGCCACCCATGGACATCTGTAATCAACTACATACAGAACATGGGATCCATCTGAAGTCAATCACAGATGCGTTGCTACTCCTGAGGACTATGATGATCGCCTCATGTGAAAGTGTGCCGGCAACCACACCCTTCTAACGAAACGCAAGAAATGCTTCACGCTAGAAATAGGTGAGGCGGTGATACTTTCCCGGTCGAACTACTCTGGTTCTACTACCTTAAAATTATAATTAGTACTAATTAGTGTGCTAATGCTATTGCAATCGAACCACGATATCTTGTAATAAAGTTGATACCTATATTGGAAAAAATTAACATTACATAAAGTTGAAACCGTAAAACCGCCAGTATTAAACGAGTTTCAATTATTGGATTCGAATATATTCGCTTCTATAAGAACATCCAATTCGCCCGGGTAGTATGAATATAAATTGGAATTAAAATTGACGAAAAGAACTAATGAAATATTAACAAGAATACTCGTCGCATCCACTGCCAGAAAAGTCCACCTTTCGGTGCAACAATACCTGTTATTTTTGTGAAAATCAGACAATGAGAGCAAAATGAGACTTTATTCAGAGCGGATAGCCAATTTGCGAATGTTGAATACATTTTTTTTCTGAAGTCAATTACAAATGCATTGCTACTCCGGAAGACTAAGATGGTCACCTCATAAAGAGGTTCAAATTTGGTTGAAAGAGAGCAGGCAACCACAATCTTCCAACCAAACACAAGAACTGCTTCACACCAAAAACAGGTGTGGCCCTAGTACCTCCTCGGTTGAACCATGTACCTTGCAATTTTATAAATTCAGCCTTGAGTTCGACCGGGGAAGTACCACCACCAAACCTATGTCTAGCGTGAAGCATTTGTTGCGCTTCGATAGAAGGGTGCGGTGGCCGGCACACTTTCACACGAGGCGACTCATAGTCCTTGGGAGTAGCAACGCATTTATTTATTTAATATATAGGCTACATACACGTTTAAATCACTCAATTCAAATTTGGCAAATGATTTCTTAGTTTGAATCTGAAAGTACAATAAGAACCAAAGCTATTTCTGTTTTATAACATCTCTGTCAAAAGCTATGTTCTTAAAAATGTTAAGCGAACTTACATAAATTTCTCTAGAAGATTTGATTCTTATAACAATATCAAATCGTAGTAATCAACCCGATGTTTAAATCAACACTATCCTTCAGAAAAACGATGAAAATATTACCAAAAATACAAATATGATCCCATTCGTATAAATAAAAAATGTATCATCATGATTTTGAGGCATGTGAAAAGATAAATGAAGGTTCTCTTGTCAACCCATTATTGGCCACTGCTGGGCACGGGTCTGCTCTCAGAATGAGAGAGTTTTAGGCCATAGTCCACCGCGCTAGCCAAGTGCGAATTAGCGGTCGAAATGAAGGTTATTAGTAAGAATTAATACATTTTATACAATACCGTGTATGTAACTGAGTATAATAATGGTATACCCTAGAGTTATAATACAATTTAAAGTAATACACGGAGAATGAATTGCAAGCCTTTTAAAACAAAATATTCTGTAAACAATAATAACCAATATGCATATAAAATATTTTAAATATGAATGCAATACAAATCATGGATCTCCATTCATACCGTGAATTCTCAATTCTCTTATGAAAACTGATCGGAATGATACCAAAAATTTGAAAGAGAAATTTATTCTCCCGCGTCTTCGTCTACTTTGATCACGTGTGATCCGGTGACAAGTATAATTTGTGTTAATTTAGATTAAATTTCATGGAAATTCGATTGGTATTTTATGCATGAAAGAGTAAGACACACACATGCATCTCCACAAACTTTCACAAATATAATACACAAACTTATTCCCGCAGCTTCGGTCTTTGGTCATGTCTATCACAATATCCTATGTGTGAATCTAGGTTCAGTTTCAGTGAAGCCCGACCTGTAGATTTTGCGTGAAAGCGTAACAAACAAACTTAAATTTTCGTTTAAAATATTGTATATAAAAATAATAAGATTGACGACTAAAAATAAAGTGTTTTCTCTAAGCTAAATGTTTTCTTAGTCACGTTCCTCAATCCTTTCTTGAGAAATTGCAAATGTATGTGCATATCAAAGGTAGTTAAATGATGATAAGTGCCAAGATGCATTTTCGAAGTTTGACTTGGAATCTTCCTTCGCAAGTTCGTAAAGCAAACTCAGATGCAACTCAAACATTTATTCACTTAATCGATAGCTTATGGTCTTATAACTTTAGGCGTCTCTCAGGGAACTATTATGGGTCCTTCAAATATGATGTGATATTTGCTATTAGCGTTACCTTCTTCATTTTACAATAAATTATAATGGTGTATGATAATTAAATTATGTAATTATATTTTCTAAGAGACTCTTTAGTAAATAAAGGTATTTTAGATATTCCTAAGGGTACTAAATTTTCTTTAACCCGTTATCACCTTTTAAGTGTAAATAATGAACCTAAATCTTTCAAAAGGGGTTAGTTACGAACTGAAAATTAGCTCAAGGGTTGTCCCAAAGGACGTTACCGATCCCGCTAACGAAACTAGCGTTCGTTAATTAGCATTCGAAGATTTAGAGCGGATCCCTGTCGCCGACGATAATTTCATTAGCGTTGGCTGATCGATGAGCGCTTTGTTACTCTGTAGCAATAAGGTGTTGTCTAACCATTTCTTGCAAAGTTTAAATTGCTTTTTGATTCCAATACGCGTTTATCTAAATATATATCAACAGATTCTAGTTAAAATTGTATGCAATATTGATATGAAAGTTTGGTAACATATAATGAAGCACTATTTTGTAAGTCACTGGTCGAAGAAGATAATCTTCTTTGCTTTATACGCTGAAGTTTTATTTTATTCTACTTATTATTAAAATAAAGTACCTAATATTTCAGTTGCGTAAACTTTCAAATGGTTTCTGCCAAATAATTGGAACTTTTCACAAGTACTTTAACTTTTGTTATATAACAAAAGTGTAAACCATTACAACTCAATCCTCAACACTATGTTATCAATCCTTCTAATAGGCGTACCTTATTTTATAATGAGAACGGATTAAACATCATATTTTCACCCCAAGAGTAGGAGGGTATCTCAGATGTTAAACAACAAAAACTCCGCAGAGTTCTTCAGGACTGTCGGTATCGGGTCATTAGAAACCGTTAGCATCAAAGGTGGCTCAGCAACGTCGGTTGACGCTGACGTTAAAGCTTTCCACTTTCCAGAAGGGAGAAGCCGCTCACAGTAATGCATGAGCAATATCAACAGGCAAAGGCAAAAGATTTGGGTTATTCAAATCTCACCGTGGGTTCATGGGACTGGAAAAGAGAGGGTTTCAGAAAAAGGCGCTTTCTGGCAATCCTTAAGAAGAATTAGGGATGTTAATTCCTTACAGCATTTTACTTAGCACCTATTATCAATTCGGTATTGTTACAATTACCTAGTCCTTAATAACAGAAGTGTCATAATTATTCATGAGTTTGACAACAACTTAACTGTGTTAATTTATTCGACCCTAAAACACAAATTAAATCAAATTTGTGTTTTCCGTCACAACTTCTTAACTCGTTGATTAAATAAATTTTATTGATTTCCATTAATCGTTTGAATTAAGTATGAGCGTAGTTGTTTTTAATATCTTAAGCATCAATGTAATTAAAAAAAGTGAATCACACATCCTTGCAGTATCTTTAAGATTTTTTACGCTGTTTGCTAATTAATCTTAAATAAAGTCGTCAGCTTGATGTCGATGTCGATTTCGGAATGGCAAATTTTCATTTGCATATTTTGTGTTAATAACATTTTCTATATTTAGAATTGCAAAATAAAGTATTTATTTATTGTTGTCCAATTAATTATTACATTACTGTGACAAAGGTAAAATTGTCTACGTTTACTATTATTGTAAATTTTCGAATATTCCATGTTGTTTTGTCTCTGGCATAGCTGACTTAATAATGTCTGTGTATCACTGTAAACCCGTTTTAGGAAGAACACGTTCTACCCGGTTAAAACTAGTTTAGTTTAGTTTATACTGAATGCCTTTGTTACAACTAGAATTTAGAGGCAGTTTGCGGTAAATGTCTACTGAAAAAGATCAACTGGCGGAAAGTCTATTCAGTGAAATTTTAAGCATAGAAATTATGTAAAATACAAGCTGAAGTAGACGATTTGACATTAAAGAGAGTAAAGACATAGCACTGTCTCATTCACTCTTATTAAATCAGTAACAAAATATTATTAAAGCAAATAACCCAAATATTTGAAAACGACTAACTCTATTCAGTGTAATTTAATTGTTTTAAGTAATTTGGATCTTTGCATTTACGATAATTTATATATATTAATTTATATTATATTTTATCCTCATGTTTGGATTCTGCGTTTTAATAGTAGTGTAGTAGAACAAACTTCTTATCTGATTGTAGGCGCCATATTTTAAAATTATATTATCTACCTTAATCTTAATAAGGTGGTAGAACCAGTGTAGTTCGACCGGGGAAGTACCACCGCCACTTCCTATTTCTAGCGTAAAGCATTTCTTGCGTTTCCAAAGAAGCGTGTGGTTGCCGACACACTTTCACATGAGGCAACCATCATAGTCCTCGGGAGTAGCAACGCATCTGTGATTAATCAGATAGAACCCATGTTCTGTCTGTGTCCATGGGCGGTAGTGACCACTTACCATCAGGTGGACTGCATGCTCGTTTGCTACTTCAGTCAATTAAAAAAAAAAATACCGTTTTCACGTTGACAAGTCGTTTATATCGCAGGGCGTTCTTAAGAAATGGAAATACATATACCCTCCCCTATACGCAACCAATTCGTTCGTCCACCAATTCGCACTTGGCCAGCGCGGTGGACTATGGCCTAAACTCTCTCATTCTGAGAGAAGACCCGTGCCCAGCAGTGGGACAATAATGGGCTGACGATACGCAACCGCGTTAAAACGAGGAAGATTATGTATTTTATGTCTTTTAAATAAAGCTGTGTCGATATCCCGAAGCTGTCGTATTATCGCTGCAAGTAGCCAGTTAACAAAAATAATAAGTAAGTTTAGGCAAAATTTCGGTTATCCACTCGCAAAATGTTGAATATTGACGACTGGCAACAAGTATATAGGAAAAATTGGAACAAAAGGCCTACGAAATTTGAAGTAGTTTTGCTACCACAAATAGCTTGACGTATCAGCTCTACCCAGTTCGACCTAATTCTGTTTATATTCGAACCAACAAATCCGGAGTTGGGACAAGCGATTTGTATTTTCGAGCAAAGTTGCGTCCGAAATAAAAGCAGTTTTGTATTCCATGCGGCCATTTTCAAAGATATAGGTAAGTAGCTTTTAGTGCGGGTTCTTGTTTCGATTATTGACCGGTTTAACATTTTTTATAATAGGATAGGCCAACCTGCATATATATCCATATATGCAGGTTGGCCTATCCTATATCAGTCATGGGAACTTTCAATTATGGGCGTAAGAAATACGGGCTAGGAGATGAAATGAAAATGAAATGAAATGTCTTTATTTTGCATAGGCCTTCGGGGGCGCTTACAAATTGTCAGTTACATTTATATATATTTTTTACACTACCACCGGATCGGAACACGACCTCAACTGAGAAGATCCGGCAAGAAACTCAGTGGGTTTGTCTTTTTTCTATGTATATCTTTTTTATATTTTTTTATTTGCCATCTTGTTTTTACATGGGTAACAAAAGTTAGCTCCAGATAATTATGACATTAATTTAGTTACTATCACACTTTACGGAATTAACATTTGGAATAAGGAAGTATAACTGGTATCAACAAAGATAACACTCATTCATATACTCATATTCATAACACTCATTGAGTGATGTGAGCGACAGCACGTTCAACAAAGTAATCTTTTAATTTTTCAGCCGATCCACTTTTATGCATTCCAATCACACGACATAATCTACGCCTACCTGAACAAAATTGCGTTAGGAGAAGATAGGTAGGTAGAGGCTACTCTCACTTGTCCAAGTTAATTATTACTTTATGAACTATAGAAATAAACGGCGTTAATCATGAAATGTACTTAGATTTCCCGTCATCCGACGACAGATACATCCATGCAGCAGATGGCGTCCATGTTTGTTTGCTACAGCGAACCAGTGGTGCATGGTGGTTTGCTGTTACCACCTGCTATTAACAGATAACATCGAATTAATTGAAAAAGTATTTTGCCGGTATGCCCCAGATAAATATCGCTTTGCTTGATTAACCGCAAAACTAAAGCGATTAATTTACAAGAGAGCCAGAAAAATTTTAAAAATTTTCTGTCTTTGTTTTTAATATTACAACAATCGGAAGGTGGTAAAACCAGTACGACCGGGGCAGTACCACCGCCACACCTTGCGTTTAGATGTGGTTGCTGGCACACTTTCATATGAGGCGAGCATCCTAGTCCTCGGGAGTAGCAACACATCTATGATTGACTTCAGATAAACCTATGTTTTAGTATACGAAGTTGCTTACAGATGTCCATGAGCGGCAGTGACTACTTACCATCAGGTGGACGGCATGCTCGTTTGCTACTTCAGTCAGATAAAAAAAGAAAAGATTTTTGTTGTAATTTAATCTAACGATGTTAATGTGTCGGTTCGTCATGAGATGGCGTTACTAGTATTTCATAATCACGTTGTCGATTTCCTCTAAACATTTTCTACATAAACAAGCTCCAAATTAAAATAATTGGATTAAGGGCTCTCTCCGGTATAATTTGCTAAAACACGTAATTACTATTTATTACGAGTGATACTCGTATTTAAGAGTTCCTATCTAAGTATAATATTGTTAGTTAAATTCTAATTTGTTTGATTTTTTTTATCAGATTAATACGCGCATTACCCGTATAATATAATAAAATGAAACTTATATTATTTACAACCCCTGTGGCGGAGCGGTTACCAAACCGGTCTGACGCGCAATGGGTCCTGGGTTCGATTCCCGGCCATACAGGTATTTGAATGATGAGTTTAGATTCATGTTCTGGGTCTGGGTGTTTGTGTATTCGTCTTGTGTGTGTCCATGGTACCCACGACACAGGAGAAAATCCTAGTGTGGGGCTATTAGTGTAGAAAAGCGTAAAGCGTAAATTTAAAAGAAACCAATCTACGTAGGAATAGTGAATTCAACTTTGAATTATTCTTCATCAGTTGCAAGCCTTGCTACCATCATGTCCATAAACGCATTACCCTTACTAATATGGGTTATATTTGTTTTATATTATTTGCTAAGTCGATTAACCCTGTATTGTTTAGGTTATGATGGCAATTAGCATATTGAGTGAACCGGCGACGTCATCCGAAATAGATTATAGAGCACTTTATCATATTAAGGGACGGAGTTAAGGCACGTAAATTGAGTAAGTTACTAAGTATTTATAGATACATCCGTATATTAATCCGTATTATTTACACGTATGTTACTATAGGTGGTAGAACATGAGTAGATCGACCGGGGAAGAACTGCCGCCATATCTACTTCTAGCGTGAAGCATTTCTTGCGTTTCGATAGGTAGGTGTTATATTTGAAGTTGCTTTGAGATGGCCATGGGTGGCAGTAAACACTTACCATCAGATGGACTGCATGCTCGTTTGCTACTTCAATTAGGTGAGAAAAAATATATACACCAACGTGATAACAATTTTGAATCCTTGGAGTATGTTGTCTAAAGAAATATTCTAGCAGTTCTCCTGCCGTCTCTCTGTATACGTCTATGGACTGTTAGTGTAGAAAGTGTTATTCATACCCCTGCGGACTAAGTTGGAATGCCTTCTACCTTAGAACGTATAAAGTAAGAAGACAATATAATCCAGGTTACGCTAGTATTTTTTTTGTCTGAAATACCAGTAGAGAATAATTTTGGAGGAAAGGAAACATTTACACCTTTTTTTTTAATGAACTCTAATATAAGCGATACAATTGCAATAGATAGTCCTTAGGTTTTAGATATGTACCTGATGGTATGATGAACAGTTTTGACAACCAGCTATAATGTTACACAAAACAATAAAGACAGGTAGGTAAATACGGATTCTAAACGAGTAAATCTAAACAAATTAAATCTATCTTAATTTTAAATCGTGAACACGACAAAGAAAGTATTTTCGGCCTTTAAAATTGGTGCCGATATTATCAGCCTCAATTAAATGTTGTGTAAGTTACGGGAAATTGAAAAACTTACAGCAATTATTCATCCGTCGTTTCCTACCCCACTTTTAATCTATCCAATCCATTGTTAATCTCCGACAATACCGTCTAAGAAAATACGGACTTGAGAAGGAATAGATTCACTTCGGCAAAATTATTATCTTCACTTACAACGTTAATAATTGGAATCTAAAATTTATCCCCGACGCGAATGGAACAAATCCTCCCTTTTCTTAAATCACAATAAATTACCACTTTGTCTCACATCTGACGAGTAAACGATAAGCGACGAAGAGCAGAAGCAGAGCTAAAGAAACAAGTAAACGAAATATATTTAGGTCTTAAAGTACTAATTTGTGTTGGTATGACAAGTTGGTCACACATCGAGACGTTCAAATGTTCTTTTACAAAAATCTCTCTTTTACCACTGATGCGAATGTCCGATAGGCGACAATTGTCTGTTTCTATCGAGTAGCCCTCATCAGTAAACTCATCTTTGAAAAAAATGAGATGGAATACATGAGACCATTTAGTAATTTAATTACATATTTTATTTAAAATTTACAAATAAAGTTGGTTGTACCTGATAAAAATTCAAATAAACTTAGTAATAAGATTTTCTTGTACCTATAGTACTCTGATAATTTCCATTTAAGATTATATTTTCCATTATTAATTTATCAATATTTTTTTACATTTTTTTCCCTCGTTGTTTGATTTATTATGTAACATTTGCTCTTCTCGCTTCTTTTTTACGATCAAACACGATCTTAATGAATATTCTTCCTGGACAAAGTTTTCTCTAGGTTTATTTGCCGGAAAATCTCAAATTTTGAACCGCGTTATTCGGTTCTTTTTTTGAATACTCTACGGTTGTCTGAATACTCTTCAGTGAATTATTTTATTTGTACTTATAAAGATATGGACCTGTCGACTCCATAAGTATGGTCAACAGCGATATCTTTGCATCAGTGATACTCTTGATATGTTATAATTTGTTCTTTTATACATACTTATGATGTAACGAATGTCATTATTTGCACATTCGCTAGTGCGAATTCGAATATTCCTTACAGACATTCGCGAATAAAATGCGAATGCGAATTTTGTCTTCTCAGTTTTAGGGGCCGGAGGATCTAGATCTAGAAATGACCTTCAGTCTGCAATTCGATTTCAATTTGAATAGATTTGGCGACCATTGTTGCGAATCATTACCTACTAAGTACGCTTTCTACTCTGCTTTTACTAGTAAAAATAATCATTGTCAACCCATTATTGTCCCACTGCTGGGCACGGGTCTTCTCTCGGAATGAGAGAGTTTTTTAGGCCATAGTCCACCGCGCTGACCAAGTGCGAATTGGTGGACTTCACACACCTCCGAGAACTTTTTTTTTAAAGAACTCTCGGGTGTGTAGGTTTCCTCACGATGTTTTCCTTCACCGAAAAGCAGTGATAATTATTTTTTAAGGAAATAAAAAATAAAATCAAGTTACGATAAGGTAATTTTCTTTTTCTTTTTGTAAAATTCTTTATACTACATACATTATACTAAAGTCTCGCTGGAAGCTTAGTAAAGCACGCGTGATTTCTAATTAGTTTTAGCTAAGTGATATTCTATTTCCGCTCGCTCGAAGGACCGATAACCGATGGGGAAGAAAGGTCCTCGAGTGGCGACCACGTTTAGGCAAAAGGAGTACAGGTCGCCCCCCTACCAGGTGGACCGATGACCTGAAGAAGACAGCGGGAAACCGTTGGATTCAGAGGGCACAGGACCGGTTGGAGTGGCGCCATTTAGGGGAGGCCTATGTCCAGCAGTGGACATCAAAGGGCTGATGGATGGATGGATGGGATTCTATTTCCCTTTCGATTTACTGATATGCCAATAATCTTGAGCAACGAGACCTTTGCGTATAATTCACCATAGTGATAGGTTAAAGTTGTCGGTACAATGTGCCTCAATATTATGTTCAGGCTTATGGTTACTATAATTTGTGTAGTCAAAGGTTGTTGATGAAGTTACATAGCCAATGTTACTAGTAAATATTATTTCCAACAATATGTAAACGACGCACGTTTTTCGTAAAGGTCAAATGGCAATAAAACGTTAGGTCGAATCAACTAAGTGGTTTCAGAAATTGTTTAGTAAAATTTTAATCATTCTTACATCAAGTAGACTTAGTAGAGTCAGTATTGTCCATTAGACTCATCCTTACTATTGTAATTACGAGTTCTTCAAGTTTCGTTTGACTTTTTTAAGACAGTTTAATACACTCTATTTTTTATTATCTATCCAACAATGGTGATAACTAATTAAAAAAAAAAAACACGCTTTCTATACTCATAGCCCCACACTAGTATTTTCTCCTGTGTCGTGGTTACCATGGACACACACAAGACGAATACACATACACCCAGACCCAGAACATGAATCTAAACTCATCATTCAGATATCTGTCTGGCCGGGAATCGAACCCGAGACCCATTGCGCGTCAGACCGGTATGGTAACCGCTCCGCCACGCGGGTCATCAAACTATAACGTAACTAATTTTTCAATATGTTTATAATTCCAACTTTGCCTGAGGGAGTTAGATAATCACTAACTCCCTCAGGTATAAAACAAAGTCGCTTCCCGCTGTCTGTTCCTATGTATGCTTAGATCTTTAAAACTACGCTACGGATTTTAATGCAGTTTTTTAATAGATAGAGTAATTCAAGAGGAAGGTTTTTATGTATAATACATGCATAATATTTTGGAGGAACACTAATAATTTTAGATTTTTGACCTAGAAAATCATGGGCTAATATTGTACAGGTTATGCGAAAGAAGTCGCATTGGTAATATTTTATATATTATATTGGTTTTATTTTCTTCCATCTGATTGAAGTAGCAAACGAGCCTGCAGTTCACCTGATGGTGAGTGGTCACAGCTGCCCATGGACGTCGGTGACCAGCTTCAAATAGAACATGGGTTCTATCTGAAGTCAATCACAGATGCGTTGTTACTCCTAGTCGTTGAGGACTATGATGATCGTCTCACATAAAAGTGTGCCGGCAACCACACCTTTCCCTAGAAACGCAAGAAATGCTTTACGTTGCAAATAGGTGTGGCGGTGGTACTTCCTCGGTCGAACTACACTGATACTACCACCTGCCGTGCGACTTGCCCTGCGACTTGGAAATATGGAATAAGAAATATAATTATTAATATTAATACATATTTGTTTGTTTTACATAAAAAAGCTTTCACTTAACCTGTCATAAAAATTATCAACGCTTGTTCTTTTCGCTCCGCCGCCCCGCCTCCTTTGGGCTGGTGTGAAATATCTATAAGACAGCACTTTGGCTTAATGAAGAGCTATAATTCATTTTGACGCGCCGTCTAACTAGAAACGCCCGCTCTAGTGTCAGGCGCGGGTAATTAGATCTATGGGGTTTTATCGATTTTTAAATGGATCTTACATTAGACCCATTTTGTAGGTATTGAACACAAAGATCCATATTACGGTGTATGATTTTAAACTTTATTTACATATTATTTAAAATTGCTTCATATGTGTATCTGATGTTCGGATAGGTAAAAAGGAATATTGATAGGCTAAGAAGGGCATGGGTTACTATCATATAAGTAATAGGGAACAATTGGTTAATCTTAATGTAGGACTGGAATACATGGAACAAAATTGTTAAGATCTTTATCCAATAAAAACTTTTTAACAAAAAATATCTACCGACTTCCATGTCACAAAAAAGTAAAAAATAATTTAAATATATTTTGGTCTAGAACATACTCAGTACTTAGTACATAGTCCTGAAGTCGGTGCTCGACATATTTCGCTGGACGACGGTAACTACGTCCTATATGAGCACCGACTTCAGAACTATGTACTAAGTACTGAGTATGTTCTAGACCAAAATATATTTAAATTATTTTTTACTTTTTTGTGACATGGAAGTCGGTAGATATTTTTTGTTAAAAAGTTTTTATTTTACACTTTTTAGTGACTATATTTTTATGTTTGTATTTAAATAAAGCCTCTAAGTTTGCTTTGTGCATCTACATATTCACAAAAATTAAACATAAAACACTTTTACAATTCATACAAACAGGGCGCCCCCTCTGGAAGTACCCCTCCATCATCAGGGTTGAGGAGTTGAAGGTCAAATTTTTCATCTTATATTGTTGCTTAGTAATCTTATAACATATACGTTAGTACCAGGTGGCTAACTTCTATGGCTCAGGCTTGCAGTACCCTGCATCATCAGGGTTTAGGAGTTGAAGGTCAAAATTTTAATTTTGTGCCTCTGTTTGGTATTATTTTTACATACCCGTAAGCACCAAATTGCCAACTCCTATGGTTTAGAATTGAAGTACCCCTTCATCATCAGGGTCGAGGAGTTGAAGGTCAAAATTTTAATTTTGTGCCTCTGCTTAGTATTATTTTTACATAACCGTAAGCACCAAATTGCCAACTCCTATGGTTTAGGATTGAAGTACCCCTTCATCATCAGGGTTGAGGAGTTGAAGGTCAAATTTTTGATTTTATATTTTTGCTTAGTATTTTCTTTACATAACCGTAAGCACCAAATTGCCAACTTCTATGGTTTAGGATTGAAGTACCCCTCCATCATCAGGGTTGAGGAGTTGAAGGTCAAATTTTTCATCTTATGTTTTTGCTCAGTAATCTTATAACATATACGTAAGCACCAAATGGCTTATTCCTATGGTTTTGGCTTTAAGTACCCCTGCATCATCAGGGTTGAGGAGTTGAAGGTCAAATTTTTGTCCCATGAATTTGCTTACCAATTTCATTATATATTCGCAAACATCAAACGACCAACTTTTATAGTTCAGGCTAGCAGTACCCCTGCATCATCAGGATTGAAGAGTTGAAGGTCAAATTTTTCATAGTAAAAACTTACATAGTAATTTTATTCTATATTTTACTCAATTGGACTTCTCCAGCTAAGGTTCGGCCGACTATCACTAATTTTATTATTTTGCTCCAAAAAGTTGAAGATCCTATGATTAGAACCTTATCAAACTCTTATCAGACTACCCCTGGAGTACATCCTTTCTAATAAAAAAAGAATCATCAAAATCGGTTGGCGGGATATTGAGTTATTCATACATTTATCGCGTACATTGAAAATGCAAATTTAAGACTTATGCGTTTTTCTTATGGATGCCCTAGTCAAAAAAATACTAAAAAAAAATGGGACCCTATGACACGCACTACCTTTCAAATAAAAAAAAATCATCTAAATCGGTTCACCCAGTCCGGAGAAATGAGGTAACAAATATAAAAAAAAAAAAAAAATAAAAAATAAAAATACAGACGAATTGATAACCTCCTCCTTTTTGGAAGTCGGTTAAAAAGAGGTTCGTATTTCTATCTAAGAATACTAAACTTAATAATAATAATTAAGGGAAAGTTACTAAGAACTATCAATATTACCAATGCAACTTGTAAATATGGAATAAAAAAGTTTTATATTATTATTATACTATTGTTAATAATATTTGATTGTTTGTTTTACATACAAAAGCTTTCACTTAACCTTTAATAAAAAATATCAATGCTTGTTCTTTTCACTCCGCCACCCCGCCTTCTTTGAGCTGGTGTGAAATATCTATAAGACAGCACTTTGGCTTAATGAAGAGCTATAATTCATTTTGACGCGCCGTCTAACTAGAAACGCCCGCTCTAGTGTCAGGCGCGGGTAATTAGATCTATGGGGTTTTATCGATTTTTCAATGGATCTTACATTAGACCCATTTTGTAGGTATTGAACACAAAGATGCATATTACGGTGTATGATTTTAAACTTTATTTATATATTATTTAAAATTGCTTCATATGTGTATCTGATGTTCGGATAGGTAAAAAGGAATATTGATAGGCTAACAACGACATGGGCTAATATTATATAGGCAATAGAGAGCAATCGGTTAAAAAGGGGTTCATATTTCTATCATAGAAGACTAAACATAATAATAATTTAGGGAAAGTTACTAACAACGAACTATCTATGGGGTTTTATCGATTTTTCAATGGATCTTACATTAGACCCATTTTGTTGGTATTGAACGCAAAGATCCATATTACGGTGTATAGTTTTAAAGTTTTTTTTTTTTTACAAAAGATTGAAGTAGCAAATGAGCATGCAGTTCACGTTCATCTGATGGTAGATCACTAGAGTTTACGTACTTCTCCAAGCGACCTCATACAAAATAAGGGTTCTGAAGTCAATCACAGACACCAATCGAAGGTGGTAGAAACAATGTAGTTCCACCGGGGAAGCACCACCGCCACACCTATTTCTAGCGTGAAGCATTTCTTGCGTTTCGATAGAAGGGTGTGATTGCCGGCACACTTTCACATGAGGCGACCATCATAGTCCTCAGGGGTAGCAACGCATCTGTGATTGACTTCAGATGGAACCCATGTTCCGTGTGAAGTTAATTACAGATGTCCATGGGCGGCAGTGACCACTTACCATCAGGTGGACTGCATGCTCGTTTGCTACTTCAGTCAGATAAAAAAAAAAGACACAACTACTTCCAAGTACTAAGATATGAAAGATATTAGACAATTTTAACATACCATGAAATGTAAGAACCGCTTCGCGTTAAAAATAGTAAACATGGTTTAAATATCAAAACAATATGGATATAGAATGTGATTTGGTCGTAGTTTCCCTGGTATGTAGGTAGTAGGCGAATGGAAAGCACGTCGACTCCGGAATGCTGAAGTTCTGACTAACACTGTCAGTCTAAGCATACTAAGCTAGTTACAGAGAATGGAATACTTTATTCAGCAAGTTACATACCACCGTAACATGTTTTAATATATAAATGGTTAGTCCCATAGTTAGCCCCATATTATGCGTATTGGAACGAAGTTCCTTATCGCGCGTTGTGAAAGGGGGCTAGACGGAAAAAATTCTTACGAAAAGTTGTCACGACACTTTTTGGTATAGTAAGCTACTGTAAGCTGTGCGGCCTGCGCATGTTTCTCTGTCTGTCTCTTTCTCTCTCTCTTATAGAAAGCAAGCCAGATATTTTTATTTCTATTTCGCATTGAACAGTGTGGTGTCGCGACGATTATTTTTGTTGAGTGTATACAGGTTTTTTTGTAAATAATAAATAATAAAAAATAATAGTAATAATGAAACCTGACAGTGTTTTTGGACAAGTTCCGGATAACTTCGTTCCATCCGGGTGTCCCTTGACACCTCTCAAGTTTTTTTATAGATTCACTGATAGCAGACATTGTTTATTAAACAGGCGATTCTAAATACTTGCTAAATAATAATAATTGCTCGACCGGGGAAGTACCACCGCCACACCTATTTCTAGCGTGAAGCATTTCTTGCGTTTCGATGAGGCACTTTCACATAAGGCAACCATCTTAGTCCTCGGGAGTAGCAACGCATCTGTGATTGACTTCAGATAGAACCCATGATCTGTATGAAGTTGATTACAGACGTCCATGGGCGGCAGTAACCACTTACCATCAGGTGGACTGCATGTTCGTTTGCTACTTCAGTTAGATAAAAAAAAAAACGTGAAAGGTATCAGCTGTAATTTAATAATTGAAATATTTAGGTGTCAGTATATTCACATTAATCTTAAGAAATCTTATGAAAATTCTTGTTGTTTCGCTTTTAACGAGGATCACTTTGTCGGTGTTACGAAAATTAGGATCCAAACAGAAATTAAAACAAACTGCCGCCTCAGCCCTAAACGAAGAACCCTTTGTTAAACGCCTCGGGGATTTTCTGTTCTACACTTAATTCTGGCGCTTGACTATCTTTACAGGATAATATCATCTCGGATTTTATAAGAAAATATTTAACAACCGACTCTCGGAACATAAAATGAGAGAACCTCAGTACCAGCGATCGAAAATTTAAATTAAGACGGTACAACCTATCTTTGAAGCGATAATAATCAGAATTGCGAAGATTTAGAGTCTAAAATGGAGTGTATAGATTATAGTAATGGTATGGTTATCTAAGCTGAGTGAGCAGTGATAGCCTAATGGTTTAAACTTGCCTTCTCGATCGAGAGGTCCGAGGTTCAAACCCAGGCACGCAACAATGATTTATGTGCGTATTAGAAATTAATTATCACTGCTTTTCGGTGAAGGAAAACATCGTGAGGAAACCTACACACACACCCGAGAGTTCTTAAAAAAAAAAAAAAAGTTCTCGGAGGTGTGCGAAGTCCACCAATACGCACTTGGCCAGCGCGGTGGACTATGGCCTAAACTCTCTCATTCTGGGAGAAGACCCGTGCCCAGCAGTGAGCCAATAATGGGTTGATGCGAATGGTTATCTGTTTTGGCGACTGTACGGAGGTGTTTTTATGTTCGAAGGGCGACTGTTATCAGGGCAATGTTATCTAAGGACTCGTTTAAGGAAAGCATTTTACGAGGTATTTTAAAAAGTAAAGTAGGTACTGCGCTTGTGATTTTTAAATGCTCCGCTGATAAGTAACTTATTAGGATCCCTCATTAAAACTTATCGGGCGTTATGACGGAGAAATGCATTATGGATGAAACGTTTTGTTTCAAAGTGTTGTGATTTTTACTGAAAGTAGAGTTTTGTTTTGTTGAACGCCGTTTGGATTTCAATAGCAATTTATTACTTAACCAAAACAAAATTTATTTTAAGGTAATCTTAAGGCTTTAGTCATAGTTTAATTAAGTATAAGAAGATTAAGATGTGTTTAAGAAATAAATATTAATAGAAAATAGACTCAAACAATTTAGCTTACTCAATTAAGCAAAAATGTTTACAATACATTAGGTTGCATTTTTCTGTTAATGTTTGTATTTCTTTCTTATTAATTGTCATGCTGTTTAAAATATTTACCCAACCGCGTTAGAAGGAGTATTGTTCTGTTAATTGAAGTTACTAACTACTAAATATATGCTGCTGATATATTTATATTTCTATCAAGTCGATATGTATACTTCTGTACACCCCTACCCTCTCTTGCATCTTAAGAGTTTCCTCCAGCCTCAAAGGTTGTCTGGTAGAGATCGCTATCTAAGTGATAAGACCGCCTTTTGTACCTAACATTTTGTATCTTTTGTTTTTGTTACATATATATTGGTGTACAATAAAAAAAATGTATTGTATTGTAAATATAAGGCAAGATACTGGAGCTAACTTATATAACCAATGTAAAAACAAAATGGCAATAAAAAAAGATGTACAAGGAAAAAAGACAAACCCACTGAGTTTCCTGCCGGATCTTCTCAGTTGAGGTCGCGTTCCGATCCGGTGGTAGTGTAAAAAAACTATATATGTAACTAACAATTTGTAAGTGCCTCCGTAGGCCTATGCAAAATAAAGACATTAGACAATTTAAAATTTACATGTTTACGAATTTTTATGTCATACTTTTTATTTGTCCATAAATAAAAGCGCTGAAGTATATACTTCCAACACGCTAATACAGCAGATAAAGTACATTTAGAAGATACCAATGAGATGTACATAAATACATTTTTTCGTCGTGCGCGTGATATTGTTTCTATTCAATATAAAGTTTGATACAGTTGTTCATGGACTGCACCACTGATTTATTTGCGTATTAGAAATTAATTATCACTGCTTTTCGTCGAAGGAAAAAATCGTGAGGAAACCCATACACCCGAGAGTTCTTTAAAAAAAAGAAGTTCTCGTTTGAGTGTGAAGTCCACCAATTCGCACTTGGCCAGAGCGGTGGACTATGGCCTATAACTCTCTCATTCCGAGAGAAGACCCGTGCCCAGCAGTGGGATAATAATGGGTTGACGACATGTAACGACTCACTTTCATATGCGCTGGCCATCTTTGTCCAGGGGACCAGCAACGAATCTGTGATTGACTTGAGTTAAACCGTTTGTTCTGTATAACGTTGCTGAGACACATGGATGGTAGTGACCACTTACCATCAGGTGAACTGCTTCTATAAAAATATATTAAGGACTTTTATTTCGTTACACACTTTGATTTATAGAAAGATTCGCTTCGTCATCTAAATTAATCGGAATTAACATGATCTTATTAGACAATTAATTAACAGACTTTTAGTACAAGCAATATAAAACAAGTTGTGCCTGATAATTAATCTTACGATGCGTTTCAATTAAGCTTTCATTTAACCGAATATGTTCCATATTATTTAACCCTTATGGAAATTAATATCTCGTCTTGAGAGCTTTCAGAGTATTAACCTTATCCATAATCACTACATAGTATAAATCAAAGTCATTTTTCGCTGTCTGTCCCTATGTATGCTTAGATCTTTAAAACAACGCTACGGATTTTAATGCAGTTTTTTTAATAGATAGAGTGATTCAAAAGGGGGTTTTTATGTATAATACAATAGAGAAATACTGATAATTTTAGATTTTTGACTATTAGGCGGAACGAAGTCCGTCGGATCAACTATTAGGTATGTGATAATCATAGCGATTCTATTTATAGTTACTAAACCTATATGTAGGTACACCTTCAAACTTTGCTTACTTATTAACTTAACCTATAATGGTCAAACTGCTCCGCTAGGGTGTTCTCTGGCAATGAGAGAGTTTTAAGCTATAATCTAACGCCCTGATCGAATGCAATTTAATAAACAAAATAAATTTGATGTTTATTGCTGTGGTGATGGATATGGCGATTCTTGTGGTATATGATAGTGTCAGTTGTAGTAGTAGTGGTGGTACATTGTAATTAAAGAGTGGCGTAGTTTACTTTGGGTATTATTGATTATTTTCACTTCTGTACACTGTCCTGATTACTTGCCTCCGATATTGAGTTGATTTTACGCGGATTTATAAACATTACCCTATATTCTAGCTAGATGACTCACCTTTGTCTAGTCTAGTCATAAGTATATGCATAGTATCCACAGCCAAGTTGCCGGTCTAAGTTCTAACGAACGAAGCAGCGTGCAGGTGCACCACATTTCGAAGTTGCCGGTTAACCGGCCCGGGATTTCCTAGTGTGGGCACTCAACTTGTGTGGAATTAACAAGTGATTAAATTACCGAACTTTGCACGCTTGTTGTGGTTCAACGTATTTATGTGGTTTGGTTAAGTTGGACTCTGAATAGGGTAGCTTTGGAGTAGGTGGCTTTCAAAAACAGATTGTGAGGACCAAATCTCCCTAATGGAAGAATCAAGCATACTCCTCATTGGGAGCTCGTTATTGCCATCAATTTCTTGGAAAGCCCGATTTAAGAGACCTAGTCTTGCCTGAAACCTAATCTTTTATCCGCATATTTAGTGACACCAGTTAAAACATTTTTTTTACCCTGTTAAAGTATCAAACGAGCATGCAGTCCAGTAAGTAAGTGGTCTCTGCCCATGGACACTTGTAAACAACTTAAAATAGAACATTGGTGCTATCTAAAGTCAATCACAGATGCGTTGCTACTCCCGAGGACTATGATGCTCGCCTCATACAAAAGTATGCCGGCAACCACATAGCTGATTTCAAGTGACGTAAAGAAGATTAAACAATTTTTCTTGCTAATATCCAGGGCTATTAAGCTTATCCAGTTGCAGCAGTGCCATCGATTTTCGGTTCGATGCAATCCAACATTCGGACCAGACCATAATAGAGTCCATTAGTTCTATTTTCTCCATTTGTATTTCATTGTATAATTGCCTATCCTATGAATTTTCATGACCCATCATAACTTTACGGTACGATTCTAAATTTATATCATTACGTACGGTAACTGTTTTCGGTCACAGCTCGTAGCTCTAGATTTGACTGTAGATAAGCTTTTCATGTGAGTGGCAGACGCTGCGGCGTGCGTCATGCAGCTGCGACTTGCGTCATGCACATGCGGTTGAGACACATTGGCCTATATAGAGTACGTAAGAACTCCTTCAGAAAGGAGGACTTGTTTCGTTTTCTTTTGAACAATTTTGGATTCAATTCTGGAGACGCCTGTGGGCACTTCTTCGCCCACATATCATATTATGAGTGTATGTAATTTATTTATTATATTACACTGTACAGATTCACTAAAACATACATATATTTATGTAATTACATTTATATACACACACATAGGATGACAAAATTTTCCGAGATTAGCGCACCGATCGTCGGTTTTGGACCGCCCTTAGAAAACATACGCCCATGTTGAGACATGAAATCCTTCTTTTTTTTTAAATTTAATTTCACTTCTCATATTTTAACGTAGAAAATGTAAACTGTCATTGATGAATATACTTGATTTTAATTTTAGTATGATTGCTAAAACAAAATTTTGAGTGCAGGCAATCATTCCAATTTCGTTATGCTAAATCGCTCCGCGTTTCGTTATCCATATGTTATTATACAATCTTATTATACTTTCATTTGAAGATGGAGTATTTGATTGAACTACTTTACATAGTAAAAGGATGTAATAAGAAAACGTACGGATTACTGTTTACACATTATCAATTTACGAGGAAAAAACCGCATCTGCCAACACTGTATTTATTCTCCTATTTCGCTGTGTTGCAATTTTAATTCAACCGTACATTTTTAGTTAGGTACGTCTGTTAAATTAAGATAGCACTACTATTCTGCGATTGTGATCAATAATGAAAGAGATTTTTTTATTTGGTTAAATACTCTATACATATAAAAAAAATCATTTAAGGCCTCTGAAAAAAATCATGGTGCCTATTATTTTCGATTTATAAAATAAAATCATTGAAAATTACTCAATTTAAGGACCGAGACCGAATCCCTTTTGATTCATTCTAATATTTTTCCTCCGTTTTGATATCTTGCTACATGGTCTTTTAAAACTATGGCATTAAATGCATGACGCAAGCCGCATGACGCAAGCCGCAAGCCGCAAGCCGCACGACGCAAGCCGCACGACGCAAGCCGCAAGGCGCAAGCCGCATGACCACATTCATTAGAAAACTGAATTTTAATTGACTATAAGATTACAGTACTGTTGTTCCTCTTACTCGTTTCGTATAATCGTATCGCTTCTAATTCACCGAATAAAAGTGAAACGGATTTACTTTTCATGAGAATGTATGTAATCTAGCTTTTTCGAATAAAAATGTAAAATAATCGTAAGCAGTGCTCGAATGTAAACTACTCGTAAGCAGTATCGACGAAACGGTCTTCGCTGATTTTTTTGTAGATATGTTTAACTCACACACTCTCAAAGACACACACTCATACATACACACTTCACGCACTAGTTTGATATAATTTCACTGTTAACCAACAAATTGTACTAGCTTATTAAAGATACGAAAGAGCGGGGCATTCGGCATTCGTCATTCGGAACAAGTATTTTTCTTTAATGGTTGCCGGCACACTTTCACATGAGGCGAACATCATATTCCTCGGGAGTAGCAACGCATCTGTGATTGACTTCAGATGGGACCCATGTTCTGTATAAAGTTGATTATAGACGTCCATGGGCGGCAGTGACGACTTACCATTAGGTGGACTGCTCGTTTGCTACTTCAATCAGATGAAAAAAAAAAGAAAGTCGCATTGGGAATATTGTTAGTAAGCTGTTAGTTATTTTTCCTTAATTATTATGAACCACTTTTTGGATAAAGATATTATAAATATGCTTCCATGTATCCTAGTCCTGCATTAAGTTCAAACAATTGTTCCCCATTACCTGTACAATATTAGCCCATGATTTTCTAGGTCAAAAATCTAAAATTATTAGTATTATGCTTGTATTATGCATGTATTATACATAAATACCTTCCTCTTGAATCACTCTATCTATTAAAAAACTGCATTAAAAATTCATAGCGTATTTTTAAAGATCTAAGCGTACATAGGGACAGACAGCTAGGAGCGACTTTGTTTTATACTATGTAGTGATTTCACTCACAACTGACTCTCTTCAAATGATATGTGTTACAATCCATTTGTCCATATAGGCTGAAGCGCATGTTAAAGAAATGGACATATGCACAAACATACATCCATACATATGCCCGAAAAAGTTGCCCTTCTTCTGAAAAAATCGGTCTGCTTGAAGTCCACCATAGGCTCATTGTTACTTCCGAGGAGTAGTGTGGCCACCTAATACTTAAGTCACCTGGCATCCACACCTATTCATCAAAGCGGAGTGGTATCTATTTACTTTATGTGAAAGAAAATTGAGTTTTTCGCCATAGGTAATAGATTAATCGATTTGAAAATTATCTATACCTATATATAAAAGGAAATACTGACTTAACTAACTACTTAGCACAACTACAACAACTAACTTAGCTACTACACGTCTAACTTAGCACAATCGGTTGTAGTAACAAGTAACTAGTAACTTGAAATTGGAATTGTACCTTGAAACTTGAATTTGGTACAGAGGACCCTTTTATGATGTTAGTGAGCACTAAGAAAGGATTTTTCGAAATTCAACTCTTATGGGGTTAAAATTGGCGAACATTCATACAAATTCATACAAACACTTTCATACAAACGTTCCCTACGTTTGTATGAAAGTTCGCCAATTTTAATGCTACCTTAATGAAACTTAATATTTTATTTACTGGTTTCATATAATTGAAAACGTGTTTCACCATTTTGGAAGAATCGGATATTTGGAACAAAAATCGATATCCATAAGACCAAATTTAGAATATAGTAATCTCATCAATAATACTATACCCTTATACTATACGTAATTATTATTGTAATACGTACAATTAAGTGTTCTAATATAATCTTAAGTATTTAAACTCGACCACGATGCATGCCGTGGTGGCCTGTTATTAAGACAGCATTTAATTTAAGCCGAATGTAGTTTTTAATTGTAAGTGTAATGTATTGTCTTGTTGGCTGCCCTTTTTAAATAAATAAAATAAAATAATCATGCAATGTCGTCTAAACGAAAACGTTATGCGAAAATTCGGCTTAATATTTTGGACTTAATTAACCAACTTCTTGCACTTCAATTCAGTTATATGATATCACACACCCACATATAGGAACTATCAAGGCTAGTTAAAGAAAAACATGTTATACTTAAGTATTCCGTAAAATGTAAAGTGTAATGTAAACATGTTATTGCTACATACATATAGGTATACAAAAATCCTGCATAAAATCCAATTAGGCATATTACTTTTAAAGGTTAGTAAAGTTACATCAAATAAATAAATATTTCAACCTTCATCTGTCTATCAGTATGCAACAATCAATTATTCGTGGGAAGATGAAGGTTTCATTACTTCTCTGTAATTAATTATTCATGTACAATTATATATGATATGATATATGAGCTGTGATAGCCTAATGGTTGAAACTTGCCCTGTCGATCGGGAGGTCCGAGGTTCAAACCCAGGCACGCACCACTATTTTATGTGCGTATTTTAAATTAATTATCACAGCTTTTCGGTGAAGGAAAACATCGTGAGGAAACCTACACACCCGAGAGTTCTTAAAAAAAAAAAAAAAAGTTCTCGGAGGTGTGTGAAGTCCACCAATTCGCACTTGGCCAGCGCGGTGGACTATGGGCTAAACTCTCTCATTGTGAGAGAAGACCCGTGCCCAGCAGTGGGACAATAATGGGTTAACGATTGATACAATTATATATATGACTAGCACACCCGCGCGACTTCGTCCGCGTGGACCAGAGGTTCACAAGCTCATTTCGACGGGTAACTAGTAATTTTAATAAGCCTTAATTATTTTTATCGCATGCATTTTCACATTAACCTAAGTGTCACAAATCCTTTCATATCGATGTTGCAAACCTAAATTATTCTCATATCTGTATACCTAAATGAAATGAGAATAGCTTTTAAATATAACTTTTTATTTAGGTCCATTTTATTGAAATTCACATACATTAGCGTTAATTTCCCATTGTCCCAAGGTGTCCCCGGAGCGGGTCACAGCGCTGCCAATAGGACAATCGCCCGAATTGCCTCTTGATTTAACGATAAAGGGTCGCGCTCGATAACAGGGACAATGGGCCTGGCACCGCCTTATGCGCGAGTTTTGAACAATTTGCTCACTTTGTGTACTTATCACGGCTTACATTTATATGAGACATCATAGCCCTCGGGACTAGCAATGCATCTGTGATTGAGTCCAGATTGAATTTTGTTTCGTGTGAAGTAGCTTACAGATGTCCATGGTTGGCATTTTCCACTTACTTTCAGATGATTATCTCATAGAAACTTAAGATACAGAAATGCTTATCAATATCATGATGAGAAGTTGTCTCGTGACTAGATTCTCTATGCATTTCAATTATATCAACAAACACGTCCATGTCCGGATATATTAACGCGGTTTGATTATTAAAACATATTCAGCTTTGATTATATAGCTCACTTGATCTTATGACGATATGTAGACATGGGTTCTTGACCATGGGTATCTGCAACAAACCCAAAAATTGTAATGAGACTTACAATTAAATTTATGCTGATACCTTTAAAGATTTAGTCGAAATACAGTATCGAAGGAATCATTATAATTTAAAAAGCACTACTGAAACACGAATGTAAAAAAGTAGACATTTTTAATTTTTTCGTATTCTATTATAAGAAAAAAAAACAATATGAAACTAAGAAAATTGTGTATACTTGGATTTAAAAAGGAACCAGCTATCTTGCGACATCGATTGAGACACGGAAATGCAATTTGCATCTTTTCAAATATTAACTTTATAGCGGAAGCAGATCTCGGCGGCTCCTCGGATGCGATCGCAAAAATTTTAATTACTGTTACAAACAAAACAAAATCCATAAATCGACGGAACAGGACGAAACTTTACGGACGCCGCCATAAAATTTCATAGCCACCTCGAATATAATGCGATTGAGTTCTGAATAATTTATCAGTATTATTCATTACTTGCGAACCCTTTCGAATAAGTGCGAACTTCTCCAAAACTTTATTGTTTACACCGTTCACTTTGGGCGCGTCAAATAAATTGTTTCTTTGTCCCGTTCTATTGTTCTTTGGTTATTTGGCGTCTCTTTCGAAAGCCATGGCATGGAGGTTCTGGCTTCCCGTCTTTATTGGATTGATTTCGTTTTGCCGCTTTTTACGTTTTGCGAATTGGTCGCACCGTTACGTTGCCATTTTCGCGCACATTGCTACAGATGGGTAAATTTAATATTGTGTCACGCGGATGTACATTTAAGGGGTGTTTTTAACGATTCCTCTTATTTTACTGGATATTAAAAAGCAACGAATAAGGTTTTTTATTTGACAATATTTAACAGTCACATAATGTTTTTTGTATATTTTGCGTTTAATAATTTATTGAGGAAATAACAACAATAAAATAATAAGATTCAGAGGCAATATGATCTTAAATATATTTTTTAATACATTTTATTCGAATCTGTCATTAATCTTGCAATATTGTGCAGTGTGGACAAATCTACAACCAATAGAAAATAATAATCGAGTCGTATCTACCACACAGATATGTTTTATTTATTTAAGCCTCAAAGCGTTTTAAATCTGCTGAAAGGATTTTTGCTTTTTCGCGATATTTTCTTTAAAAACATCAATGTTGGAGCGTTGGAGCAATGGATTTTTAAGTAGTTTCGCTAAGTCCCTAAGTGATGTTCGAAAGAGACTGGCATTATTATCTTGCCATTTACAGATGAAGGCCTTATTGTCTCTTCATACATTTATGCATTTGGTTTATTTACATTAGCTAGTTATTTGGGGTAAAAGGTTCGTTCACCTTAACTATGACCTTAACAGTAATTACTTGAGTATTTTTTATTATTCATTTAAAGTAGTTTTAGGAATTATAATTAAAATGCATTTGAGCTACGATAATCAAATTAATACATTTTTATCCACTTTGGTAAGAACTTTATACAGATTTGTAATTTGAGCACGTACATCGTTCTTGAAAATGGCACTTGAAAATCAACAAAAGAGTGCTTTCTGAATCTCCAACATACGAGTTCAATTATCTCTGCTAATAGCAGGGACTCAAAGAGATTAAGCCCTAAATATGTTTTAACTAGCCGAACTTGGCCGTCCTTTACGGGAGTGTGACTATGTCCTAGGCACACTTTAATTAAGTTAATTAACAAAACCCATTTTGTAAAGTCATCACAGTTAACCTTTCTTTAATCCCAACTGCTTTTGTTATGTCACGAATGGTCTGTGGCCTTTGTTTAATTATTTCAAGACTTGTTTAATCCAAATTTACAAAAGAAAAACATCGTAATGTTTATTTTAGTTGTTAAGAAATATTTAAAGTTAGGTTATTATAAATTAAGATACACATTGTATGATAAACTTAATTTATCTAAGATCGGTTTATACTTGATCGGTCTTTATACTGAAATTGATATCAGCTTTTTATAAGCCAGATATCATCAAGTAGGTATTGCATACAAATCTTAGAAACATTCTCATGTTCCCTTAATGGATATTGCATGTTTGTAAGTATATCATTAATTAAATAACTGATAAGTTATTTTACTACGTGCGATGTGACTACTTACAGAGTCAATTGTTATCAGCAACAATAAAGATCTGTTTAGATAATATTATTAGGTCAGAGGTACGAGCGAGGAATGATAACAATATTATATTAACATGCACTTTATTATAGAACGGATGTGATTTCTTATGACCGCTCAATGTTTATCTATATTTATTAATACGTGAAGAAAAACTTGGGGTACATTTTTAACTTGCTGCAGACGGAGTACGAAATTTTGCACGGTTATAGTTGACGTAGAGAAAGAGTCTCTCATCAACCCATTATTAACACACTGCTGGGCACGGGTCTTCTCTTAGAATGAGAGAGTTAGGCCATAGTCCACCGCGCTGGCCTAGTGTGAATTGGTGGACTTCACACATCTCCAAGAACTTTTTTTTTAAGAACTCTCGGGTGAGTAGGTTTCCTCACGATGTTTTCCTTCACCGAAAAGCAGTGATAATTAATTTCTAATACGCACATAAATCAGTGGTGCGTGCCTGGGTTTGAACCTCGGACCTCCCGATCGAGAGGCAAGTTTCAACCATTAGGCTATTACTGCTCTTTTCAACCATTAGGCTATCACAGAGAAAGAGTACGGAATGTTAATATTCTTTTCAAATAATGCATATGACATATATAAAATTAACTAAAAACACTTTACACACACTACCTTGCATTTGAAACAAACATAATAAACGAAATAGAACATTCAATGTCTTACTATGAAAACACATAACGTCAAAAATGTCAGATATCTTTGTCAAAACACTCGCTATTGCTTTTAAATGCAGCTTAGCTAATTAAACCTCTTTTTATCTTTAACGGGTGCGTTCAAAATAACCTGAAATTTATTACAATTTATTTGAGTTTGAGAAATATTCGTGTTCTTTGGACAATATGAAGTTTAGTTTAGTAATTTATTTAAATTACGGTCAAATTTCGACCGATGTGACCGGTGACTAGTATTATATTAATTTGCACTTTATTTTACAACGGATGTGATTTCTTATGACCGCTTAATGTTCATTTGTTATTAACACGGTTTTATTAGCTTCGGTTGTATGTATAGGTTTCTATCGTGTTTGTCCCTGTAGTTCCGGCAGCAAAATAGGACTACGGTACCCTCTGCCTGTCGTAAGAGGCGACTAAAAGTGGCTTCCGGGATTGCGGGCGGGAAGAGTGGGAGTTCGAACTGTCCGGCCAAGCGACCCCGGGAAGGACGGCGGCATGTGTGGTTGTATGCTGCCGTAAAGACCAGAAGGTGCGGTAAGCAGTTCAGGCCCACCAGGGAAGAGCCCGAAGGGCAACACGCTGAGAACATCGGCGGCGTTCAATTGGAGTTCCCGGAGTCCTCTTCACAGTGCCGAGGTCGGCCACCAGGGTGGTTTTAGTGCTGAAAGAATCCCACATAACCCGCGTCGCTCCCACGACGTCGGGTACTTTCTGAAAGCTTCCCCCTCGAAAACAAAAAAAAATAGGAATCTTACGAAATCTTATCTTATCAAATGGCGGATTAATTTGAATTTTTTCATACTTATCAAGGATCGATGACATGCAATAATATGGAAAAAAATATCCCGTTATTTTTTACAATATATCGCTTTTAAAGCACATTAAACTAAAAAGTAACAAATATTTCTTAAAATGCTAGCTAAAAACAATAATGAACGAAAATATTAATATTATTGTGAAAAAAAAACGTGGGGCGTAGGACATGATATAATTTCGGTACTTTAATATACGACAAATATAGCACAAAGCGCTCCACGCTTTTTGTACAATAATTATAGTATTTTAGTTTATTATTGTGTTTACGTTAATTAAAGAATTATTCAGAACCTTATAGCGTTGTTGCTTTCTATTGTTACAAAGCGGTTTGTAAAAAATAATAACATCATGAATAGAGTGAAGCTACAATTTTGGGTTATAATAGTCAAATGCAGCAACGTTTGACAATGTTAACAAGGAGCATGTTTGGAGTGGTTTCAGCGTAATTGAATTGGTGGTTTCGACTAAATTGCCGAACAGTATCACCACACTATCAAGCAACCTATCCGGTACTCATTCTACGTAGTCAAAGCAAAACTACCCGCTTCTTATATTCTGAAAAATATGCATTTTCAAGTCTTTTGCGCTATTAATTACTATAATAGCAGAAATAGAACAGTGGATAGCCTAATGGTTGAAACTTGTCCTCTCAATCGGGAGGTCCGAGGTTCAAACCCAGGCACGCACCACTGATTTATGTGCGTATTAGAAATTAATTATCACTGCTTTTCTGTGAAGGAAAACATCGTAAGGAAACCTACACACCCGAGAGTTCTTTAAAAAAAAAAGTTCTCAGAGGTGTGTGAAGTCCACCAATTCGCACTTAGCCAGCGCGGTGGATTATGGCCTAAAACTCTCTCATTTCGAGAGAAGACCCGTGTCCAGCAGTATAATGGGATAACGACGACGAATTACTATTATAACTGAATCTGGTATCACTACCAAAGTTATATCCGTGATACTGCAGAGCCAAATCCATTGCAGTCGCTTCAGACCCTATCAATATTTTTACTTAGGTAAGTCGAACTGCGCCCAATGTTCTGCATCAGTATAATATTTCATTACAGTACATGCAGATACCCGTGTCAGGTTGAACGGAACGTATCGACGTAATTGCCCATCCCGTGTGGGTAAGTGGTAAGAGTGGCGATTACGGTAATTACCCTTAATTGAACTGATTGGCGAGATGGCTTGATTGCTTGTAGTTTCGAGAGTACACTTGAACATCTGTAAATATCTGGAGTGGGTACAACTAATAGTACCGAATTAGACTTTTGTAGTCAACCCATTATTGTCCTACTGCTGGGTACGGGTCTACTCTCAGAATGACAGAGTTTTAGATAGCCGATTGCGAATTGGTGGACTTTACCAGAACTTTTTTTTAAAGAAGTCTCGGGTGTGTAGGTTTCCTCACGATGTTTTCCTTTATCGAAAAGCAGTGATAATTAATTTCTAATAAGCTCATAATTTTAGAAATATCAGTGGTGCGTGCCTGGGTTGAACCACGAACCTCCCGATTGAGAGGGCAAGTTTCAACCATTAGGTTATCACTGCTCTAGACACTGATTTAGAATTTTAGGCTCCCCAAAGGCATAAAGAAACCTTGCTCTCAGCATAGTTTTACCGATATATACCTATGGTAAAAATTGAAAAAGCGAGAAATACTTATTAAAGTAGCTTGTAAAAAATAAATAAAACGCTAAAAGGTTACAAGATAAACACTAAAAAAATTGTTATAAAGTGAATAAAAATTCCTGACTTCTACAGGATACTGTTAAAAAAAGAGCGCGTACCATTAACAGCCCTAAATATAGATCTGTGAACTGTCGTTTATTTTTGACTGTAAGTTGTTAACGAGTTCATTCATCTTGCGTCCTTGTTTGTTGCTAGGTGCTCGTACAGATGCCTTTTGCAATGAGATATTTAAGCCTTGGCGCATGGTCTGTTTCCTGATCGGGTTTCCTAATTAAAAAATCTGGTTCAAAATTCCGTAGGACATTCGACTTGTGGTTGTGCTGGACTTAGCTGTGCCTAAGTTTTGAACTGTACATTACATTTTTTCTTCAGAAAATAAACGGACGTGTCCACCTTGACAAAAATATTGTTTAAGTGACTTGAGTTCAAGTTTTCTATTTTGAAAATCAAAACAGCTATTCTGTCAGCGTCAATAATCCTACATATTATAATTCTCGTTCCATTAACATTTTAAGTATCATAGTTGATCCCATGAGGTCATGGAACAAGCCATCTGATAGTACTATGATCACTTTTGACCATTGACTAATTTATTCCAAATAGTTATTCTACATGATCATGGCTAAGTTCCAACGACTTTAATAAGTGTCTTTAAATAACATACATATCATCAAAGTAGATCTCTTTTAAACCAATTAATTCATTAAATGATGGCAATATCATTCCCCCGTCGTGTGCATCGGGAGAGATTACAGCAATTACCTCTGATTGTTCTGATTCCATGGCTTTATTTCTGGCGAATGTTATGAAGATAAAGATTTTTTTGTTTGTAACGAGCATGTAAGCATTTGTTGGTATGTGGACTACACGGAGATCTGCAATTATACCACAATTATGTCAATAAGCATATAATGTGATACGTATCCGCGACCTCTTCTTTTAAATTTTACAGTTTTGTATAATTTTTAGTAACTATACATATATGCACCTAGATATGTACATTTTAATCTACATCTCTTTGTTTTTTGGAGGATAATCACTAAGAAGGTTAAAAATAAGAATATACTTTGTGCATGTACGGCATCAGTTTAGATTTAATATGTCTGGAAAGTAAATGTAATATTTCCTTTACTAAGGAAAAACCTTGAATACAACTACTAATTATAATTAGTGACATATGCAATAAAAGTATATAATTTACATTTTCATCACATTACGGAATGTATTTATCTTTAGCGTAAAATTATAGTTGATTGAACTTTTCATCAGTTTTAATACGTGAAGCAAAAACTTGTGATTCGTTTTTAAGATACTTGCCGCAAACGGAGGAGTATGAAATTACGCATTGTTATTGTTGATGTAGAGAAGGATTGCGCAATGCTAATATTTTTTTCAAATAATGCATAAAACATAAATAAAATCAACTAAAAATACATTAGCAACACATTCTGTATCAAGTTGATTACAGACGTTCATGAGCGGCAGTGTCCACTTACCATCAGATGGACTGCATGCTCGTTTGCTACTTCAATCAGAAAAAAAATTATAATAACATTATAGGGTCTATAGGTAAAAATAGATGTAACGGCAATTACAATGCAGTCAAAATATGAACCGAACTTCCCTTAGAATTCCAAGCACGCTTCACACACAGTATCAAGAACGAATGACCGCTATTTGGATATTTGCTTAAGCAACTCAGGTACCGAGCCTGTACAAATATGGCTGAAAAAAAAATCCCGCTCGGTCGCCGGCCTGAGTCAATCAACTATAAAAAATGTATGTCTATAAAGATAATTAAATAGACGCTCGCTATGCTCATAGTACTTATGATTTTCATGCCATGTGTTGTGCATGCTATGCTATGCCATGTGTATTTTCATGCCATGTGCTGTGTTTGCCATGCCATGCCATGTGCATATTCGATTTTCATGCCAAAGAGTTGCAGACACCCATATCCAATTTTCGGTGCTTTTCGGTGAAGGAAAACATTGTGAGGACAACTACACGCCCGAGAGTTCTTTAAAAAAAAAAGTTCTCGGAGGTGTGTGAAGTCCACCAATTCGCACTTGGCCAGCGCGGTGGACTATGGCCTAAAACTCTCTCATTCTGACAGAAGACCCGTGCCCAGCAGTGGGACAATAATGGGTTGACGACGATATCCAATTTTCGATATCTGTTTGGCCTGGACTCGAACCCGGAATCAACTGCGCGTCAGACTGGTATAGTGTTTGACGACCCGCTTGGCAGAGTGGTTACCATATCGGTCTGACGCGCAATGGGTCCCGGGTTCGATTCCCGGCCAAACAGGTATCTGAATGATGAGTTTGGATTCATGTTCTGGGTCTGGGTGTTTGTGTATTCGTCTTAAGTGTGTTCATGGTACCCATGACACAGGAGAAAATCCTACCTGTCCTCCGCTGCTTGGGCCGCTAAAATGTATTCAGTTATTATTAAGCACGCACTACTACCATTTTTTAACCTATAACCAATCTCGGGTCTGTTGGAAGAGATTTCTTTAGAAATAAGCAGTACTTTTGCACTTAGTCTATTGTTACTTTTGTAATCCTTTATTTGAATTCCTTGTGTGTGCATAAATAAATAAATAAAATAAATAAATGTTATAGCAGTTTATCAAAACAAATAAAGTATCTTTTCGTATGTTACCATTAAAAGTTAATACGATTATAAATCGACTTCCGACCATTGATAGAGAGCTAGTGATTTGCTGAGGTTATATGTTTTACAACTTTACATAGCATAAGGCTGAATTAGTGATCATATTTTTTTCTAAATCTTATTTGTTTTAGCAGACTCCCTAATTTTCAAAATAATAAATCGACAATTTTTTTGTGAATTAGTTTATTTAAAAATATGTATATGTAGGTAATTATATGTATAATAAACTCAAAAGGTATGAGAATATTTATTAAAATTAAACGTTCCTTCTGCCTACTTTGGGATCGGCCCCATTGATTCCTATCTTAATTCAGTTAGATCGGATGTTGAATATTTTATCCCAATCGTACTCCCCTTAAATAGCAACGTAACTGAGTACCAGCGAGGGTGCTTAAGGGAAGAGAATTGGTGGAGAATTGATTATTTATTTCGGGATTCGATAGAAAGGCATAATGTTTTCTTTGTCTATTTTTAGATCAACAAATTTTTGGTTAACGGCATATATAATTCACGCTATTGTGAGTTAATGTAAATATTCGTACTAGTCACCCGTCACATCGGTTGAAATTCGACCGTAATTTAAATTAAAAAACTTCATATTGTCAAAAGTAGTAAGAATATTTCTCAAATTCAAATAAAATGTAATAATTTTCAAGTAATTTTGAACGCACTTGTTAAATATAAAAAGAGATTTAATTAGCTAAACCGCATTTAAAAGCAATAGCGGGTATTTTGACAAAAACGATGACATTTCTGACGTTGTGTTTTCATAGTAAGAATGTTATATTTCGTTTATTATTTATGTGTTTGTGACAAATGCACGGTAGTGTGTGTAATGTGTTTTTTGTAAATTTTATGTATGTTTTGCATGTATGTATTATGTGCACTATAACTGTGCAAAGTTTCATGCTAATCCGTCCGCGGCAAATTAGGTACTTAAAAATGCTTCACAAGTTTTTGCTTTATGTATTAATATATAGATATTCAGACATTCGTACTTAATTATTATGGAAAAACTAACAAAACTACGTTCAACGCCCCCCCCCCTTCCACTTAAAAAAAATATATTACCATTCCACAAAACGGTCACCGTTTATGTTTTAACCCATATTCCAACTATGTTGCCTTTTAATGTGTCTTTAAAAATGTGTGATTATTCCAGAACGACGCTCATTTCGCAATTAGTTTATTTATAGGATCGAAATTGCTAGTGAGAATGCAGTTCATCTGATGATAAGAGACGTCCGTCACCTACATGCTTGGACACATGTAAGAAACTTTACATGCTACAGAAGTTCTATCTAAAATCAATCACGATTTCATCGCTTCTACATTGGTAGAAGCGATGAAATCGTGATTGATTATAGGAGGTTGTTTCGGGGTTAACGGGACAATTATAGGAGGCGACCATCTTAGGCATTGGCCTAAGATGGTCGCCTCCTATAATTGTCCCGTTTATTAATACCAGATGCTGACATAAACGTATATTACAGCGACAATGCATTCCGTTGGCAACAGCTGATAAGGGAAGTGGACACTTGATAGCGGAAACGCTCTGATTGCATTGGTGCGTTGTTGGGTCGGTTAACAGATAGATTCGTTTACACATGACCTGAGCGTATCATGCTCACGAGCGATACACAATCTTCCAAGGGTACGTTCGTCAAAACATCCCTTAAAAAGTCAATAATAAATGGTACTGGAAACTGTCTGTCTACGAGAAGTTACTACTATGCACATAATCAGGATCCAAAAGGGGTTGACTTAAACAATGAGTTTTTTATCTCTGATCGAAGTAGCAAACGAACATGCAGTCCACCTGACGGTAAGTGGTCACTGCCGCCCATGCACATATGTAAGCAACTCCAAATAGAACATGGGTGCTTTGTTACACCCGAGGTCGCCTCATATAAAAGTGTGCCGGCAACCACACACTTCCATCGAAACGTAAGAACTGCTTCACGCTAAAAATAGATGTGGCGGTGGTACTTCCCCGGTCAAACTACGCTGGTTCTACCACCTCTAAACCACCAATGAGTAACAGAAACTAAAACTAAATTGTTTACTAAACAGTGATAGAAAATCGGTCTTCCATGTGGCTGCTACTATTTGTCGTGCCTTGTCACAGTAAGCCATATGTTTATCAAGTGATAGAAATGTATGTATACCACCGTGCTTTAAGTGCAAATTTAATGTTACCTCAAAATAATTAATGTTCATGTTTCCGCCCATAGTTACAAAGTAAATTGCAAGTTTGACGACCGGCGTGGCGGAGCGGTTACCACACCCCGGTCAGTCGCACAATGGGTCTCGGGTTCGATTCCCGGCCAGACAGATATCTGAATGATGAGTTTAGATTTATGTTCTGGGTCTGGGTGTTTGTGTATTCGTCTTGTGTGTGTCCGTGGTACCCACGACACAGGAGAAAGTCCTTGTGTGGGGCTATGAGTATAGAAACCGTGTGTGTGTGTAAAAGTTAAATCCGAAAATAGGAACATAAGCCTTCAACGCAGGTAAATTGCGTTATTATGAGCGAAAATTTAATCAATTTTTTTAGAGGAAACGAAATAAACTTGTACTAAGGAATGTGAATTTACACTCCTTAGTACAAGTTTATTTCAAGAGGAAAACACGAATTTGCAATTTTTAAAATCGAAGGCTGGCAGTACCTTAACATCAGGTGGTCTGCATACTCTGTAGATACCTAGTACACAGTCTGTAGGTACACAGTCTGCGTAACCGAGGTACCAAGCAGTAGTTAGTAACAGAACTTAGTAGTCAGACATTTGTGGAATAGGTAACTAAATTAAAACAATGATAGCATAGTTCACCAAACTTCGTCAATAAAATTAATCGCTGTACAACAAACAAGTTTGACAATCACATGCGTCATGCGACAGGAAACGGTAAATGCGAAGATAAACATAAATAAGTAAACGTTATAGATTATTGTAATCTATTCATAAATTTCATACAAATTAACGATTAGGTACGTGTCGGCAAACGTTACTGCTAGATATTTATTTATTGATGCACTTATAAGTAAAAGAAAATGAAAAGATATAGAATAATTACAATTAATTGCCAAGAGACTGATATTTGTAAATGGTCGTAAACAAGGAAGTATCAGATGAGCATGCACTCCCATTGATCGTAAGTGGCTATTGCCGCCCATGGACATCTGTAATAACCCCAGATAAGATCAGTCTTTCCTAAGATTTGCCACAAATATCTTGCTACCTTTGAGGACTAAGTTAGAACGCCTAGGATAGGCAAGTCTTTCTTAATACACCTTCAATATGTTTTTATTTGACTGAAGTAGCAAACGAGCATGCAGTCCTGATGGTAAGTGGCCACTGCCGCCCATGGACATCTGTAATCAACTTCATACAGAACATGGGTTCCATCTGAAGTCAATCACAGATGTGTTGCTACTCCCGAGGACTATGATGGTCGCCTCATGTGAAAGTGTGCCGGCAACCACACCCTTCTATCGAAATGCAAGAACTGCTAGAAATAGGTGTGGCGGTGGTACTTCCCCGGTCGAACTACACTGGTTCTACCACCTTTAATATAGTATATATAATATAGTAGCGCATATTACTGTTATTAGGCAGAAATATGTACATAGGCGTGACAGTGAAAGCAGAACAGCGATAACCTAATGGTTGAAACGGGGGGTCGGAGGTCCAACTGGTCCGACCACAGATTTTTCTAAAATTATGTGAATATTAGAAATTAATTATTTCTGCTCGACAGTGAAGGAAAACATCGTGAGGAAACCCACACACCCGAGAGTTCTTTAAGTTCTTAGTGGTGTGTGAAGTCCACCAATTTGCACTTGGCCAGCACGAGCAGTGTTAGCCTAATGGTTGAAACTTGCCCTCTCAATCGAGAGGTCCGAGGTTCAAACCCAGGCACGCACCATTGATTTATGTGCGTATTATACATTAATTATCACTGCTTTTCGGTGAAGGAAAACATTGTGAGGAAACCTACACACCCGAGAGTTCTTTAAAAAAAAAAGTTTTCGGAGGTGTGTGAAGTCCAGCAATTCGCACTTGGCCAGCGCGGTGGACTATGGCCTAAACTCTCTCCTTCTGAGAGAAGACCCGTGCCCAGCAGTGGGACAATAATGGGTTGACGACGACAGCACGATGGACTATGGCCTAATACTCTCTCATTCTGAGAGCAGAGCCGTGCCAAGCAGTGAGACAATAATGGGTTGTGTCGTCAAAATAGGTGTGGCGATGCTGATTTCGTGTTCGAATCATGAAGAGTTCTTCTATCATGAAACCTAGTACTATCATGGGTAGAATTTCATTACTACATAATGTTAATTAAAAACATTCATTTTCATAAGGAGGAAAATATGAAAATACCAGAAGGATACTGAAAATGTATTTTTTTATATCCGTGTTTTATATCTAATATATAAAATTCTCCTGTCACAGTTTTTGTTGCCATACTTTTTCGAAACGGCTTGACCGATTTTTACCAAATTTTATATGCTTATTCAGTAGGTCTGAGAATCTGCCAACATCTATTTTTCATCCCCCTAAATGTTAGGGGTAGTACAACCCTAAATTTTATTTTTTAGACAAAATTTTTAATTTCTATTTTTTTATGATACAACATACAAAAATACATATAATCCTCAATTCTACGATCAACTCTTATTTTAGAAATTACTAGGAAATTATTTATATGGCAAAACAACGTTTGCCCCGGCAAACGTTGTTTTGCCATATGAATAATTTTCAGGTAGTAATTTGTAATAATAACTCAAAGAAACATTACTATAGCTACATACAACGTATACTAATTAAATAAATAATTAACATATTAAAATTAGAATAAATAAATAGTAAAATCCAAAGGTAATAAGTAATTATTTTCTATTTCTATTTCTAAGTCTGAGTAATATTATAAATGGGAAAGATCATGAGGATGTATGTTACTCTTTTACGCTAAAACTACAAATATGTGAAATTTGGCACATAGATAGTTTAATACTCTGATAAACCTTTTTCCGTCATTAAATATTCGAATGGGTGAAGAAATAACTAAACAAATCGGTAATGCCAGAAATGTCTATTAATTGTTACATGCGTGACAAAATGTGTGCAGCCATATGATAACGTTATCAAAAACTGATTTGACAAAGTTATGTTAACTTATCTTTTATCTATCAGTTGAAATGAGCAGATAAGGACCTCAGTGGTCTTGAGCGGACAAAATATAGTAAGATATGATTATATTGTGTTTGTTTAGTTTACAAATATGTCATAGTTAAATTATAATAATAGAGTCTTGGTTGTCAGCCATCAGTTGTGCTGTTTTGTTTGCGCTGTCTTAGCCTAATACTAGCAATATGCCAGGTGTTGTTCTGGTTGCCGGAAAACTTTCACATGGCGCGACCATCATAGTCCTCGGGAGGAGTAATGCATCTGTGATTAACTTCAGATGGAACCCATGTTCGGTATGAAGTTGATTGCAGATGTACGTGGGCGGCAATGACCATTTACCATCAGGTGGACTGCATGCTCGTTTGCTAATTCAGTCAGATAAAAAAGGTGTCCCCATTAACGCGGATTCCTGATATTCGGGAGCCTGGGAACGAATAAATTTACTTAATACTATCAACAATTGAAAAATACAAATAAACATTTCAAACATGTATGCTCATTTTTATATGAGCATTTTTTATACCTTTTAATTTTCTCTGTGTTTCTACGTGAAAATAATATTCGGAATAAGTACCTACCTATATACACAGTAATAATATATAAAATTCGCAAACGGCTTAACGCTTGCATTAGATAGACCCCCAAGCACATGAGCTAAAAGTTTCTATTAACATAATATCTTTATCTGGTTTTTCTTGGTAGTATTTAATCTAAATGTTTTTTTCCTCGTTACACTATTTCCTTATTTTTGAACGCTAAATATATTTCTTTTGGTTTTCCATCTCACAGACAAATAATGGAAAAATAATGAAATAGACAAATAAATAAATCTAATTTGTGTATAGGTAATAGGTACTACTAGTCTCTATAACACTTAAAAAAGTTGTACTACGATGTCGACAAAAGAGAATGGAAAGGGCATGGATACTTAACTTTACTAATCCTTTTCACCGAGTTTAGGTACTTGGTTGTTTGTACTAACTTCAACATTAGCTCGAAATGAAAGTGAAATACACAAACAGCTGATTGCGTGATTCAATTTATGCGTTGTTGTTGTCGCATCTCATATCAGCCAGCGAGCGCGAATATTATCAAACGCGTCGAACGGATGCGCGCATCTCTGCCGCATCCCGTTTCACTCCGTCCTCCAATCGCCTCCGACCTCCGAAACGGACCTCAACACCGCGAACGATACTCCTCGATTCGTTCAGTCAGTCGTACTTCGGCCGGCGTTCGAGACGGACGTGCGCTCCGATCGTCCGTGCAGTGCGCGAGCTTTCGAATTATACCTGTGGATTGTTAGTGGATTGTGCTTTGATCAAACATATTACGTTACTGTCGTGGTGGAAAGTTCTGGAGTTGTGCCCGCCGGGATCTTCAACCGCCGACGTTCAAGGTCTGTGTTATATGCTTGGCGAATAGTAATGCGATTGGATGCATTCGGAATGTCACTTGTCCACTATATGCTGTTGTTTTGCAAAGTTTGCGCTGAGGACATGATTTATCCAAGTTGGTGTTAAGTTCGTTGACTCCTTCCTCACTCGGCTCGTTCTTTACAATAATTGTTTTTTATTCATTCGCTTCGGTGCGTCGCGTTCGACTGTTTTGTACGGGTTCGATTACATCCGATATCGATAGTTTAATAGATAAGTAGGTAGATACGTAATCGATTTAACGTATTCATGATCTGACGTGTAATCGAGGGATTTTGCTAATCAGTTTCTTAACCGCAAGTATGAAATATCATTAAAATCGAATCACGCTCACCTTTGGTGGGTATTCAATATTCCGAGAAGTTAAGCTGTTCCAACGTAACATCACACGTTAAGTAATCTTCGATCACACACGATATAGGCCCCTGAAGGTATAAGCGGAGGGTTCAGTATCTCATAATGTTATTATCTACGCCGTCTCCGTATGCAAACTGTTTAATGCGAACCCGTTCATAATAATTCAAATGAGGAAAAGTGAGACCAGACGAGAATTCATTGAACGTTCCAATTAATTGTCATAGTACTAATATGTATATTATATGTCGCGTCACATAGGTATACTAACATTCTAAACTGTTACTTTATCCGGTAAAAGTGTTAAATTTAAGTTTAATGTAGGCATAAATTTTAGCTCACCAATAGGCTCGACATGCAAGTTTCAAAAGTACCTAATTAAATACAAAAGTTTTTTAGATCCAAACAGTATAGATACCACAGCGTTATTGTATCATACAGAGTTATATTTAGATAGTACCTGATCAAATACCATTGCGGATGAAAGTGAGGGTAAATTAAACATGAAAAGAACACTAACTTTTTCATAAAACAACATTCGATATAAGGTGCAGAGTTCTTATATGATTACATTATTTTACGCATCGCTTATGCTGCTTAAAACGTTCAAATAGTCAAAGAAGTACCTAAATATAACAATAGGTCCGTTTATAATTGTAATAAAATAATACCTATAGTAAGACAATTTGAAATTAAATAAATATAATATTTTTATAAAAAATACCGATGTCAAGGTACTTAATTCAAGGATGCATTTTAATTATCTAACGTTAATTAAATATTTAGGGAAATATAAAGTAATGGAAAAAATCTAATCGCTTATTTCATGAGAAAAAACTAAAACTACACATTTACCTAACTAGATACGTTTCCTTTGCAAAGTCATGTGCGTTGAATTAAATAATAATTATTATACTTCATACTAATATTATAGAGGCTAAAGTTTGTGAGTGTGTTTGTTTGTTACTTCTTCACGTCTAAACGGCTGGAGCTATTTTCATAAAATTTGGTATGGAGTCAGCTGTCACTCTGGATTAATATGTAGGCTACTTTTTATTGTAGGAAAATATCTTATTCCCACGGAACAATCGATACATCGATTTCTTAATCGCGGTCGAAGCTTCGGAGTTCAGCTAGTCATACATATGCTGCTTGAATTCAATAATTGAATAATTCAAAAAGGTTAATTTTATTAGAGACCTAGATAAAAGTCAAACAAAGCTTTTACTTTATATCTTTATGTCAAAGTAATAAAAGTTAAAAGACCATTAACCACAGAGTAGGTAGTTAAAGAACCAAGTTTTCAATTGTAGATCTTTTATTGCCTAAAATTGTATCTTTGACTTAAAATGGATGAATTTTGAATTTTATGTTAATTAGCAAAGCATTACATTATATCATTATGGCAAAGTAGCGATAGTTATGTATTTGTCTTTAGTCAAGTAGGAGGTATTTTCTTTTATATTATTAACTAGGAGAATCGACGCGACTTCGTTCGCGCAGACTATAATGTAAACTATCCAACCATTATACATTTGAGCACCACTCCTGGACATGTCTCTCCCCCCATCCGTAATGGGGATTTGGTCAATAGTCATTTATAGTCAACAGTGGGTATTGATGCTATTCTGATAGTAGTCCCAAAAATTTTGCGACGACTGCTTTGCGTAAGGGTACACTGATCATTGTGCTGCGGCGGTGTCCAAGTCTTTCGTAGATATTGATATGTTCTATTATATTGTAGAACATTTTTTTGTTCTATTATCAATAGGTATCGCAGTGTATGCTATGAAAAAAAATTTTGACACTTAATCACATTACTCTAGTTTTAGCAAAGACGCCTTATATATTCTAATAATCAAAATAGCCTATGTCGCTCCGGGATAATGTAGCATTCTAAAGGTGAAAGAATTTTTAAAATCGGTTCAGTAGTTTTTAAGTTAATTCATGAAAAACATACAAAACTACAAAGTTTTCCTCTTTCTAATATTAATAAAGATTAGTATATATTATGAAGTTGACATATTTATTAAGATAACGTTTTATACGTTCATAGCACCACACTAGGAATTTCTGCTCTGTCGTGGGTGCCATGAACACACACAAAGAAGAATACACAAACACCTAGACCTTAAACCGAAATCTAAATTCATCATTTAGACATGTGTCTAGCCGGGTATCGAATCTGGCACCCACAGCGTGTCAGACCGGTAAGGTCTTCCATTCCGCTACGCGGGTCTTCAGATGCTTAATAAAATCCAGACACATGTGCTCATCAATGATGATGAACTTACTGTATCCTGGACCATTCAGGAGGAGTCAAAATTAGATTTCTGGTTTTCGCTATCAAACCTTTAAATGGCTCAACTTCAAAAAACGAAAATTCTGGACTTGCCAGTGCGTGTTAACCACGTAACCTTTCGTAAGGCTATCAACTTAGTTCTTTGGAGAGGCACTTGCGGTTGAACTCAGGCATGACTCCTGTCTTGATGGAGTCGGATACAGATGTCCACGAGCTATTATCACTTAACATTACGAAGACCTTGCACGTTTGGCGGGTCTATACAAGTAACACACATTTTGAACTGCATGTTGGTGCCAACACACTATTATTGTCCCACTGCTGGGTACGGGTCTTCTCTCAGAACGAGAGAGTATTAGACCACGGTCCACCGCGCTGGCGAATTGGCGGACTTCGAACGAAACGAAAGAACTCTCGGGTGTGTAGGCTTCCTCACGATGTTTGCCTTCACCGAAAACCATGCATGTTACGGTTACTATGTATATTGCGTAAAGCAAACCAAGCCAGGTGCAAAACACAGTATTCTCTCCACCTTGTTACTCTAGTGCGCGTTGGCTCAGTGGATTGAGAGTAGATAGTGTAACTGTTCCAGTATATGTATGTGTCTGTTCCATACATAATGTACTAATGGCACATGTGATAGTAGAAGTTTGATGTGACACTGCTAACACTGCCAGAACATATACTGCTTATGCATCGAGCATCATATGTGTATTCTGATGAGATTAAAATTGGCGATTTATAGACGTTATGATAATATGACTTGCCATTAAAAATATTAGATTACTATATACCTAGTATACTCAATAAGGTAAATTATGTTACTAAGTTCAGTGATTAGCAATATTGCCTAAGGCTAGTGTCCCTAGTAGGCAAACTGTTAGCGGCGTACTGAATTTGCGACGTATTCCGACTTACTAAACCCTTCCATATATTTGAAACTAGCAGTGTGTGGATGATTTAGGAAATTGAAAGTTTTCATTCACATCGACCTACTCTTCCCATTTTGCTCCTGTGTCTTGTAAAAAACATATAACAATTTTTATTGCACTTCATCGTATACGACGGCGCATGCGGCATATACTGCGGGTGGATCAACATGAGGTTAATATTTTGCTCTAAAATATATCTAACCAATAAATATAATTGGCCTAAAGCCTTCCTCGATAAACGGTCTATTCAACACAAAAAGAATTTTTCAATTCGAACCAGTAGTTCCTGAGATTAGCGCGTTCAAACAAACAAACAAACAAACTCTTCAGCTTTATAATATTAGTATAGATGGAGTGTCCAAAGTTTGCTAGTTTGCGCTCACTTTACGCAGTTTGCAGCGTTACAGTATGACAAGGCGTACTAAACCGATACGTCCCAAATTCAGTCGACCGCGAACAGTTTGCCTACTGGGCACAGCCTAATTGTTGGTAAGTTAGGCATCTGAATCTTGGGGTTGGAAGTACGGATCCCGAACGAGCGTCTGTGATTTTTCGAAGTTGCATTATCATTTGCTTTAAAGGGGAATGAAACATCGTGGAAAAACCTAACAATTCTTGAGTTCTTACCTACTTAAAGGTGCCTGGCGTTCACAAATATGCACTTGGTCGGTTTGGGGGAACATAACCTATTCTACTCTTCCTAAGAGTTGGGATAGTAGCAGAAAGACGACAAAGACGAGAGACTTAAACACCGATCTATAAATGGATATTAATAATGTTGATAACTCTAAAGGGGTGTAATAAATATACTTATAACATATTTAGCGAATCATCAGATAAAACATAGAATGCTAATGCTAAAGTGTATAATATGAGCAATATACTTCTTGGTTATGACCTTCAAATGACTTAAACGTAAGGAAAGAGAAAGAAAAAGGTGCAAAATTATAATGTAATAAAATTATTAGTGAATGGAAATAAATAAATGAATCGGAAACTAGTAATCCGTAACTAAATTATTCTATTGCAAAAAACCAGTAGAGCTATTTCCGACCTTTGCTTAGTAACAATGCTAATGAAAGACTAATAGATTATAATTAAACTGCTATGTAATAACAGCATTCGTAAATAAAAGTGTAACTAGTTTCATTGTTCTATTTTTTTTATCTTACTGAAGTAGCAGTCCACCTGATGGTAAGTGGTCACTGCCGCACATGGACGTCTGTAATCGACTTCATAAAGAACATGGGTTCCATCTGAAGTCTATCACAGATGCGTTGCTACTCCCGAGGACTATGGTTGTCGCCTCACGTGGAAATGTGCCGGCAACCACACTCTTCCATCGAAACGCAAGAAATGCTTCACGCTAGAAATAAGTGTGGCGGTGGTACTTCCCCGTTCGAACTACACTGGTTCTACCACCTTCAAAATTATTTATTATTTAGTTTTTATCTGTTTTGTTTCTTTCATATAGACACAGATTCTAAACACTTTCCACCTTTATTAAGGGTTTATTGATTATTACTGCTCTGCATATCCATTAGTGTCTTAAGATTTGGTAGTTAGTATTATATTTATGCAAATCCGATATCCGAATCGAATATTTATTCAGTTTTTGAATAAATTAATATTTAGTCTATCGCTTAGCTGTTATATTTAGGCATAGTAAATATCCCAACTATGTAGGTAAGTATACGAAGATTTTTATAAAGTCTTTCGCCTATAAACAGTAATTAATGTCACGTTTTTTACAGTTTTTTTTTATATAAAAGATATTTTAAATTATTTCAATTATCAATATCAATAAATTCAATAAACAAAACGTGTGTAAATATTTTGAAATTAGAATGAAATATCTTAATGATCGTAATGATGATGTTGTACAATTGTTAGATATAATGAATATAGAAAAAACCCAACATATTTTAATAAAGAATTCTCCAAATTCAATAAGTCCAACGTGGAAAAATATTATGAAAGTAGAATAAAATATCTTAATTATCGTAATGATCATGTTGTACAATTTTTAGATATAGACAAAAGACAATATATTTTATTAAGAATTCTCCAATAAGAATGATCAGAATCCGTAAATAAAAATGGGTATAATAGTATCATGAGGAACGCCACAAGTTTATCTCCCGGTCCCTAAAATTTGCCTAACAACCATTTCATTGTCTCTCTAGATAGTTAATAATATGGTATCTCTATGATTTAACTTAATATGCTCACGCCATAAACGAAAACTATCCATTGTTGTGCCAGCTTCGATAACCATACAATACGAAAACCCGAATAATGGTTAGGGTTCCGTATTCAAAGGGTAAAGACGGACCCTACTACTAAGACCTCTCTCTCAGTTCGTCTGTCTGTCATCAGGCTGTATCTTGCTAACTGTGATAGCTAGACAGTTTAAATTTTCACAGATGATGTGTTTCTGTTGCCGCTATAACAACAAATACTAATAACAGAATAAAATAAATATTTACAGGGGGCTTCTATACAACATTGAAGGTAGTAGAACCAGTGTAGTTCGACCGGGGAAGTACCATCGCCACACCTAATTCTAGTGTGAAGCATGTCTTGTGGAAGGGTGTGGTTGCCGGCATACTTTTATATGAGGCGACCATCATAGTCCACGGGAGTAGCAACGCATCTGTGATTGACTTCAGATGGAACCTGCCCATGTTCTGTATGAAGTTGATTACAGATGTCCATGGGCGGCAGTGACCACTTACCATCGGGTGGACTGCATGCTCGTTTGCTACTTCAGTCAGATAAAAAAAACAAATGTTCATAATTTTTGTCGGATTTTATAAATAATTATACGGAACCCTTCGTACGAGAGTTCGACTAATACTTAGCTTATAATTTACTCTTACTAAGGCGTGTTATATGATGCTTATAAATAGAAACTTACGGTTGAAAATGAAATGAGGAGTTGTTGTGAAATACAACTATAATTACGGCCTAAAGTATGATGCGTTGGCGCACAATAAGATCCTATAGAGGTCACAACGTGTCAAGGAATTCCAACCATAATGGTATAGAGAGATACAATGATTGTATGAATAAACGGATACTCGGCTGTCATGGTAGAAACCACTTATTGTCGGAAATTGTGTAGTGTTGGTGTTGAAAAATAAAATTTGATGATTGCTTGTTGCGGTCAATAATAACGTAAAGTATCTTTAAGATGTGAAGTAGTAATTTTTTCAGACATAAGTTTTTTAAATAAGAACTACCTACCTATATTCGATATCTTACTCTTTTGCCGACCCGCGTAGCGGAGCGGTTACCATACTGGTCTGACGCGCAATGGGTTCCGGGTTCGATTCCCAGCCAGACAGGTATCTGAATGATGATATTCATGTTCTGGGTCTGGGTGTTTGTGTATTCGTCTTTTGTGTGTGCATGGTACCCGCGATACAGGAGAAAATCCTAGTGTGGTGCTATGAGTGTAGAAAGCGTGTTTCTCTTCCATTTTATGAATAAGAAGGACAAATCTTAGTAAGAATAATAGCTACCACCTGCGCAGTCTAAATGGCGCCACGGATAAACGAAATAGAAGCTTAGATGAAGCCAATATATCTTGCTACGACTTAAAGTAGAAAATAAAAGAAAGCGCTGGCTCTGTTCTAAAAGAAACACTCGAAGATAGATTTGAAGAAACACATATTATAAACTTTAAATGTTGATACGTATAGTGCTTGTAATGTTATTCTTAAGTCATATGATCATTTGTTATTAGAACATATTATGTTTATTGCCATTGGCCCGACTGTGTCCGAAGAAGGGCAAGTTAAATTATTCAAAAATAATAATTATAATGAAACGCGGTCTACCACATTAAGAAAAGATGTTGCTAAATTGCAACCGAGCTCTAACAACTTACATTCAAAACTGGCTCGGACAACAGAGAAATTACATATTTCATATCATATTAAATTCGGAAATGCATCGGATGACACTACAACACAAAGAATATGATAATAGGAGACTTACCCGCCTTAAAAAATCTTGCATTACTGTTTACGGTTGAAAGTTAATAGAAATCGTTTGTTTTTGTGCCATCTTTTGACCTCGTTCTGCTATTTATTTATATTTTTTATCCAGTGCAAGATGTTTTGTATGTAATAGCGTTTGATCGAGCTTGACCAATCTTTTTGTTTTATCTTCCCAACACTTTTTGTTTATACCCTATCGGTAAGTTCATACCGAAGCTGTTCCATTAAACGAAAAAATAAGCCAAGAACGCCAGTCATGGTTCTTAAGCTAACATAGAATTATGTTTGAAGAAGTTATAAGAAACGGTATTTTTTGCCGTAATAGTTGGACTCGTCATCGGCCTTGTGGCATTGTGGAGGGGTAAAATACAGACGATTATTACGAGTAGTTTTGTTTTGAGTAGTTTTTTTAATTGAATGTGTCTTGACGTATTTTCATATATTATTCATTTACGTGCTTCTTCGAATTTGTTATAAAACGCTTTAATTAACTAACATCTAAGTAGGTAAGTATACGATTTTATACTAGGTATATCTAATTTAAAACTTTACAAATGAATATCATTTAAGGGATCAAGCTCATCTGGCCGCAGAAATAGGAGATGAATAGTTGGTCTTAACTACCTAGCTACTAATAAGTCTTAAAATTTTGGACACATTTGGATTTTTAAAATAATCGATACATTAAATATCGTGCCGAAAATACTGACTCTATTTTCGGCATCGGCAGTAAGGACTGTTATATATCTTGACATCGTTATATGTATATCTTTAAGTTAAACGCTTATCGCTTTGGTCGTATTCGCTTGTGTACAGTGAAACCAGTTCCTAAAACCTAAGACCTTGGAGAGTTGGGCTATTAAGAAGGTGAAATGTCCGGTGACGAGCCATTTCGTGTCAATGAGTTTCCGAAATAGAGCGGATGCCTCGAGTTTTTCTCATTTCGATTGTCATCGATTGAACGAACTACAGAATTAATTGATTTATAAGAATGCAAGATTTTCTTAATAGAGAAATTAAAATTTGTTGTCATATTAACAATGATAAATGGATTAGTCTCATAGTCTAATGGATGTATATGAGAATAATATGAAGTATCATACTCATAAAGTAACATTTTTTTTATTTATTTATGTCAATGAGATCAAAAGGGTAATATTTTTATTGATAGGTTTTTTTCTTTATTATATTTGTGTTCCTTGATTTATTTTTATTATTTTCTTAACATCATCGTTATGCTTCATTTAGCAATTAGAATCATACGTAACTCAGTATTTTCTGTCTTAAAGATAGAATTTATTTGAATTCAGTAAACTATAATACCTTAGCATCCAATGTGGCGGGAAGGTCATAAAAGTTCCTATTTTCAACTTACGGGATTAACGTCGATTCAACACCTTAAATGTTTGTAAAGGTCCTGTGATAATGAAGTAAGACCCACATCAAAATTTTAATCCGGTCGTTAACGCAGTTATAAAACGAATACTCTTGACTTACCCGAAAGTTGTAGTGGGTTTAAACCGCCTATTTATATGATTAAGCATTAATAAAATGTTAATGTCTCGGGTAAATTGTAAAGTTTTAGTAAAGTTTAAGGGACGGATTAAGTTTGTATAGTCATAAACAATAGTCAAACGTCTAACTGGAACAATATACGTTGCTCCATATCCCACCGCTTTGTTTAAGAGGCAATCAAAATTATGCATACAGGCTTCCATATTTCTAAAATGTCAACTCGGCGCCGGTTGGGGTTTTGTTAGCCCATTCAGTATCAACAGATGTAGTAAAGGAGGTGAAATCCAACTGCGGCACCGTTTTAAACAATCCTCATAAATTTTCCTTAAAGACTGCCGAGGTGTTTAATTATACAATGCTATGCGTCTTAGTTCCCGTACGCACGTATTCACATCAACACCGTGTGCTATTTGTGAACTCGAACCGCAGATGGGCTAATTTCGCAGAGTGGTTTCACAGTTTTGTATACAGCCCGTCGAAATTGTTGTCGCGTTCCGGGAAATTGAAGCAATTTGATTGGACCACACATTGCGTTAATCTGCATTACGACTGGATGCGCGAATGCTTAATTCCCCGTGATTGGCGGCCTTGTTGCTGTCACACAAATTGAACTCTGTTCTTCTTGTCAACTATTTGTCGCTCTAAATAATAATGTGTTCGTATTTCGAAATCGAAATTACGCGGTACTGTCGCTAATTAGACACGTGATATAACGTTGTCTTTTGTCACGCCTGGGTATTATTATATAAATCATTTCCGCTGTACACGGAATAGATGTCGTGGGAACTTCTGAGAAATGGGCTTATTAAGGTTTTTTCGTAATTCCGTTCATCCCATTGGGCGTAATTATTTATACAAGCGTGCTTGATTTGTTGCTTGATATATTTATTATTTATGAGTATTTCTTATTTTCGTCGGTAAAGAGTTTCACGGAATTATTTCCGATCGAGTTGGGTTAATAGTCTAATCCGGGGAAAGCGTCTCGTATTCAAATAGGTAGCCGAGTCTCTTTTGTAAAATTGCCGAGTGCGACATCCGTGCCAATTATTCTCGCGTCGCACAAAATAGCTCTGTCGAAAGGGACCCCTGACATGTTGTGAAATTGTGTTCGGTCCATTACTAAAAACACTGGGACATGGAGTGTATCCACACGGACGAGAGTCGATTTGCGTTTTGTGGTCAGCACCGCTCCCGTGAATGTGTTTTATTCCCACGAATTCCTAGTTTCGCTCGCTTTATCGCATGTTGCGGTTGCAAGTTTGTTTTATTTACTCATTTACTTTTTTTGCGTTCTCTACTCATTTCCAAGATTCCGCCGGTGGTTCACCACCTTACGTTTCACAAGACACGGAATCGATTGTGTTGTAAGCTTCTGGTTTTTTGTTAGTTCACGTCCGACCATCGTTTGGAATGGAAAAATTGAGGTTTATCAGTTACACTTTTATTAAATTTATAGCTATTGAAATCATTTGGAAATACCTCGTCGTTATTTTTTTTGTAATGTTATCTTGATATAGATTAAGTCCAATAAATGTTTATATACACTTTTACGTCGTCAATTGTTACGTACGTAGTCTGCCATTCAATGGTTTAATGAAGATAATCTGTATCAGAGATACTCAATGATTCTCATCAGCATACTAAATTTGCGGTCACATGATGCATTATTGCATTAGGTCGTAAAACCACATCAGTTCAACGCTTCCGTATGGGACGTGTAAATGATCCGATAAGTTTAGTTATTGTACGCTTCTCTATTGTCAAAGGATTTCGAAACGTGTGATGTAATGCGGATTAGAACATTTATCGTGACTGTTTGATTTGTTAAAAAGTTTTACTTTTTAACTGTATATTACTACTAATATTTTTTTAATTTGATCTTATGGATCCTGGTTCTATATATCTGCTTTTGAAATACTTGCGAAAAGATAAAAGATATTTTAGGATTACATATGTTGTGAGTTTTTTCTAGTTTTAAAACCACAATGTTCAAAAATGTTTTCTTTTTTTCTCGGGATGTTGTATCAGCAGAAATCCAAAAAAATACCATTAATACTTTTGATTTGTTAATACATTGTACAATATCTTTATACAAGAGCATTATACACTGTCTATCTAGAATATATTTGAAAAAGCCTGACATTAATTCTAAAAATAAACGTGAGACAGAACCGTAGCGAAATCTTGCCGAGTATGACTGTTCATAAAAAAACACGATTACTTTACGAGTCGAAGTTCTTAAGGACAATTTTATATCCTTTTATCATTTTGCAATGAATTTTATAAACACAAGTAGGTACTAGACGCGGCAGCTATTAAACTAGTTATGGAGAATTTAAATAAAAAAGTGCGTATTCAAGTATAACAAGTTTTGCGTAGTAGTTCATCGCGCTTTGTATGCACGGCTCATGCACTGCGCATTTGTATGAGAATCGTTAATTAGAATAAAATTCGAATAAAATTATACATGATATAGTCATGGAGTAGTGTAGTTGCCACGCGCTGCAGGTCCAGGGTTCGACTGCATGGTTCGTATTTTCTCCATAATATGATATTTATTCCTAATACTAAGAAAAATACTGTGAGGATAGCTATATGTTTTAGTACAAAAGACACAGCCCCACAGTACGATTTTCTCCTGTGTCGTGGGTACCATGGACACACACACAAGACGAATACACAAACACCCAGACCCAGAACAGGAATCTGAACTCATCATTCAGATACTTGTCTGGCCGGGAAGCGAACCCGGGACCCATTGCGCGTCAAACCGGTATGGTAACCACTGCACCACGCAGGTCGTCCTTTAAAAAGCTTAAAAAGCTTTACAAAAAGTGTGTTGTCTGTGTCTTAACTTCATCAGTTGTAACAAGTAGTGTGGAAGTAGGACCAAGCCTAGTTCGTTGCTACTCCCGAGTAAATCTCCCGAGTAGATTGTCGCCTCATATGAATCTGAACAGGCAACCACTATCTTCTCCCGCCACGCATAACCTGCTTCACCTAGCTTTTAGGCTCTAATTCTTAATAAATAATAACTAGTTATAAAAGAGTACTTCTCTCGTCAATCCATTGTTGTCCCACTGCTGGACACGGGTCTTCTCTCAGAATGAGAGAGTTTAGGCCATAGTCCACCGCGCTGGCCAAGTGCGAATTGGCGGACAAAAGAGTACTTACCAATAGAAACCAACAAAATAGTACTTAACAATAGTATAAGCCTGTAAGGTGCAGATTTGTTTGACACTGTATACTTATACTACGTTTGTCCTACGCTAATTAGTACGTAGATAATTAATTAGTTAGTCTTGCTTGCTCGTATTGATTTTTAATGTCGATATCGAGTAATGGCCCTTATCTGTATACTTACTTGTATAAGCACTTATAATGGACCTTTAAGTATTTTATTCGATCTACAAGAATACTTTTGTCCTACAGTATCTTTACTATGAGCATTACGTTTCATTAAAAGCGATCATTGTTTACTAGCCCAAATATAAAGCACATCTTAGGTTCAGTTAGTTGAACAGACAAAAATGTATGATTTTTTGATTGATAACTGGATATGGATTTAACCAGATCATAGACATACTTTCATTGTAGGTAAGCTAGAAATACAGGCTATTACGCGTAGAATACCATCCACACAAGCACATTATTATTGGAACTTCTGTCGAGGATTATTTGTTTCAAGAAACAATAATTAAATTTCTTTCGTTACAATAAATATTACGCTGGTTATTAATAACAAACAAATCCATTAATAACTTGTTCTAAAAATATATTTTTAAATAAAAATATGTTTGTTTTTTTAATACCAAAATAATATTTCTGTTACCTCTTTAATATTCAGGTCATCATTTTTTACTTTAAGTTGATTAATTTTCAACTGAAGCAAAAAACTAAATATGTATGTGCGCAATCATTTTCTAGTAATGTTTTTATCGCCTATTGACGTGTTTTACACGCTTATTCGTTCGATTTAATTCTTGTACGTAACAATTATAATGATTTCTGGTTTTCAAAGAATATTATTATTCAATCGTGCATTTCGTACGTCCATTCGTCGATGAGTAGGGGAGGAATTTGATTCAGTGTAACAATTCAATTGGCCTGCATACTTCGGAATGCAATTAAGTCAATAATTATATCATTAGATTGTTTACACATGAGATACATGAGTGTTACGATCTTTTAATATGTTAATTTAAGGGGGACATGTCATATTAAGGATTGTGATTATCTTGCTGAATACATTTTCCATGCGTTCTGAGAGTTTTCATGTTATTTTTATTGAGTTTTTTGTTGCAAATTATAAATCTATATCATTACTTCGCTTATGAAATCATTCACATCTCTAAATTCATCACTGTTATTAATTATATTTGTGTTCCAGAATTATAAATTACCTATTTATGTTGTAGTTTTGTATTATTTTTCGCCTTTTAGTAACGGTTACGATAAGTTGCAGAAATTCTAAGTAAACGATAAACATTCCTTCATTGGTCAATAAAATCATAACATATAACACAACATTTTGTATTTTATATTATTTTTGTTATATTTTATCTACTTTGTTTAATTGGAATATTAATTTAATTTATTATCATTTTACACTATTGTTTTTGCTTGCTAGTTATAAATTGCATGTCGATTGTACCTGTAAGTGGAGTAACACTTACTCCTAGTCTATACGCAATATTGTAATTAAATGTATATACTAGTGATTACTCTGTTGGTACAACTTTAAATAAATAAATAAATAAACATGCATTATTCTTACATTTGTATCATTTAGCATTTTTAGTAAATGTGAAAGCAAAATTTTGCAACGGAATATATCAAACACGTGCTAATTTTAGCTAAATTTTACGATTATCGTGTGGCTAAAGAAAGTGAGGATGGTGCAACCAAATTGACAACTTTCATCGAATAATTGTTATTCTAAAATGAAAATCGAAAGTGCAAACAAAACAAGTTTGGACAAACAATTATTATCAATTAGTGATTTATTTTACGCGTGGGTTTAACGCGAGCTATATTATTTTTTAACTTTATAAATCTTGGGTGTATGTAACTCAGTAATTTGTCACGTTAATCATTCTGTGAGATCGTAGACTTCATACTCATATCATGATTGAAAAATTCCACATCTGTTTATATGATTATTTTCCTTAATTGATGCCCACTCGATTGATAGGTACATAATTTTCGATAATTGATAGGTACATAATGTTACCACCAATTCGCACTTGGCCAGCGCGGTGAACTATGGCCTAAACTCTCTCATTCTGAGAGAAGACCCGTGCCCAGCAGTGGGACAATAATGGGTTGACGAGACATAATGTTATGTAATACTTCATATTATCTTATTAAGTAATAATATAAAAGTGAAATTTGGTGGTTCGGTTTGCACAGTCTTTCCTACCACGAACATGCAAGATGTGGAATGAGCTTCCTGAGGTATTCCCGGAGCGCTATGACATGAGGCTCTTCAAGAAAGGTGCAAGAAGAGCTCTCCTTCAAAGCCGGCGATGCATTGACTCCTTTGGTGATGCAAATGTCCGTAGGCGACGGTAACCACTTTCATGTGGCCCGTCTGCCTTATCGTTAGGTACAAAATATATATAAAAAAAGGTGTTTGTAGGTTTGTGTTTCTTATTCTTTCACACAGGAACTACAGATCGCATTTGCAGAAATTTGGCGCAAAGATAGATTATGATCTTGATTAACACTAGATACTCGTTATCTTGGCAAACGTGAACAAATCCGGGAATAAGCTGGTTCTAATGAAATGAAACTGATGATTATTTTTGTATGAAAGCATAACAAACATCCATCAATCCATCCTTACCAACTTTCGAGCCATACCTGTTTACACGGCGAGTAATTAAAAAACTAGTATTCAAACGAAAGTCTAGCAACATTTAATTTTAGTGTTTTATTCTAACCTAAATCCTCTTTCACTTTCGAATATAATAGTCTAAACATTGTATTTTTCGTTCAAATGTATTTCGTAGAAGCGAATGCAATTAGGTACAATAAAACCGGCTAAGTGCGAGTCAAACACACGCGTGAAGGGTTGCGTTCTATGTATTATCTATGAAATGCGACAAAAAATTATCAATCATGTTTGTTGTATGAGAGCCACCCTTAAATATTTATGTTAGTCTTTTTTTAGTATGTGTTGTTATAGCAGCAATAGAAATACGTCATCTATAAAAAATTCAACTATCTATCTGTCACAGTCTATGACATACGGTCTGGTGACAGACAGATGGACAGCAGGGTCTTAGTAATAGGGTTCCGTTATTGCCTTTTGAGTACTGAACCCTTACTAGGATTCAGTACATCGAAACAGTACAGTACAATACAAATAGTGTTTGTCGTCCATTATCTATAAATACGTAATCGGGTGCGGACATCCGATGTCGATTAACCCGTGGTAACGTGACCGTTTATTTTGTGTCTGAAAACGGTATATCAGCTTATATTAATTAAAATACTGGATACAGAAAAGAAGCTATTAGGATTTCTGAGCCAAAAAAGGGCTGTAAAACTCGTCTGGGAACAAATGTCCCCAGTTTACCTAATTATCATCACAGTTTGCGAAACAAGAACAACAAACCAAGAACCGAAAAACGGAACAGTCACGTTCAAAACGGGACCTATGGTCACCGCGTATACCGATATGTTATAAAAGGGTATTGTCACTGTAACCTAATAATTGTATGAGTTATGAGTAACGTAAGAAGAGTATGCATATGCAGGCAACATATGTAGATCGTTATGGATCCACAGAGTTAAGTAACTGTGAGCGCGGATGGGAATTGGATGGGTGACCTTTAGTGGGTTGATTCACGAATGCTTCTGTGCATTGAAGAGCACGTTAAGTCAGGTCCTGGTTGTTATCGCTGGATAGATATCGTTAATCTTTATCAGAACCATTAAAGTTAGTCCACTTGATCAATCTCAAATAAGATTACCTGAACTTGACTATAGTAGTGTACTTTAAGAACTAAGCTAAGCTTCCGATAAGTATGTCTCCTTAACCACAATATTCGGACCAGAACTCATTTTTTTTTTTTTATTTGACTGAAGTAGCAAACGAGCATGCAGTCCATCTGATGGTAAGTGATCACTGCCGCCCATGGACATCTGTAATCAACTTCATACAGAACATGGGTTCCATCTGAAGTCAATCACAGATGCGTCGCTACTCCCGAGGACTATGATGGTCGCCTCATGTGAAAGTGTGCCGGCAACCACACCCTTCTATCGAAACGCAAGAACTGCTTCACGCTAGAAATAGGTGTGGCGGTGGTACTTCCTCGGTCGAACTACACTGGTTCTACCACCTTTCAAAGAGTGCTCAATATAACATGGTGTTTAGTCCCACAACTCCACATAAGCGGAAGATATTTTTACCAAAAGGTAAAAATAAAGAAACGAGACTTAAAACCTGTACATATTCGCTCATCGTGCGAAGTGTAAAAGTACAATAAAAAGGGACCTAATGCAAAATTTGCATTTTGTGGAAATATCAAAATTTTGTTCGCATTTTGCGGAGTTGCTTAAACCGCACGATTATTAAAGCGACGTAACATTTATGTTTGTCCTCTTGTATCTCCAAATCGTCACTTGTTATTTCGTTACGCAATAGAATATTATTAGGAATAGTTTAATGTAATCCTTTTTGTTTCTTTATAAGATTAAAGGAGTAAGTCATGTAATCCACCGGATGGTAAGTGGCAACCGCCGCCTCTGGAAATCTGTTAGGACTTCATACAGAACAAAGGTTCTATATAAAGTCAATCACAGATGCGTTACTACTCCCGAGGGCTAAGATAGTTGCCTCATATAATAGTGAGCTGTAAACCACAACAAACCGCAACGCAAGAATTGCTTCACGCTTAGAATAGCTGTTCAATTTGTCGAATTTTTTTATTCGGTCCATTTCGTTTTCCCTCCATCAGACCTTAAAAGTTCACTGCTGGACATAAGCCTCCCTTAATCTGTGCCACTTCGAGTGGTTCCGAGCCATCTGAATCCAGCGCTTACCCGCCGGATACCCTTACTTCTTCAGGTCGTCAGTCCACCTCATCGGGGAGTGATCTACCCACCTTTTGCCCATATATGGTCTTCATTCTAGGACTCTTACCCCACCGGTTATCAGTCCTACGAACGATGTGGCCTACCCATCATTGTTATTGGGTTCTCACTGTGTGATAAATCAAAATCGACATATGTTGATTGTCTTGATTCATATGACTTTATAATATCAGAGACAAGCAGAACACGTTTGATATATGAGTGTGTATGCTTTCAGTAACATTCAATGTAATCGTATGTACAATCGTACGTCATGCCATAATTTTATGTTTAACTATTACACATGATTGTATATTGGTACATTGTTAGATAAGAGTTGTACTGTACATAAACGTATTGTAAAGATTTGCTTTGCGTATCAGTTGCGTTCTAAACATAGTATATTGTTTTGTAGTTTATGTAATATGAAAAATATAGTTTGGATGTACGATGGTAGACACTACTAATATCCTAATTTTTGAAGTGTAACTTCTTTATCGGGGTTGGAAAAAAATTTAGTGTAACATTTTTTCGTTACGCGCCATCTTTTTCTGTTACGCGCCATCTTTTATTTCCGTTACGCGCCATCTTTTTCTTATCCCTACCACGCGTGATATTAGATAGATTATTATAGATTAGATTATTAGATAAAGTTTATTAAAAGCCTTTTATTAAACTTTATCTAATTTAACTTTATTTAACCAATTTCTGTAAAGTTGCATATAGTAAATTATTTTTTGAAAAATAACGTCATAAAGAAGTTTCACTTCTTACGAGTGTACGCTAGTACACGCACACATTTTTTTATTTTTTTTTTGGATTTTCCGAAAAATCTCAAAGATGTGTAAATTCTATGAGGCTGCAGATAGCCAGTTTTGTAAAATCTGGCCCGCGAAAAGCGGTTTCCTGATAGTCGAACTGTGGGTTCTAATGTGGGTTTTGAGTTCGATCCCCTATTATAAAGACCCCTCAATAATCAACTCAAAATATGTATAATAAACATGTATAATCACATGTATAATACATGAAATTATTTTTAGTTTTTTTTATATGAAATTATTTTTATAAGATTGAAGTACCAAACGAGCATGTGGTTATTGTTGAAAATATATTTATATTTTGAAGTAAAATTTAGTTGTTCACTAATTCGCACTAGGCCAGCGCGGTGGACTATGGCCTAAAATTCTCTCATTCTGAGAGAAGACCCGTGCCCAGCAGTGGAACAGTAATGGGTTGTTGGCACCAATTAAAATTGTTACATTTTTCAACTCGAGTGAATCCGCGGGACGCAACTAATGCTTAATACGTGTAAACGGCATATTAATATCTATTGTGATCGTTAGGTTTTCATATTTCAAAGTGAAAGTCGTCAGCGTATTGTGATATGAAACCTACAGACCTAATTACAGTGTACTTTTATATATAGGACAGTTAGAACAATGCTTAAAAAGTATGACATAAATTGTAATTATATTATAATACTTTTGATAATTTTATTGGAATAAAGACAATAATTATGCTAACACAAGATACAGTCAGACTCTTCGTTAAATCTCATTTAATAGTTTTGGTTTGATGCGATTAAGAACACACAAAATAAATAATAGTTTAAAAAAACTAAAAAACACGCTTTTTATAGAAAACCGAACTAAAAAAAATGTGTGCGTGTACTAGCGTACACTCGTAAGAAGTGAGACTTCTTTATGACGTTATTTTTCAAAAAATAATTTACTATATGCAACTTTACAGAAATTGGTTAAATAAAGTTAAATTTGATAAAGTTTAATAAAAGACTTTTATTAAACTTTATCTAGTAATCTATAATAATCTATCTAATATCACGCGTGGTAGGGATAAGAAAAAGATGGCGCGTAACGGAAAAAAAAGATGGCGCGTAACAGAAAAAGATGCCGCGTAACGTAAAAGAAGTTTCACTTAAGTTTCACTTCAACAACCCCGATAAAGAAGCTTCACTTCAAAAAGAATGCTATATTACTTATACATATTTAAGCTCCTTAACTTATATTTTTGGCAAATATATGCGGTGTATAGAGTGTACAAAAAATATTGAACAATTCGACCTAAAATTTCATTATTTATTTAGAAGGTATTTTTTAAGCTTTCGTATTTTGGTCTGTACAAGCAAAGTTTTAAAACGGGTCAACCGATTTGTCAGGACTCACAACAAATAGTACTTATTTGTCACGGAGAGACTACATTTTATACGAAAAATCAAGGGTTCAAGCCTTATGAAAGATAAAAAATAGACGAATATGTAGGCGTTTTTATTTTCAAAAGGCTGTCTTACCATCGAAATGTGTATTAGTAAAGATTTTAAAATTTAACTTAAAGACCTACTAAATAAAATATTAATAATACCTATAATAATACAAATTAAAAAAACGCTTTCTACACTCCTAACCACACAGTAGAATTTTCTCCTGTGTCGTGGGTGCGATGCACACACACAAAGACCAATACACAAACACCCAGACCCAGAACAGAAATCTAAACTCATCATTCAGATACCTGTCTGGCTAGGAATCTAACCCGGGACTCACTGCGTGTCAGACCGGTATGGTCACCGCTGCGCCACGTGGGTCGTCAAATTGAATATTAATGAAATAAATGTCCTTATAAATTAACTGTTTAATGGGAAGGATGACAAAAGGAATGTCACGACAAATTGTTTAAACAAAATCCCCATTCTTTGTTGTGGTTAAGTTGTTTTGTTTCCTCTTGAACCCTTTCGTTTCGTAGTTACTTTCATTGAATTATGAACAAAGGCATGAGATTTAATCGTTTCTTCATAAACTTCATACTCTTTGCTTGAAAGTCGTGCAAAATTAGATACTTAAGCCATTTAGGAGTACAATAAAATGCTGTAAACAGCTACAAATAGTAACTTCAAGTACTTTATTTCGTTTTTCATTGCGTTTTTGTATAAACGTGTGATTGCCGGTTCACTTTTATATGAGGCTTCTATCTCAGTCCTCGGAACTAGGAACGCGCTTCTCATAGAGATCATGTTCATAAGAATATACACATGTCCATGAGCGGCAGTTGCCACTTACCAACAGGTGGATTGCATCGTCGCATCAACCCGTTATTGGCCCACTGCTGGGCACGGGTCTTCTCCCAGAAAGAGAGGCCATAGTCCACCGCGCTGGCCAAGTGCGAATTGGTGGATTGCATGCTCGTTTGCTATCTCAATGTATTAAAAGACTGGTTTTAATTGCTAATTTAATGTCATATGCAAGCATATGAGGATTGAAGTAGTAGGTAGGTTTTAAATGGCGTAGGACGGTGAAGATTACCAATACCACTTAACTTATCATACTTAGCTCTTTTTAGTTCTTTTAACACTGCGACGCTAATCAACAGTAAGATAGAGGGACCTATTTGACCGTCATTACCACTGTACCAGTATAATTGTCACTAATATAGAATGAATAGAAATAGGTTTTTTTTGTGTAAATGCTAGCTGGCATATATGTAGCTGTTTCGTATGATGTAGATTAAATAAAAGTCCAACCCGACCCGTGTGGGGAAGCGGTTACCATACCGGTTTGACGCGCAATGCGTTCCGGGTTCGATTCCCGGCCAGGCAGGTATCTGAATGATGAGTTTGAATTCATGTTCTGGGTCTGAGTGTTTGTGTATTCGTCTTGTGTGTCCATGGTACCCACGACACAGGAGAAAATCCTTGTGTGCTATGATTGTGAAAAGCGTGCGTGTTTTTTTTAAAAAAGGACATAGTGCATTTCCTTTCTTCTTTTTTGGATGTCGTAGGATGCGCCTTGCGGTCAAAATCTAGGAGATTGTTGCGACTTCCTGTTAACATCAAAGAACATACTAGACGCATACAAGAACGCCCAATTGGGGAGGCCTGTGTCCAACAGCGGAACACAAAAGACTGATGAAAGTAAAACGCTAGATTTATTTTTATTTGTGAAGTATAACTATTGTTACGTTTTTATTTATTTCTTATGTGTGTTTGCGATCACGGCTCGTTGTGAAATGCACACTATACACCATTTTAGTGTTATAATTTAGACGGTATTACCTCTATACGGTATTACTATTATGACGGTATTACCTCGGTGTCAATTTTTTATGTTAAATAAAAATTGTAATATACTGGGAATTTCAAAATTAAGTGCACATCGGCCCGTCTAAGTTGCCATCCTGTACCATACACATCATTTATTCGAAACACTCACGCATTTTATTTTATTAATCGACCATAAAACGTAGAAAACACCAAATATAGACTAGATATAAGCCTATATTCCACAGAACACACGCAGTTTGTGAGTTTACGGCGTTTTTATTGCGTGGCTCGTTTCGTTTACGAATACAAACACGACGCCTCAAGAAACTTCGATAAGCAATACAACTCTAATGCTCTGCCAAAAGCTATTACGCTTTTAAACTTACAACTTGTGAGAGAGCTGTCACTTTGACAAATTTACGATATCTCGAACAGCCCTTTCTGAAGTTGGCACTCAGGTTATCTGAGGCAATAATAGGGTTTTGTGAACAATAATTTATGCATATCAAGAAATGTCTATGTTACCGGTTCTTAGTCATTTCTTAGACTCTAATGCTATGCCAAAAGCTATTACGCTTTTAAACTTACAACTTGTGAGAGAGCTGTCACTTTGACAAATTTACGATATCTCGAACAGCCCTTTCTGAAGTTGGCACTCAGGTTATCTGAGGCAATAATAGGGTTTTGTGAACAATAATTTATGCATATCAAGAAATGTCTATGTTACCGGTTCTTAGTCATTTCTTAGACTCTAATGCTATGCCAAAAGCTATTACGCTTTTAAACTTACAACTTGTGAGAGAGCTGTCACTTTGACAAATTTACGATATCTCGAACAGCCCTTTCTGAAGTTGGCACTTAGGTTATCTGAGACAATAATAGGGTTTTGTGAACAATAATTTATGCATATCAAGAAATGTCTATGTTACCGCTTCTTAGTCATTTCTGTGTCTACAATAATAGATAGAGTTATTAGTCATATGTTTTTCGAGTTGCGTGGTAGGTATAACGATCATCTTGTTATACTCGCAGATGGTAGGAAATGACGAATATATATTTGCTTAAACGTAACTTTTTTGAACTGCGTGACAGATTTTTTTGAAAGATTCAAATCATTGTTACCGACGTATGACTCGACTTGACTTTTAAGTCTTGAGTCATAAGTCTAAGGACTAATTGGAAGTCTTTTAACCATTACACTGAGTAGTTTTTTAAAGACTTAATAAACCTTTAAGATTTTTTGATCCGCACATTGGAGTTTCAAGTTGAGGGTAGACTTCAAAACTATGTTCCTACTTTACGAAGAAAACATGCTAATATAATTATATTCGTTTCGTTAGTTTAAACGATTCCAAAGAAACGTACACAAGTCTTTAGAATAAAATGACTCGTTGACTGAATCGTCATTTTACAGTCGAATCTAGACTCAAGTCTTGTTAAATTGACTCGAGTCTTTTTATTAGAATTTAAAGGCAGAGTTTCTCTTATCCCTAATCCCAATCGTACATAACGAGACGTGGCCATTAACTTCAATCTTGCTTCAGCTTAAAACTCGCTGTAAGCTAACATTATCATATTAAATACTTTCATAGATCGGTCCGATTATTACTCCCTCGGGGTATGTGGCATCAGTGTACATTTTTTGCGCGTTTTATACAGTGTCCATTTAAAAACGTTTTTCGCTATAAATAGCGCGGAGTTCATTTCTGTAGTGCTCTGAACTCGTTCGGAAAGTAATAAAAATGTATAGAATAATGTTGTTCCCGCCGACGCGACTTAAGCGGCGCCTCTTTAATATAGGGTCGTTTTGATCTCGACTATTCGTACTGCCTAATTAGGTCTTGCAAGTTTCGTTTCGCCTTCTGTTTATGTATTTTTAACCGACTTCCAAAAAGGAGGAGGTTATCAATTCGGCTGTATTTTTATTTTGTTATTATTATTTTTTTATATTTGTTACCTCATTTCTCCGGACTGGGTGAACCGATTTGGATGTTTTTTTTTTTATTTGAAAGGTAGTGCGTGTCATGGGGTCCCATTTATTTTTAGTTCACTTTTGACAATGGCATCTATAAGAAAAACGCATAAGTCTTAAATTTGCATTTTCAATGTGCGCGATAAATGTACGAATAACTCAATGTCACGCCAACCGATTTTGATGATTCTTTTTTTATTAGAAAGGATGTACTTCAGGGGTAGTCTGATAAGAGTTTGATAAGGTTTTGATCATATGATCTATAACAATTTATTATCCTAAATTTTTAAAGGATTTACTTTAAATAAGACCTTTGTTTTGTATTAATTGCTTACAAATGTACATGCAGTGGTCCATCATCAGATAAAGCTTATAAAAAAATCAAACGAGCTTGTAGTTCATCTGGAGGGATGTGCTGCCGCTCATGGACGTCTTTAAGCACCTTCATTCAGAATAGAGGTTATATCAGAAGCAAATCACAGACCCGTTGCTACTCCTGAGTCGCAACAATACTCCACTGAAAACCAAGAACTGTTTCACGCTATAAATAAGTGTGGCGATGGTAACCGGTCGAACCACGCATATATTATATTTATCGACAGTAACAATTGTTTTGTGGGTCGCGTCTGCATCGTCGCTATACCTATTCCAAATGAACAACTAGCACTGCCAATTTATTGTCTTCTGACTATAAGATGGTAAGGTACATAAGGCCATTAATGTAACCTCCAGCAGTAGCAAGTTGTGAACTCAGGCAAGTTCATCGTCCTTGCAATGCACTTTCATATCGAACCAACATAGAACCAACACTAGTACAAAACTCCTTCCATTACTGGTAAAACTAGTACGTATAGCCATGCACTTTATATTCCCCTATACTTTTTGTTCCCATGGCAAAGGATGTACGGCCATTCATTACAAGCGCAAAGATTATAATCGAAGCATTGACCGGCGCAAGAAATGAGCGCCTCAGACTTGCAATACAAGGGAACAGGTTTGACCGGCTAGTACCATTGTACGTGTTATTAACAAGTTGTTCGCTATCCATTGACTGTTTAAATAATACTCGTATGTTGACTATACATTGATTGTGTGTAATAGTTTAGTTGTAACACAAATGTTAGTGTTGATGTTGTCAGTTCAATGTCAAAAGAGATATTTGACGCGCGGTTTCCCGTTTCAACGTATATCGAACAGTTTTTTAATTTTTTACTCACGATTTCTAAATTCCAGTGTTTTTGGGGTTATAAGTATCCTGTTCTTCCAGGTAAAAAGACTTCATAAGATTGAAGTAGCGAACGAGCGTAAGTAACGTAAGTTCGTTCTCTAATGGACTCACTTGACGGTAAGTGGTCACTGCCGGCCATGGACATCTTAAAGCAAATTCATACAAAGACTGATGATACTTTATAATACTTAACGGGTACTCACGATATGCGGTTTATGAATTCTTATAGAATTCTTTTTGCCGATATTACTGATGATACTGATGTTGGTATTTTCGAGGACGAGATGGTATGAAAGGAAAATGTCAACCACACCTTTCCACCGAAAGACAAGAACAGTCTCATGATAAAAATAGGTGTGGGGGTGGTACTTCCACGGTCGAACTACACTGGTTCTACCACCTACAATAATAATGTAAAATAATAAATGTAATTCGCAAGGAGTTGAACGTATGAGATTGAATCAGAGCGTCACCACCGCCACAATTATTGAAGTGAAACTTCTTTATCGGGGTTGGAAAAAAATTTAGTGTAACATTTTTTCGTTACGCGCCATCTTTTTTTTCCGTTACGCGCCATCTTTTTCCGTTACGCGCCATCTTTTTCTTATCCCTACCACGCGTGATATTAGATAGATTATTATAGATTAGATTATTAGATAAAGTTTAATAAAAGCGTTTTATTAAACTTTATCTAATTTAACTTTATTTAACCAATTTCTGTAAAGTTGCATATAGTAAATTATTTTTTGAAAAATAACGTCATAAAGAAGTTTCACTTCTTACGAGTGTACGCTAGTACACGCACACATTTTTTTTTATAATGAGGCAATTCTTTGCGTTTCGATGAAAGGGTGTTGTTGCCGGCACACTGTTATATACGAAGACCGTCTTTTATTTACAAAGAAAGTAAGTCGCTTAACGCTGATTGTATGTGCCTTCATGTGTTTTTTTATTTTTTTTATTTCACTGAAGTAGCAAACGAGCATGCAGTCCACCTGATGGTAAGTGGTCACTGCCGCCCATAGACATCTGTAATCAACTTCATACAGAACATGGGTTCTATCTGAAGTCAATCACAGATGTGTTGCTACTCCCGAGGACTAAGATGGTCGCCTCATATAAAAGTGTACCGGCAACCACACCCTTCCATCGAAACGCAAAAAATGCTTCACGTTAGAAATAGGTGTGGCGGTGGTACCTCCCCGGTCGAACTACACTGGTTCTACCACCTGCGTCGTACTGATTTCGTCATTTTCAAAATATTATTACACTTCTCATTATTATCTTATTGGTATATATATATACATACATGGCACGTATAGAAATGTAAGGTTAAGCGATACAAGCGCACTCGGTACATTGTTAATGCATTACATGAGCTAAGTGAAGGATATATTATGTGTACGTGAGATGTACTTATATGTACATAATGTGTCTGTCAGGAAGTACACGGATAGTAAATGGTAGGAAGGTAATCACTAACGATTAATATGGGTACTTCGTCGTGGGTAATATATTATTTATAGAGTTACTTTAAATCTTTTTTTTTTGCGATTGCAAAGATGATTTATTAATTTGAAAATAACAAAATATTTTTATTTTAAATTTTTAAAAATAAAGTATTTAATTTGAAAATTTTATGGATATAGGTATAGATATATATAAATTACATGCATACTATACAATGTGTCAAATTAAGTATAAAAAAGTGCCAAATTACTGTCCGTAGGATGAGATTTCAATAATTATAATTACCTAGTTTTTTATTGTAGATGAAACATTGTATGAGCGTATAATGTGATATAATGCCTATTATAGATTAAACAGATTATTAATTGTCTGGTATTTACGTGTAGCTTGGGCTTTCCCTATAACATAACTATGCGATCACAACATTCTTCTATATACATTTACATCATACATAAATAAGCATTTATATCTGTCTCGTCAACCCATTATTGTCTCACTGCCGGGCACGGGTCTTCTCTCAGAATGAGTGTTTTTAGGCCATAGTCCATCACGCTAGCCAAATGCGAATCGGTAAATAAAAATATTTTATTATTTTTAAATTAATTAATATCTATATTGCATTAAAACTACAGGTCATATGGACTCAGTCTTAAGACCTTATTAACATCATAATGTGGTCATACAAAAAGTATGTACGAGTATAACGAAGATCATATCAAGTATGATTTTAATTTATCGAAGACTAAATAAACACACACACATTTTTATATGACTATACCAATATTACCTTTTACTTCAAATCTCTAAAAAAAATTCAATCAAAAACCTTTATTTCGGTTTCAAGTAACCTAAAATCAATACCGATACCAAATATAAATAAGAATGTTTGCTCTACAATAACTTAGTGCATAACTTTTCTGCTCTGCAAATCTAAACAAATGCACCTCTAGTGTAGAGCGTGGAGAGAGCGAGCGAGTTGCGGATTATGCTCACGTGGTACAAGCCTCGTTTAGGGCTGCCAGGGAACCGGACTCTACTTTAGTATAGCCGGATATTTAGAAATAATGCGCGATTCAAAAATAGAATAACCGGACACTACATTGTTTTAGCCGGATATTAAGAAATAGTGCTGGATTCAAAAATATAATAAACTTACTCTACATTATTTTAGCCGGATTTTTAGAAATAATGCTAGATTCAAATTTAGAATAACCGGACTACAATATTTTAGCCGGATGTTAAGAAATAGTGCTGGATTCAAAAATAGAATAACCGGACTCTACATTAGTTTTAGCCGGATATTTGTAAATAATATCCAACTAAAAATAGTCTACCGGACTCTTTGTTATTTTTAGCCGCATATTTAGAATTAAAATCCGGAAGTAGTGTTCTTGAGTGTACGATGCTACACTCAAAAACACTACTTAGTAATTATACTAAATGCCTGTAGCCGTTTTTGTTTTATTTTGCCGGATATTTAGTTCTAAAAGCTAAATATGTACTTACAAATGTAGTTAAATTAATATTCAAAGCAAGTGATTATTACCTATACTTGTATTATTTAAATGTAGATATATTTGTAGGTTTAAGCCCTTTCGTAAAGCTTATTTTGAAGGACTTGTATTAGAGAGATCTAAAAAAATATTGAACTTTGTTGTATTTAATAAAAAAAAGGGTTGTATTTAAGTAAAATATCAAATCACGGCGGCATTCTGAAGTACGACTTATATTTTAAATACTACATAGTTGTCTTTCTTTAGTTGTTTACATTTAGTTATTCTTTTATATATACATATAGTTATAAAATTTAGTTATTTAATATATTCGTATTGTCTTTTAAAAAATAATATATAAACATATTTAACATAGTTGTCCAACACAGGCATCGTAAATATGGTACTGTATAGATGGCCAGTTTTTAATTATATGTAAAATTGGACAAGTGGCAACCCTAGCAACGACACCATGTTGGATTGCGGTGTCACCGTAGGCCATTCGTCGGTCAAGTGTACCTGTTCCAAGCGTAAAAGGCCCTGTCTTACCACCTGCTAGTAGATATCATATCGCCGACATAGAACATCGCTGTGAGTAATTCATTGGAATTAGTAATTCAGATTCTTAATTGGAATAGTGAAACTCATTATTATTTCAAATATCGCAGCAACAACATATTCCTTGAATTTTGAAATCTGCCACAAGTTGTATAAGCTTCTTGATTTCGCCTTATAACTTTAGGCATGTGTTCCTCTTCCGTGGTTGCGGGCAGCTAGAGTAGGAGCTCGATGCTTTCGGTCGAGAGGGAAGGACGGCGGTATGTGTGGTCGCATACTGTCGTAAAGACTACTCGGAACGGTGGGCCCAACCGCCCACCGGCCAATGGTGCAATGCGGTCAGAGGATACAGGCTGCGTTGATTTGGAGCTCCTCTTTGTAGCACTGCGGACGACCACTGGGTGACCGACTGGTGGCCCACCACATAACCCAGCGTCGCTCCCACGGTGTTGGGTACGTTTTGAAGGTTTCCCCCTCGAGAACAACTCCACTGCTTTCCCACTACTATTCTGGCCAATGATGACCATTTCAGTCGAAAGTAAAATTTTGTCGGTATCAGTGTCTAAATATCATTATCGTATTTTTGTATTTAAAAATAAAGGTTTGAAATTACACAGGAATAGAGTGTTACACTTGTCCGTATTTAGTTATATCGACTCAGTTGTTTATGTTCTTGTTTGTATAAAAATATATTCAAAAAATCTTTGTATTATTTTATCGTCGGTGGTAATACAGTGGCTTAACGACGTGGTGGACCTATTTCGACCGTATAAGGCGGTTCGCGCTAGTAACGCTTTTGCCGGAGGCATGCAATTCGATCAAATGATGGTTAGCGATCCTACGCTATCGTGGGAGAGTTAGATATTTTCATGACTTTTTATGTGATGGAAATGGCTTGTCGGCCACCTGATGTGTGTGTGTGTGATAGTAGTTACTATCGTTCATGCACATCTGTGACCGGAGCTATTAGACTAATCTGAAGTGTGTTTAGTGTAATATATGATTTTAGACTAATATTATCGCGGAATTGACACATTTTAATATTTAACGGGTACTCACAATATGCGGTTTTTGAATCCTTTTCGAATTCTTTTTGCCGATATTTCGACCTAGTTGCATGGATTCAAAAACCGCATATCGTGAGTACCCGCTAAATATTAAAATGTGTGTTTAGTGTAGACTAAATACTAAACGCGTCAAGACGCCTGCCAGATAAACTTGCGAAAATCCGTCATGGTTGGAATTTGAGCGATCTATTCAATGCCATAACAGTTAATAAGGTAAGCTACAGTTAAGCCCTACCCGAAACTATCAGAAATGCCACATGCAGGAGCACGTTCATGACGCTTTTTGGGGAACATTATCTACAACTGTCATGAGTCCATCAACATTTTACCCTTATTATAATTATTGTATTATATGTATATTATGTATTGTTATAATTATATATTATTATTATATTTTGTGTATTTTCAATATTGTATGATTATTTCAACAATTAATAGTTTGTTTACTTCTTATATACCTACCACAGATTATCGTTGTCACCCAGGCTTGACTGGCAGAGAATGCCATTAGGCATTAAGTTTCGTCCCTGTAGTTCCGGGATCAGAATAGGGCTACGGTATCCTCTGCCTGTCGTAAGAGGCGACTAAAAGGGGCTTCCGGGGTTGCGGGCGGCTTGAGTGGGAGCTTGAACCGTCCAGCCAGGCGATCCCGGGAAGGACGGCGGTATGTGTGGTCGCATATCGTCGTATAGACTAGACGGAGCGGTGGGCCCAGCCGCCCATCTGGGAGCCCGATGGGGCAACACGCTTAGAGGATTCCGGTGGTGTTTGTTGGAGATCCCTGAGTCCTCTTTTTAGCGCCGAGGATGGCCACCGGGGGGGTTTTAGTGCGGTAAAAATCCCACATAACTCTTCGTCGCTCCCACGGCGTCGGGTACCTTTTGAAGGTTTCCCCCTCGAAAACAAAAAAAAAAGGCATTAAGTTTACCCTTGTACCCTTTAGATTAAGGTATTGCAATACTTTAAATAATAATAATTAGCTTGTCTGTTTACAATAGTTTCTATTAGCTTTATTAACCAATAAATTTGTACTGAATAGCACCAAAAAATCTTTATTATTTACTTTTATCAGTTTAAAGTAAAATTACTTTAATCAGTTTAACCATGGCCGCTATATGACTCAACCATAAACGGGTATAAATAGGTAATCGATAATAAATATATTTTATCATAAACCGCTTTCATTGAAACATACTACTCTATTTATAATTTCGTTTCGTATAAATACGATTAGGTACAGTCAGAACACTGTTTAATGACTATTTACCGAGTAAATACTTTTTAGTACAGGCAAATAGGCTTGTATTTGTTCTCCCAGCCCGACGTCAAACATTAATCTTTTTATAGTGACATTCCTGCTTTTTCAGCGTTCGGACTGAAAGGGTTGAAAAGTTTAACAAACCTTTGTTCCAATATTTGTGTTTAAGGACATGTGATGGACATGAATGAGTAGCTCATTGGCTTAATTCAGAGGCAACGCTGTTATGTGGGAAATATAGTTTAATATATGAAAGTTGGCAATGTTCAGTAAAGCGTAACATTTATATGTGAGTTAACTATTTATATGGCTGACGTCCTCTTTTATAGGGTTCAGATTTCCGATTTTTGAAATTATATACGGATAAAAATTAACAGCATTAATTCCCAGAAAAGCTTCGTTAGGACCTAACAATTATTAAGAAAAATCTTTATTCATTTGAAACTAACACAACAATAGTGTGGGTGCAACCTATTATTGTCCCACTGCTGGGCACGGGTCTTCTCTCAGAGTGAGAGAGTTTTAGGCCATAGTCCACCGCGCTGGCTAAGTACGAGTTGAACACAACACAACACAACATTAGTATTTGTAAGTAAATAAAAACAAAAAAATAAAACATAATATTTATTCTTAATTAACGATTTTTAGACTGAATGAATTCTCGGATTGATATTGACGTAGGTATGAGGCGATCATCTTAGTCTTCAGGAGTGACAACTAGGGATTGCAATCCGGCCTCATTTTCAATCCGGCCGGATCCGGCCATTATTTTCTCAATCCGGCCGGATCCGACCGGATTCGGCGGCATTAATCGAACGGTTAAAACAGTGTAAAAAAAAGGATCGATTTCTAACGGTAATTATTTTTGTAATGTGAAATCTTTGTCAAAAAACACAATCACCGGATCCGGTGGAGGTCCGGATCCGGTGGTGAATTGGTACCGGAATCGGTTTGGGTAAATTTGTACCGGATCCGCCGGATTACCGGATCCGGTTTTCGATCGTTGCGTTGTCACTAGGGATTGCGATCCGCGCAATCCCTAGTGACAACGCACCAGTAATCAGTTTAACTTCTGTTTCACATGGGCCTTGTTATAGATGTCCATGGGCGGTTGTGATTGAAAGGTGAAGGTACTAAATTAGACGTGAAACTATTTGCATTATACATACATTATCTCTCTTAATCTACGTACGTGTTACATGTTATATTAATCTATCGTCACACCTCACTAGAACCAGTATAGTGACTGATAACTACCACCTGCACACCAGTTTTTGTATACAATTGAAGAAGCAAACGGGCTTGCAGTCCAACTCATACTTAGCGGTCACTGCCCATGGACATCTCTAAGTAACTTCATTTACCTAAAAAAAGCGGATCTATTTGTTATCTAAAAGGTGCGTTACTATTCTCGAAGACGACTCTGTGTGGCGTAAAGAAGTCCTGCGTAATGGTTGAAAAATGTGCACGATCACTTTAATTTGAAGTGATTTTAGCTCTTAGTGGCAACGTATCTGTTATCTGCTTTAAGTACATCCTTTTATATACGTGAATGATGTTACAGATGTCCATGAGCGGCAGGGGCTTGTTATATCAATCACAAAACCTACACAGATTCTATATCTATGAAATTAATGGCACAATTCGGTTATAAATGCAACAATAAAACATAAATAATTTAAATGAAACCCTCGCGAGTTGTATCGCTTCATTTGATGATGTCATTTATAACAATCCCACACGATGTTGCCAGCGATTAATATAATGATCGTTAAATGCGAGATGCATGTCGTTTAAATAAAATTTATTTAATTTATTTTTAGCTGTTGATGATTTTTGTTAATTTATCTTACTTTTAGTAAATGTATAAATCAAGTTGGTAGTGACAGATAAGGAATGATTAGGCGTTGGCAACTATGGTTTGTAAGCGGCTTCAGGGATTAAGTAGTGGTTAACGCGGTTACCAAAACTACTATCTAACTACTCAGAGACTATTTAGTGGCATATGTGTGTTTGTAGACGTGTAATTCACCAAAGGTGTCGAATTTTTCGAATAAAATGAATCTTACTTCGATCGTAAAGTTCTCCCTTCGGGGTAGAAAATAGGGGTACCCTAATGTTTTAATGGTGCGGACCTCCTAGCTCTCCGCCTTTCCTCCTGTATACGCTCATGGTTTATTCATTCATTTAAATAGATATACGACTCTTGGTCTCTATAGTAAGGAAAAAAAGTATATACAGTAGCTCAGGAATACAGAAACTGCGAATTACCAGCATTTTCTAAGGTGATAGAACCAGTGTAGTTCGACTGGGAAAGTGCGGCCGACTCACCTATTTCCAACGTGAAGCATTTCTTGCGTTTCGATAGAAGGGCGTGGTTGCCGGCACACTTTCACATGAGGCAACCATCATAGTCCTCGGGAGTAGCAACGCATCTGTGATTGACTTCAGATGGAACCCATGTTCTGTATGAAGTTGATTACAGATGATCATGGGCTGCAGTGACCACTTACCATCAGGTGGACTGCATGCTCGTTTGCTACTCTAGTCAGATAAAAAATCCACGGAAACCGTGAATGACGAGTTTTTATTCAACAGAAAGAGTGGTGATATCACATACTAGCAAATACCGCACGGCACCTTTTTATTAGCTTTTTATTAGCTTCACCTGTATGTTTGTTTGTAACCGACTTCTTTGGGCGCGATTTTGACCCACTTTAAACGGCCAGATTTCGTTCAAACTTTGTAGATTCACGCTTTTTTTAAATAAAATAATTTGTTTTTTATTCACACTATTATTAATTTATATTCATTGAATATTTTAACACTATTTTCTTAATTTAAATTCATTTAAATTTATTTTCTATTTTTTAGTTCGGTTTTCTATAAAAAGCGTGTTTTTTAGTTTTTTTAAACTATTATTTATTTTCTATTTATGATAAGATTGATCAACTAATGATCTGTAATACTTTAACCAGCAAATACTGGATACATATGTTCGGAAACCGTAAATAAGGAAGCTTTTACTGTACTGAATAGTGATATCACATACTTCACGGTAGCTATCATAAGTTGAGATTGATCGACTAATGACGTAATGACTAATGCCGACCTTGACTTATAAACTCATTAACGAGGCTTCCTCTTACTATTTGATTTATATGCGCATTGAGTATTGAGCACCTGGGTGAGCTTTGTTCTAAGTCTATATTACTTACGGTCACTTCCAATAATAGAAATATATTATGCGAAAATTCGAACATTATACTCACACGCACGCTCACAGTGCGATTATTTTTTAGTATAAGATAAAAAAAATACTGTCGTCATTTTTCCCTAACGCGCCAAAAGATTCTTCAAAAATTTTACATCTATCTATATATTATTAATACGTCAAGCAAAAACTTGTCATGCATTTTTAAGTAATTAGTAGTAGTAGATTAGTATGAAATTTTGCACGGTTATAGTGGACGTAGAGAAGGAGTGCAGAATGTTAATATTTTTTTCAAATAATGCATATAACCATACATAAAATCAACTAAAGCACATTAAACACACTACCGTGCATGTATCACAAACAAATAAATAATAAACGAAATTAAACATTCAACATATGAAAACACAGAACGTCAAAAATGACAGATGTCTTTGTCGAAATACCCGTTATTGATTTTAAATGCAACTTTGTCACTTAAACCTCTTTTTACCTTTCGGGTGTATTAAAATAACTTAAAAATTAATAATAATTGAATTTCGGAAATACTTTGGACACTATCAAGTTTAGTTTTTGAGTTGAATTACGGTCGAATTTTGACCGTTGCGACGTGTGACTAGTTGTTATAGATCTTCTTAATATTATAAGGGTTAAAGTTTGTGAGGATGTACGAGTATATATGTTTGGTATTCTTTTACGCAAGAATTACTGGTCAGATTTCACTGAAATTTGGCACATACATGACACATACGATACTCATTACTTACCACGGTAATGAGTATCGAGTCACGAGTCCAAAGAGAGCGGAGTCGCAGAACTATACCTTATAAATTTTGTAAATATTTAATAGCCTCTACTTTTGCATCTATACCTAGTATAACTTTTACAAATAATTTAACGTTAATAATGTTTGAATAAACAAACAAACGCTTTCTACACTCACAGCCCCACACTAGGATTTTCTCCTGTGTCGTGGGTGCCATGGACACACAAACACGAATACACAAACACCCAGACCCAGAACAAGAATCTTAACTCATTCAGTTACCTGTCTGGCCGGGAATCGAACCCGGGACCCGATGCGTGGCAGACCGGTGTGGTAACCGCTGCGCCACGCGGGTCGTCAATAATACGCGGGAATAAAAACGAATGTACATACATCGACACGTCGTTTACTATAGAAGTTAATATTTTATTTATTTAAGGACAGATTATAATATTTCATTTATATCTAAGTTGTATTGGCTCGTGCCTACCCGGTTACCTTGACTTTTAGTATGACTTCGGAGATAGTCTTCCTCCAATCGATATATTTACTCACGTATTTAAAAGTACTATTAATAACTCATCACTGTCCCACTTTTGCAATTCAATAAACTCTAATCTAATTAATTGTAAGTAATTTTACCAAGCTCTTTATTTGATGTTTATTGATTCTTGTGTACACGTGTGTTACTTGTTGGGACTTTGTATTCAAAAGATGTCAATAATTAGCCCATCATACATAGCCTCACTAAGATTTTTTTTTGTCATGTCGACTACACAAACACCCTGACTTTTTTATTTATCTGACAGAAGTAGCAAACGCGCATGCAGTCCACCTGATGGTAAGTGGTCACTGCCGCTCATGGACATCTGTAATCAACTACATACAGAACATGGGTTCCATCTGAAGTCAATCACAGATCCGTTGCTACTCCCGAGGACTATGATGGTCGACTCATGTGAAAGTGTGCCGGCAACCACATCCTTCCATCGAAACGCAAGAAACGCTTCACGCTAGAAATAGGTGTGGCGGTGGTAGTTCCCGGGTTGAACTACACTGGTTCTACCACCTTCTAATCAGCCACACCGATACATGGGTTGACATCGACAGACTTTTGATGCTACAGCTGTTATTACAAGTGGTAAAAGTAAAATTAAGTTAAAATTAAGAGGGGCCCGTAAACAAGTGACCACAAAATAAAACGTAAACGTAAAACCACATTTTTGCTTTCGCTTTTGCCTAATCTTTATAACAACAATTCATTCAAACGTCTATTGACGGCACGGAACCTTCGTGTGTAAGTCCGACTCGCACTTGACCAATGGTTTTGTTTAATTCATGAACTTTCGATTGAAATCTTAGCATTATCTGGAACCCACAGGAAATTAATTATCGACCTTTGCTTCAGGGCATGAACTTTTAAGCCAGAGCTTGCCCCTTTGTGACTTAATGCGGTTACCCTACCGGTCTAACACGTAGTGGGTTCTGTGTTCGATTCCCCGGCCAGACAGATATCTGAATGATGACTTAAGATTCTAGTTTTGGGTCTGAAAACGTCTTCTTTTAAAATATAAGTATTAAAAAATCACTTGAGGTAAATAAATGAAACTTGTTAAATAATTTTAGCAATTGCCTATTCTTATCTGTATGCTTAGACTAGTTGTATATTTAACGATGGAAAATACTTAATTACCGGATGCTTCTACAGCGAAAACAATGTTACTAATATAAAAAGGGAGACAAACAACATATTATATTGACAAATTGTATTACGTTCAATATGTCTTTGATAATCTCCACTTTACTATGGGTTTACGAGTAATTTAACTCGAATACAGAGGTAATAATTAATTTGGCCATTTTATCCATAAGATTCATGTAGTAAACGATCACGCAGTCCTTCTGATGATAAGAGGTTGCTGCCGCCCATGGACATCTGTAAGTAACTTCATATAGAACGCGGGTCTTATCTAAAGTCTTATATAAAGTATTTCCGATGATTAAGATGGTCGCCTGTTATAAAAGTCAGCCGGTAATAACATCCTTTTACCAAAACGCAAGAACTGCTTCACGGGAATATGTTTAGCGGTGGTACTTCCGCGCTCAAACCATCCTCGTTTACCTCGTATGTGTAAGTGTAAAGTTTACATAAAGAAGTTTATAACCTTATAATTATGTATTTATATGAAACACAAGAACTAATTGCTTCAAAAAATCAAAATCTAAATATTCTTTATTACCTCTCTCATCAACCCATTATTCACCAACTGCTGGTCACGGGTCTTCTCTCAGAATGAGAGAGTTTAGGCCATAGTCCACAGCGTTGGCGAAGTGCGAGTTGGTGGACAGTGCGAGTTGGTGGACGTGGACTTTATTACCTAAATAGATTGAAATTACAGGTAAAGTACAACCCTGTTAAGTTCGAAGAACGTGTGTTAGGGGTGAAAAAATGTGATAGAACGTAGGTGAATTGCTTCAATAATATGTCTATATTTATCATATGTATATTACGCAGATTTGAAGTGTAAATGGGTAACCGAATATCGTTAATTTTGTTAATAAGATAGAAATTGATTGATATAGGTGGTACATTTATCGTTGATATGCTGTATTTATGTAAGGAAAACGTAACCATTTTTATTTGATAAATGAACCTGCATTTATGATTATCATTCTGCCGTATATTAAATTGACCAAACAAGTTTGACAAATTTACATAATACAAAATATTAGATACTTAGTACCCCGCGGTTTTTCTTGCGTTTACAAAAGGAAATATTAATACATATCGTAATAACTTATGTTAGACTAGATGCATTTAAGGAAAATAAATGTTATTTGTAGATGTGAACTAGAAATAAATTATTAATCCGTTAAATTAAACTTAATATGTTGCGTGTAGCACATAATCGCCTATTTACAACAACAACGTAGCATGTACAAATTGTAATTTTTAGTTCAATTTCATAATTATCATGTTTTTTCTTAAATATTTATAACGATCGTATTAGGTCTGTGTTAGTCCATTCATGTTAAGGAATTTTATTTTGTGTAACTTAACAATTCCTCTCCAATATAAATATTAGTTTTCAAGATAACACGTTGTTCTTATATATTCTGGTCTGAAACGTGTGGTAAAGGAGGTAATTATATGTATGTATTTATCTAAGGCGTTTTTTTTTACAAGGTCCTTCAGGGTAGCAACGCATTTGTGGCTCACCTCAGGTAATACATTCTTGAGTGATTACAGTTGTCAACTTGCGGAACTTACCATCAGGTAGACTGCTTGATCGTTAAGTACTTCAACATTTAAACAAAATGAAATTTCTTTTATAAATTTAATCTTTCAAACTACTACTGTTGTATAAACAAGTGGAACGTTCATTTTTATTTTATATATAGATTTTGAACGAATGATTTTTACTAATAATAGTATAATGCTAATGTTACACGTACGTTTCTATTGTGCTAGAAAGTTCATGATGTGGATTATAATACAACATTATTATAATGAATAGATTAGATACAAAGACGTGTCACTGGAAGGTCTTAGCCCTAAATCTTTTTAATTTATAACATGATAACGTATATTCCATAGTATTATTATAGACGTAACTCGAACACGTTATGTCGCGGCTCAGATTTATATTAATTATAATTTCATTAGGATTATTAAACTTAACAGCGGAAAAACATTTTTTTTTATCTGACTGAAGTAGCAAACGGGCATACAGTCCACCTGGTGACAAGTGGCTACTGCCGCCCATGGACAAATGTAATCAACTTCATACAGAACGTGGGTTCCATGCGAAGTCAATCACAGATGCGTTGCTACTCCCGAGGACTATGATGGTCGCCTCATGTGAAAGTGTGCCGACAACAACACCCTTCTACCGAAACGTAAGAAATGCTTCACGCTAGAAATAGGTGTGGCGGTGGTACTACCCCGGTCGAACTACACTGGTTGTACCACCTTGAGCTAGAAATAGGTGTGGCGATGGTACTTCCCCGGTCGAACTACACTGGTAAAAATATATATTAAAGCAAATTTGTGTAAAAAAATCAGTCCATTCCCAGCTTAAGAGTTTTACGGATACAAACATACGACAACGGATACGTTTTTATAAATAAGTATAATTGAAACAGATTATTAGTAGAAGAGTATAGGTACATTAGTATGTAGGCAAAATAAAAATCCCACATAACCCTGCGTCGCTCCCACGGCGTCACGTACCTTTGGAAGGATTCCCCCTCGAAATCAAAAAAAAAAGGCAAAATTAGTAGCGTGCAGCAAAATTTTATTAAAAATTGCTTATTTCGAAATGGGTTGTAAATGTTTACTTTGGCAGTGCTGTATGGTTACGATGCCCATACATTATGTGGAACAATTTGAGACATAAGAAAAACAATTGATATTATACTACCTATAAGTATATGCCTTTTGTTTTAACATGAGATTTGTCTGTTACTCGGTATGTTTAATACATTAAGTTATAAATATGACTAAGATAAGAACTTTAAGCCGCTTCTTCAGTGTTTGAAAATTAAATTATCAATTCTGATTACAGCTCTTACATACATATATAATACATACATTTTACAACAAGGTATTACCCATTTTAACTATTCCCGTGTATGCATAGCGTGTACTTGATACAATACATTAGAACTTACTTATTTATATGATATCATCCATCCATCAGCCTTTGAAAGTCCACTGCTGGACGTAGGCCTCTCCTAATCCGCGCCACTTCGACCGGTCCTGAGCCATCTGAATCCGAATAGCGTTATTAGTAGGCTGAAGTGGCAATGGGCAGGCCACATCGTTCGTAGGACAGATAACCGATGGGGTAGAAGAGTCCTCGAATAGAGACCACGTCTCGGCAAAAGGAGTGTAGGCCGCCCCCCGACCCGGTGGACTGATGACCTGAAGAAGAGGGCGGGTAACCGCTGGATTCAGATTTATATGATATACTCAGTTGATTACCTGATGCCTACATATAAAACGATATTCGTATGTCTCCGTAGCAGACCACGCATATACTCGTAGTCCCTTAACGTTAGCCAATATGGTAACCATACAACTTATCGCACTCGGAAAGCTTGCAACAACAATAACGCTGTTATCGGCCCCCATGCACCATTTCATGTTATTTGATGGGAGCAACTGATGAAATTTCTGGTTTTTGGTACTTTTATAATATAATTCGTATTTTACATGCATTTTAATGGTGGTTTACATGTAATTTAAGGACGTGACCACGAAAAAATTGCGAATACATACGTAGATAGTAGGTACCTCGTCCCTGTAGTTCCGGGATCAGAATAGGGCTACGGCATCCCCTGCCTGTTGTAAGAGGCACTAAAATGGGCTTACGGGGTTGCAGACGGCTAGAGTGGGGGCTCGAACCGTTCGGTCAGGTCAATCCCAGGAAGGACGGTGGTATGTGTGGTCGCATACCGTCGTAAAGACTAGACGGAGCGGTGGGCCCAGCCGCCCATTTGGGAGGAGCCCGATGGGGCAACGCGCTCGGAGGATTCCGGTTGAAGTCGTTTCGAGATCCCGGAGTCCTTCTTTTTAGCGCCGAGGACGGCCACCGGGGGGGTTTTAGCGCGGTAAGAATCCCACATAACCCTGCGTCGCTCCCACGGCGTCGGGTACCTTTTGAAGGTTTCCCCCTCGAGAACAAAAAAAGGTAGTAGGTACCTATATGGGCATTTAGCCAGCACTAACGTCTCTATAAGATTTCTCGCCATAAGAAAACCTATGCCCAGCTGTGGGACTGTCGCGTTGGGAAGTAAATTACATAACTTTTCTCGTTCTGAGAGAACCCGTTGCCAGCACGGAGACTGTCTTGTAAACTAAATAAAATCTGTTTAGAAATACGCAAACTCAAATCTGTTTAGAAATAAACGAATTGACTTGCCGGATCTTCTCGGTTGAGGTCGTGTTCCGATCCTGTTGTAGTGTAAAAATGTATCTGACAATTCGTATTTCATTTCATAGTTTCACAGTCAGTAAATCGAAACGTAATTTCGTGTACGTGTTGATATCTTTGCGATTTTCTCATCTAACAGCCTGAGATTGGAAGCGAGATTGGTTCCACCACAGAGCCGTGTGCGCTTTCCTCTAATCACATTACCTGCTTGGCATCAATGAGGCTATGTGATGATTGGTTTTATTACTTGTTTTATTTTCCCACTAGATTATGATTGTGACGTCTTTTTTTTATCTGACTGAAGTAGCAAACAAGCATGCAGTCCACCTGATCATAAGTGGTCACTGCCGCCCATGAACATCTGTAATCAACTTCATACAGAACATGGGTTCCATCTGAAGTTAATCACAGATGCGTTGCTATTCCCGAGAACTGTGATATCCGCCTCATGAGAAAATATGCCGGCAACTTGTAAGATTGAAGGAGAAAACATTGGTCACACACACACACACAAATGGTCAGTACCGATCATGGTAAAGTTCATACAAAACAGTTTTTACTTGAATCCTATACAAGATGCGTTTCTACTCCTGTGGACATAGATGGCCGGCTCATATAAATTATTTGAAATGAATACTCTCCTAGTTTGAGTCTGTTTTTTCCATTTCCAAAGATACATCTGGCATTTACACATTTTTATAGTTAAGGATACAGAACTCTTTACCAGGTTTATTGTAACTAGTCGCCCGTCGCAACGGTCGAAATTCGACCGTAATTTAAATTAAAAAACTAAACTTTATATTGTCTAAAGTAGCATCAATATTTCTCTAATTTTAATACATTGTAATAATTTTCAAGTTATTTTGAACGCATCCGTTAAAGGTAAAAAGCGCAATCCTTCTCTACATCAACTATAACCGTGCATAAATAATTTCTTATAACCGAATCACAAGTTTTGTAAATGTTTAATTTAAATGATCTTGTATGATAAAGGGGGAAAACCCTACTGTAAAGTATTAGCCTTAACATAGGTTTTATTTGAATAACAGAATCTTCTAAAGTCTGAGTGCAAATCAGTAAAGTCTTCAATAATTATACAATTGCATTGCGCACTGGTCACGCTGACTCTTTGAGCGCAATTAGGGATTGCAATCCGGCCTCATTTCCAATCCGGCCGGATCCGGCCGTTTTTTTCTCGATCCGGCCGGATCCGACCTGATCCAGCGGCATTAATCAAACGGTTAAAACAGAGTAAAAAAAGGATCGATTTCTAACGGTAATTATTTTTGTAACGTGAAATCTTTGTGAAAATATACAATCACCGGATCCGGTGGAGGTCCGGATCCGGTGGTAAGTCTGTACCGGATCCGGTTTCTGTAAATTTGTACCGGATCCGCCGGATTACCGGATCCGGTTTTCCGGATTGCAATCCCTACGTGCAATACATCTTTTTATAATTGTTACAGCGTTAAGAGCGATTAGACACGGCTCTAATTAATCACGTTTATCGTTTGATAGTACCTTGAGTTGGTATTATCATTGACGTTTGCGTATGCGTAGGCGTTTTAAATGCGTTATTGTGAGTTGTTAGATTATTGATAAGTCATAAATGTCTTTAAGAGTTTGCTTAAACGTTGTGCTATAGGGATACAGGTTTCTCACTGACCAAGTGGTTGTTGTGTGAAGATTACATCGAGAAGACTATAAATTTGGTTGGAGTAACGTCAAGTATGGGGGAGGCCTATACAACAGTAGGGCTGAAATTTTAAATAGATGGGAATGTGACATCACACACACCGCCACACCTATTTATAACGTGACGCATTTCTCGCTTTTCGGTGAAAGGGTGTGATTAACGGCACACTTTTATATGAGGCGACCATCATAGTTCTCGGGAATAACAACGCATCTTTGATTGACTTCAGATAGAACCTATGTTTTATTTGATGTTTCTTACAGATGTTCATGGGTGGCAGTCACCACTTACAGGTGGACTGCACGCTCGTTTGCTAAAAATGTGGGCTCATTTTTTTTTTAAATTGACGGTACATGACCTTAAAGTCTAGTAGAACGAGGGAGTGTTAATACTTATTATAGTTTTCTTCTGGATCTTTCTTTATTATTAATAGAAGTGATATATAATTTTCAAAATGAGAACTTTTTAAATTAGCTGCGTGTTCTACGTTTCTGGTATAAGAATATTGATATCAAAACTCAACCCGGTAATTGCTTCAATCGTCTTGTACATTTAAAATCACCGATATATACGAAAAAAAAATATTATCGCCTACCAACATCAAAATACACTTAGGTGTATTCTTACAGATATTTCTTAAAAAAAACTTCATAATAAAAAAAGATATGATAAGAACTGCATACCCTTACTCACTTAGTTTTACGAATACCAAAAACTCTATTAAAATGAATCATGATATCGGTGATATTAGTATTCATTATAATGTTCAAGTGGAAATAAATGTTTAAATTAAATATAGACTGATGTGATAATCCATATGATTATAATGATAGAGGCGGTTTTAATTAAATACATTTGTTTATTTAGCAGTGTGGTTTTTGATAATTATGGGCTATTAATATATGAATTAAATCTTATTTTATGGACATTAATATAAAATTAATGAATTTGGCTTATTTTTTTATAATTGCTAGTAAACGGGAAGATACTAAGTACCCTATTCTGTCATGTTTTGTGTGAAATGTTATCCTGGAACATCTTTTTATTTCTATTCTTTAAATTTGTATTTCTGGATTTGTCTCCAAATTTCTTGACCAATAACATGGTCTTACGTTTCATTCAATGCTTTTGCATGTAGGTAGAATAGTAAGTGATATTTAGTGATTAAGTAATTACAAAAGTGATTAGAACGCCTATAATACAACCTACTGCAACTGGACAAGGTAATTTCGACGTACTACTGTACGTTACACACATACATTTCGATGTGAATACGATACACGTCGAAATTGCAAATGACAATAAAGGAAAGAGCCATAATTACAAACTTCGTTACTCAAAAGATGCTAATGCTATCGAAATCATACACTAATACACAACGATCACAGACACCGATAATCGTGTGAAGTCGCCAAATTTCGTATCAAACGAACAATGGCTAGGAAACCTTTGTGGGAAGAGCGAACGGTCATACTGTGACAGCGAGTCGATGTTTTGCAAACATCTCTTGCTCGTTCCCAAACACTGTGCCAACCCAATTGTAATCAAGCGCAAAGCCGATTAAATACGCGCTTGCCTCATCGTCGATGGGAAGCGAGCAGCGAATTTTAAAAGGATATGGTTTATGTTGCAACGACAACAAATTACAAATTAACTGTTATAAATAAAATCATATGATAAGAGACACTTTAAAACCTTCAGATATGGTACCTCTCACCTAAAGCGTTACCCCTTGGGAATTATTACTCAAGCTTGCGTTTTTTTATTTTCACTAGTGAAATATTCGAACTTTGCTGTTACTCTTGTAGGTCCCATGAAAAGCGTGATTATAAGTGAAATAACACAGACTTTTCGGAAAGACTTAAGTCGTAGTACCATATTTATTCGCCGTTTTTAAAACGTATCCTACATGTATCCTAGTCAACCTTTTATAATTATAGTCTCATATAACAGTCTCTGCCATGCTTCAATTAATAAATGATGTTTGGTTTTTAACTTCATTATAATGTAAATAATATTTGATGAAACCGTACTCAATATGCGTTTCTTAAGTTTAAGCTGTTTTTCAATAATGCTAGCGTCAAAACTGATTATCGCTTGTACATTACTCGCTGGTAATGTGACACGTTCAACAAGCACTTGTATCAACAAATTAGGCTGAGCGTAATTGCAGATGGTAAAATCAGCTTTGTCGTCATTCCAATTGCCGCTTTTATCATTCGTGTTTTACGGTTATATAAACTTTACTGCGCATGCGGTTAATGTCATTATGGGTTGCATTGTATGTTGCGTTCTCGCTGTGATCAATGCGCTTTTTGATTGCATTTTGGCTTTGGATGGGTATAATTATAAGTAGAAAGGTTAAATCGAAAGCGCATTGGGATAATTTGGTAGAGTTTTCTGGTAGCGTTTAATTGTGAGACTACTGGTAATTTTTGGTTGAAATTTGACACAAATTTTAATATCTAGATTAACGTACGATTCTTGTTACCTTGGTTGGTCATAGACGTGATCAAAGCGAGAGAAGCCACCGGATTACTCTAGTCAGCAAAAGGGAACCAGGAACATAATTGGATATACTTTCGTGGTAGAGTCATATCTCTATGACTCTACATAGATATATGTAGAGTCATAGAGTTATGACTCTACATATACTCTACGGATTTGAATGTACATATCTTAACCTACATAAGTACATATAAATTACAATTCGGCCCGTCTGGAGATCGTTATAGGGACTAGTGAGCTTTGACTGGTAACCCATCTATTCGTAATTCTAAGAATAGTTCCAACAGTATATTCTGTAATGGGACGATAATAAATGGACGATGATTAATTACTCAGAATTCTCGTAATTTGATTAGTTCTTCTTGCTTCAGTTGCATTTCATAAAGTCTGTTAGACAGACTAGAGTAATATTAAGAGTAACTAATTACAGAAAGAAACACTACTTTAAATGAAAAAGGTTGTAGTAAAATAAAGACAAAATAATTGCGGATTGATTATAGTGTTACCATTTTTCAGCCTGTTTATATTTTATATATTATTTTTTTTTCAGCCTGTTTATACGCTGAAACGCTTCTTCAAAAAGAGGCTTTAGTTTTTATTGTATCTAATACTAGATGAACATCGCAGCTTCGCCCGCGAAAAAAAATTGATGTTAATAATTGTCCCGTGGCAGTAAGATATTTTTCCACGGTAAAAAGTAGCCTATATGTTAATTCTGAGTGTCAGCTAACTCCCTAACAAATTTTATGAAATTCCCTCTAGCCGTTAAGACGTGAAGAAGTAACAAACATACACTCTCACAAACTTTCGCCTTTATAATATTAGTATGATTTTGTTGTGTACGTCTCTTTGAAACATAAATCCGTAATCCACTAGTTTATCGTACAGATTTGTAACTGGTGCGAGAAATATGCAAGACTATTTAAAGTAACCGAATGCACGATTGAAAAAGCTTCTGCGAACATTTTTTCAGTCAACACTAAACTCATTCGTGGCTTATCAGACCCCACTAAGCGTGTTACTATTAATGCACGGATGGCGTTTTGATCGTGTCGCCATAAAAAATTTCGTTACAACAATAATTTGCATGGCATTCTGTAGTTTGAAGAGTTCATTATACCGATACGAGGGTACTGTGAAACAATGTTGTCGATTTAGTGTGTCGTTTACGGCGTATTGGGGGTAATTTGGGCGAACAATGAAAGTTTTTCGTTCACTGTGTGACTAAGTATGAAATGGAGGGTTGAGTTGGAATTACCAAAGTTACATTGTATGTATGGACGATATATATTGTATGTATGGATTTCCGTTCTTATATGTACTTAAAAAAATCCCTACTAATATTATAAATGTGAAAGTAACTCTGTCTGTCTGTCTGTCTGTCTGTCTGCTACTTATTCACGCCTAAACAACTGAACCGATCTTTATGAAATTGGGCACACAGATAGTGTTGACCTCGAGAAAGGACATGGGCTGCTTTTTATCGAAAAAAAAGGGGTTGAAAGCATTAAAATCGGGCATAAATGTTTGTATGGAAGCTCGTATATTATAAATAAGAATAAAGACAAACCCGTTGAGTTTCTTGCCGAATCTTCTCAGTTGAGGTCGTATTCCGATCCGGTGGTAGTGTAAGAAAAAATGTAACTGGCAATTTGTAAGTGCCCCCGTAGGCCTATACAAAATAAAGACATTTTTTTTCATTTCATTTCGACTAGTCACCCGTCATTGCCGTCAACCTATTATTATCCCACTGCTAGGCACGGGTCTTCTCTCGGAATGAGAGAGTTATAGGCCATCGTCCACCGCGTTGGCCAAGTGCGAATTGGTGGACTTCACACACCTCCGAGAACATTTTTCTTATAGAACTCTCGGGTGTGTAGATTTCCTCATGATGTTTTCCTTCACCGAAAAATGGTGATAATTAATTTTCACGTATAAACGGCTGGAGCGTTTTTCATAAAATTTGGTAGGGAGTTAGCTGACACTCTGTATTAATATATAGGCTACTTTTTACTGTAGAAAAATATCTTATTCCCACGGGATATTCGATACAGAATTTTTTTGTAACGCGGGCGAAGCTGCGGGGTTCAGCTAGTTATCAATATTTTCTGAACAAATAAAGTTTTTAAGGTATTTTTTGCCCACATTTTGAATAACAATTACTTGAAATTCACTTTATATTCTAACCGCTTAATAACCAAGTTTCATTTCTTTTTCAGGTATGTTAGAAACTTACGAGTCTTAATGCATGCAGTGACGTGAGGTAACAACTGGCAACATTAGCATAAAGGTAAACGCTTGTGTTTGTTATTTGTTATTATTTTGTTAGAGTTAATTAATTTGTGAATGCTTTAAAGTTGTAAGTGCTGTGGGGGAATTAGGAAAAGCTGGGTTTGTCACATTTCTTTCTTTGGTCGTTTTATGTTGTGTAGGGCGAAAATGTCTAGCTTTTATGCGTATTTTAAAGTACTGAATTGGTGTTTGTACTACTGCTAGATCTATTATGTGTATATAGTGCCCACCCATCCATCAGCCCTTTGATGTCCACTGCCCTAAATAGCGCCACTCCAACCGGTCCTGTGCCCTCTGAATACAACGGTTTCCCGCTGTCTTCTTCAGGTCATCGGTCCACCAATACATCTATAGTGCCCGTTATCATCATAAATTTTGTAAACTGAGACTAATTATTCATTTAACTTAATTTGCACCTTTCACCCAAGCTCTCTGTACACTCAATCAGGTACATGAAAAACTAGATATCAATTTATGTAGCTTGAGTGAATTCGCGAAAGTTGTTTTTAATATTTTATCTTACAATAATATATAGTTATATTTAATAATAATAGAAAATAATGTTAACCTTTTAAAAAAATGAATAATTGTCTACGCTATCGTATTGGGTGCTACCTGTAATGATAGACGTAAGTCTGAATAAATAAATAAATAAATAAATAAATTTGTTGTGTTTAACCGATTTGACTTATACAGTATATTTATGCAGTATATGCAGTATATTTGCAATAAAAGTACTGTTCAGAACTGCGAATTAGTGTAACAATCTCACAAACACACACACATTCACACACACGTACACACATGCGCCCAAACATTTATAGCATGCATGAACATACTTTGATCTTGTGTATTTTACAAAACTATTTGTGTAATCCTGTTTGGTCTTAATTTAGTACATACCATGTATGAAGTATGTATTTTCTATGTATTGCTGTTGGATTACCTAATAAATTAATTAAATTAAATTAAAACAATAGAAATTTCTACCACTATATTTTTTATCGTTTGTTTATGTTAATCTATCGCATAAACGGTTTTATTCTGTTCAGTTCTGTTCAGTGTCGGTCACTGAAGACTATAACACAAAGCGTTCAAAATGTATTTATAGATCATACCTTGAGGTAATATTTATTCTCTATCAATATTACCTAATTAAATTAAATTTATGTTTTTTTTCAAACGCGATTGGAACCGCGAGTCCATTGAGCAGAACAGGTAAGTCGATGAAACCGCCGTAATCCACCCAAAGATTCACCTACCTTCTACCTTTGCGTACCGAATTTAACAATGCGACATACTAAAACGCGGAATGAAATGTACACAAAAAACGTGTAAAACGACCGCAGGTGGAGTGCAGAGGGCAAAATGAGGATGCTCCAGTAAAAGGGCTTAACAACTTTGTGCGGGAACAAAAATATTACGTCATATAAACAACGCCATTATTTAGAAAACAGACTCGTGAGAATTACAGAGCGAAGAGGAGTAAGGGTTGCGTTGTATTAGTGAAAGGGATGCTATTAGCCTATGTTTGAAATGAAATGAAATGAAATGAAATGTCTTTATTTTGTATAGGCCTGCGGGGGCACTTACAAATTGTCAGTTACATTTTTTTTTCTTACACTACCACCGGATCGGAATACGACCTCAACTGAGAAGATCCGGCAAGAAACTCAGCGGGTTTGTCTTTTTTTCTTATTTATATTCATTTTTTTAATATTATTACAATCATGTTTTTTTTACATGGTAATGAAAGTTAGCTCCAGTATCTTGCCTTGCAGTTCAGTAAAAGAGGGCCCTGTTTGGTAAGATACGCTACACTTTGACATTTATTAAATATACTATAGTAATGCATATTATTGCTCAGTCCCAAGCTGTTTTGTCTTCTATGTAATCAGAAATTTTATAATACGCTTTACGGCAAAGTTTAATCTTAATCAATGCTTTGAACTTATTCATTGACAAATTTCTGATTTCAACAGGAAGTTTATTATAAAAGCGTATACATTGACCCATAAAAGAATTATTAATTTTGTGAAGACGAGTAACATGTGCAGAGAGATTGTGCTTGTTCCTTGTATTTATGTTATGCGTATCACAATGTTTAGCAAAATTATTAATATTTTTCTTAACATACATCAAATTTTCGTATATAAATTGGGATACAACAGTAAGTATATTTATTTCTTTAAATAATTCTTTTAGTGAACATTTCGGACTTAGGTTATAAATGGCTCGTACAGCCCTCTTCTGCAGTATAAAGACAGTATTGAGGTCTGAAGAGCACCCCCACAGCAGTATGCCGTATGACATAATGCTATGAAAGTAACTAAAATAAACTGTTCTAGCTGTTTCTACATCGGTGAAATGTCTGATTTTTTTTACAGCATAAACCGCTGAACTGAGTCTACCCGACAATTTTTCAATATGGGGACCCCATTGCAATTTGGCATCTAAAGTAACGCCTAGGAAGACAGTTGACTCCACAAGGTCCAAAACCGTTCCATTGAGTTGTACATTGGTTTCAACCTGCCTAACGTTGGGCAGTGAGAATTTTATGCATTTAGTTTTTTTCTCGTTAAGAAGTAAGTTATTTACGTTGAACCAATGTACGACCCTCGAGAGAGCATTGTTCACTTCGTCAAACTTGCTTAATTGTCTTTTAATTTTAAATAGTAATGAGGTATCATCTGCAAACAATACGATCTCGTGATTATTTGCTACATAGTAGGGTAGGTCATTGATATATATTAAAAACAAGAATGGTCCGAGTATCGAACCCTGTGGAACGCCCATGGTAACAGATGCGCCGGGCGATTTAGTGCCATTAATAATAACCCTTTGAGTTCTATCGTTTAGATAAGAAGTCAAAAGGTTAAGAGCTTTGTTCCTGATCCCGTAGTGGTGTAATTTCCTGACCAGTATATCATGATGTACACAATCAAAAGCCTTAGATAAATCACAAAACACGCCAAGGGCATCACGCGATCCATCCCAGGCCTCAAACACGTGTTTTAATAACTGAATTCCTGCATCTATAGTAGAGCGATTCCTTCTAAAACCAAATTGTGTGTCATGAAGTATCTCATTGTCATTGAAATACTTCAACAAATCGTTTAACCTGCTGCGTCGGAAGGAAGGTGTTTTTCGAGCGGACCTATGTTTGTCGTTTCTTGGGCACGCGCGTTTAGCGGCATTTTTTATCTGACTAAAGTAGCAAACGAGCATGCAGTCCACCTGATGGTAAGTGGCTACTGCCGCCTGGACATCTGTTATCAACTTCATACAGAACATTACATCTGAAGTCAATTACAGATGCGTTGCTACTCCCGAGGACTATGATGGTCGCCTCATGTGAAAGTGTGCTGGCAACCACGACCTTCTACCGAAATGCAAGAAATGCTTCACGGTAGAAACAAGTGTGGCGGTGGTACCTCTCCGCTCGAACTAAACTGGTTCTACCACCTTGAAACTGGCTTAATGGCTTAATACATTGTGGTAAAAATATGGTTTCAACTTTGAGCAGATATAACCTATTTTTTTTTTAAAGTTGTTAACAGATGTCCATGGGCGGCAGTAACTACTTAACATCAGGTGAACTGCATGTTCGTGTCTTAATTGAATCAGATAAAAAATTATATTATAACAATATTACTACCAAATGTAACTAGTTAACTTTAAGTTACAAGCATTTACTTTTATATAAACCTTAAATTAAAAGCAGGCAGGTACATACAACGTTACAGTTGGGTAGTTTTATTTAAATTTTGCTCACAACAGCATTAAAACGAAAGTTAGTTTGTTGTTCCGTTTCGTTTAGCCATGTTATAATCCCGTGAGATAGCGCTTCGTTGCTAAAACGACTAATGGACCCTTAAAAGCCTGACGGCTTTGTATTATGTCGGAGTATTCGCGAATATACGTCATTGTACGTGTAAGATGGGAAGAATGGAGGATGGAGCGTGGAAAATTATATTGGACTAGTTAAAGCGAAGCGTGGAGGGCCACGTTTTGTTTTGCCGGTCTAATATCAATTGTCGTCAACCCATTATTGTCCCACTGTTGGGCACGGGTCTTCTCGAGAGAGTTTAGGCCATAGTCCACCGCGCTGGCCAAGTGCGAATTGGTGGACTGCGAATTGGTGGACAATATCAATTGTTTAGATTAATATCGGGAGGTTCCGATAGTAGTTTATAGTATTTTAAACACTTTCATATATAAATGAAACGTTATGTTAAATTATCAAGTCAGTAGATGGATTGACTTTCGAGGTTTGCGGACACCACCGCCACATCGATGGAAGGGTGTGGTTGCTGGCACACTTTTATATGAGACGACCATCATAGTCCTCGGGAGTAGCGGATGTATGATTGATTTCGGATGGAACCCGTGTTCTGTATGAAGTTGATTAGAGATGTCCATGGGCGGCGGTGACCACTTACCATCAGGTGGACTGAATGCTCGTTTGCTACTTCAGTCAGATAAAAAAACAAACATAATAAAACTGCTTTTTTATAGTTGATATGCTATTGGCTAACCTAACCTAACCCAATCTAATGTCTTTTAAAAGGTAAAGGTTATTTTTTTTGTATAACTTTTATACAGGTCCTAAGCAACTGGTATATGTTGAGGCCACCTTATTCTTGGTTTTAGTCAATAGTCACCACGCATGGCATTAAAAACCACAGTGCGTGTTGATGTTATCAGGAAGAAAACTAATATCCATCTCCTTGATTTAGTCCTTTAGTTATTCACGGGAAAGAAGGGAGTGATTCTGTTAAAGACCGACTCCATACATTTGTATAACTATTCGTTACACCTGAAGTCTTAATGCCTAATAATAATGAATAATTAATGGATGTATTTACAAGCACAACAGCTCATAACACTATTATTATAAGTCAGAGATATAGATATTTAAGGCGGTGGTGCCACATATATCGATCCACGAAGCTTTGTGCCATTGCCACTATCAGTGCGTTTAACTCAAATTCATAAGGTATTTCACCTCTAGTACATAATTTAGTGGAAGCAGCTAAGTCTATGCACTAAGTCAGGACGCATGGCCTTGTTTTTGCAAAGGAAATAACTAATTAACTTAGTTTCTATTGTCCAACGCATCTACTTATGTTTTCAACTTTCATAGTTCTTGTTCTTCTCTAACTTTGTTCAGCACTATTGTGATAATTATAATACAGTGCAATGCGTAGCTTTTAGTCTCTAATACGCTTAATGGACGCTTGAAAAGTAGGAATAACTTTGTTTTATTACAGAATAGTACATAAACCTAAAATTCATGGATTTTAATGTAAGGTAAATTTAATGCTTGATGGTATTCTCTTCCAGTCATTATAAGACAAGATTAGTCTTGGATGAGTTTAGCCATAGTGACACGCTTTCTACACTCATAGCTCCACACTAGGATTCTCTCTTGTGTCGTGGGTACCATGAACAGACGCAAAGACGGATACACAAACACCCAGACCCAGAACAGGAATCTAAACTCATCATTCAGATACCTGTCTAGCCGGGAATCGAACCCGGAACTCATTGCGCGTCTGACCGGTATGGTAATCGCTCGGCCCCGCGGTTCGATGACGTCGACGTCGAGTAAAGTTTGCAACTTGTGACAACTAAGTTGGAACGCTTGTTGGAACTTATATGTCTCTTTTTTATAAGATTGAAGTATCAAACGAGCATGCAGTCCACCTGATGGTAACAGTCTGCAGCCCATGGACATCTGTAAGCGACTTCATATACAACATAGTGTCCATCTGAAGTCAATTACAGATGTGTTGCCACTCATGAGGACTGAGATGGTTGCCTCATATAAAAGTGTGCCGGCAGTCACACCCTTCTGTCGAGACGCAATAACTGCTTCGCGCTAGAAATAAGTGTGGCGGTGGTTTTTTTTTTTTTTCGAGGGGGAAACCTTCAAAAGGTACCCGACGCCGTGGGAGCGACGCAGGGTTATGTGGAATTTTTACCGCATTAAAACCACCCCGGTGGCCGTCCTCGGCGCCATGAAGAGGACTCCGTGACCTCCAAAGGACTGCAGTCGGAATCCTCTGAGCGCGTTGCCCCATCGGGCTCCTCTCAGATGGGCGGCTGGGCCCACCGCTCCGTCTAGTCTTTACGACGATATGCGGCCACACATGCCGCCGTCTTTCCTGGAATCGCCTGGCTGGACGGTTCAAGCTCCCACTCTAGCCGCCCGCAACCCCGGAAGCCCCTTTTAGTCGCCTCTTACGACAGGCAGGGGATACGAGTGTGGCGGTGCTACTTCCCCGGTCTAACTACATTGGTTCTGCCACCCGGTCTCTCTTACTGTAATCATCAAAAACAAGTGTGGTGATGAAATACCTGAAGATGAACCGTAAAAGATTATTCCATGTCGCTTGGTCACATAAAGGATTAAATAGAGCCTAAGAATATTTCTTGATGTCATGATCAGGCGTAATTTTTTTGAATATTTTGAATAGTTAAAACTTAATAGAATGTATTTTTTCTTAGCGTCTTTTAATTAATGTTGCTTATAGGTGCCCACTTAAAGCGACTAATGGGTCTAAAAGCATATCAGGGATAACTTTATAACAAAAATAATGTCAACTTGAAACGCTGTGATAACCTAGTACTAAATAAGTCAAGTATGTCCCGGATGTCCGAAATTTAAATTCAAAGTCACGTTTTTAAAAGCTATAAATTTGCCTGTAAAAATTAATGTGATGCTTTAACAGCTAAGGAAAATGTGAGGACACCTGCCTGTATTAAATCTTCAAAAATGTATAAATGTAGTCTTCTAACCCACCTTTGCCCACTATTATGGACTATGGCCTAATCCGATATTCGACTATAAGGCTTATGTTTTTTTTTTTTTTTATTTGACTAAAGTAGCAAGCGAGCATGCAGTCCACCTTGATGGTAAGTGTTCACTGCCGCCCATGGACATCTGCAATAAACTTCATACAGAACATGGGTTCTATCTGAAGTCAATCACAGATGCGTTGCTACTCCCGAGGACTATGATGGTCGCCTCATATGAAAGTGTGCCGGCAACCACACCCTTCTATCGAAACGCAAGAAATGCTTCACGCTAGAAATAGGTGTGGCGGTGGTACTTCCCCGGTCGAACTACACTACACAAATCAATGACATAAGACTTATAGTCGGACTGTAATGAGTTCATAGCAAATGCTAAAAAAATGCATAACATTCACGCGTAGCTTCTTAAAATTCTTGACTAATTATAATAGAAGTCTGCTTGTCTGGTTTGGGTAGCGTTATATTATAATCCCATGCGAGATACCGCTTCGTTGCTAAACGGGCTAATGGACGCTTAAAAGCTGAGGACGGCTTTGTTTTATGATGTAATATTCTGGGATGTACGTCATTGTCTTATTAATGGGTATCAGAGGACGCAAATAATTCAGTGGCAATCCAATAGGGTTAGTGTTAGATAATATCGAAGGCGTGTGGATTATCAAATCCTGCTTTGCCCGTTGTGATACAAATCTTTGTTGAAGTAAAATTGTATCTCTTTTAACTGGCTTCTCAAAAGAAAGAGGTTATCTGTTCAACACGTATATTTTCTATTATATGATGGATTTTACGTTCGCTGGTTACTGTCATTTCGTAAATATTATTTAGTGTATTGGCTTAAACCATTATTGGTTTCGGTAGAGGTTCGACATTTTCATTTGATCTTTAAGGGGACCAGCTCTAAGTCAAAAATCTTCTTGGCTTTTAATATACTTCTGCGTAACCATTTACTTCAAATGTCTATGCAAAACTTCTTCTATGCAAAAAAACTGTATTTAGATGGTGTTAGAGCCATATTCGTATCATTATCATTAACGTATGTTTTACCTGAATTTGCAATAATAGACTTCAATGGGCTAAACATAGTATTTATCAGTCCTATAGGCAAGACATCACGAAATTAAACGTCATAACTCTATCGAAATGTCAAACGTCGTCGCTTACGATCCGTGGTGCGGTGTTTAGGGACCAATTACTGAGACGTTACTGTCTCGGTCGTTCCTTGAAATATCGACCCCCAAGTCCATTAGAGGCCCGTTTCGGCTGTCGATAAGCCGTCTCCGACCGTTTAGGGTATGCCTTTACGATTGAAGATGGCTACTGCAAAATTTGCAATATAGTGTAATTGGTTTGGGAGCGTAACTTCGCACAGCAGTGTCGTTGTGACTTTGGTAGTTTCTGTTGGAGTTATTGGGTATTGGAGTGACTTCTACTTGCCAATATTCGCTTACGTCGTTGTCGTCTAACTTATGGATGTGTAACTGTGTGACAACTACATCGACACACATTGTCGATGTAGTTGTGTGCGATATTTACAGTTTAGCATTTTTCTGCTGAGTGTTGTATATCTGATCTGTCACGTGTATTACTTATCTTACGTTTTTGGAAAGTCAATAATGACTTTATATGTATAAACATATAAAGGAATATATAGGTACATGATATGGGAAAGTGGTTGTGGCGGATAATATATGTAATTCTTAGGTGTGTTGCAGTTTGATATTGTTGATGAAAATTAAATGACACATTCCAAATAATTCTAAAAATTCGTAATTTCTAACTTTTGCGAAATACAAATAAAGATCTTATGATTTTGTAATGTTACTTTTAAGATTTGTTTGAATACTTTCATTCATATTATTTTCGAATATTTGACAAGAACAAAGCCGTTATACAGTACCAACTTGATTTAAACTTTTTGGGCCCCTGCTAGCTGTAATTTGTTGCGGTTCCTTCGTTTTATGCGAAAAGTTAAAGTATATCATAACTTTATCTACTTAATGCCATTGAAAAAAAACTCAGAGTGAACTTCGGCCTCAGTCTTCTTTGAACCTAGATGTTTTACTTATTGTGTCACGATGAACTAAAGTAGGTGTTTTTAATGTTCTTTCAAGTTTTTTAAAGCCGGTACGTGATAGAAATCTATAAAACGATGAGTATAGACTTTAGTTTTCTTGATCAATATTTAAAACAAGTGTTGGATTTGTATTTTAATTTGTATGTTTAGTCTAAGCTTACAAACTATTAAATCGATTTCGCTAGCAGAATTGCGTGTCGTTTAACTGTGCTGTACATATTATTCCATTCAGTATTACAGTAATGACAGCTTTGTTAGAAATAATGACCGTAGATGTCAATCAACCTTAAATCTATTATTCTTCGAGTGAAATCAACACGAAACCTTTCTTACTGCCGCCCAGTATTATCTGTCAGGCAATCATCCCGACTTTCGGTTCGCTTTACTTTCGAATATTCTTATGATTGGTTCACGGAAGTTCAAGGGTCACGTCTTCATAACAATAGTCTTCTCGCTTCTGGTGCTGACCAGTATTGTATTTTGTTTTTCTCTTTCATGATACTCTATCGCTATTGTGTTCGTGCGTGTTGTCAAATGCAGCTTGAATATAATGAATCAATTCCATTCACAGTGACGTGTCTTATTCATTGAGAATATCAATAACGCCCTCATTTATGAGCGAAGTATCTTATTACTTACGTTTGTTTTAATTCGTAGTATAATGAGATATATTTGCACAATTACCTGTTCCTGTCTGTTCTGTTTACTCTGTTATATTTTCCTTATACGCTTCTACATTGTCGTTAACTTTATTTTTCCTTTTGATTTCAGTTTATTAAATAACTATAGTATTAACCTTGACCACTTCTTTGGATTGATTCCCTTTCTATTCAAAAATTTGTATGTTACTCACGTTTGTCCAAACGTTTGACAAAACCTTGTTCACTTTGCTCCTAAGCTTGTCGTTTTGTATTCTGCTGGTGTCTTCAATTGATAAATGGGCACCGAGTGCCCCCGATTCCTTTCTCGTCTGATTGTGTGACGGCTAGAATTACTCTTCGTTGAATTCGAGAGTCCATTCATTGATAACATAGTAGGTATAGAACTATTTTATGATAAAACTCTCTTCATAGTGCTGATGTCAAGGCTTTTCTACTCTAAGAAAGACTAACTAGTGCTAAGTGGTTTTGATAATGATTGTAATGATAATGATTGTGGTAGAAGCACTCATGCTATTATATTAAAATACTCAAAATGTTTTTATATATTTTGTGTATTCGCTCTTAATGTTAGGGCATAAAATGATTATTTACTTTTACCGTAATTATCCCAGAAACTATATAATTTTATTACCTACATCAATTATGAACGGCTTAGGTTTTTACCAGAATCCTGTTTACTCCGTTATCTTGCTAACGAAGATACATTGTAGTGTTTGTTAAACAAAGATATCTCAAGACGTACATTTTAATCTTTATTTCCGTTTTACTGCATCAGCTCCTACTCACATATTCTTATCATCGCATGAAGTCTCTGCATATAGAATGATAATAATCTTGCCGACCATTCCAGTATTATATGTAGTGAGGAAACTAACACTTTACAGATATGACTTTACGGAGTTGAAGAACAGGTTTATGTAAATATCACATGGTTGCACGAGCTCAGTACTAAGTGAAGATCAAAAATTTATATTTTTAAAGAAAGGTGAAAGAAGGATGAATCATACTACCTATGTCATTTTATATTTAAGAATAATATTCATTTTTGTGATCACTCATTTTCTATTCTCATCTTGAATTCAGCACTGTTGTTTGCGAAAGTCCACTCCTGACTACAATATATACAACGTTATACGTTCCAACTTTTTTTTGTTTGTTTTTTTGTTTTCGAGGGGGAAACCTTCCAATGGTACCCGACGCCGTGGGAGCGACGCAGGGTTATGTGGGATTTTTACCGCATTAAAACCCCCCCGGTGGCCGTCCTCAGCGCTGAAAAGGAGGACTCCGGGATCTCGAAACGACTTCAACCAGAATCCTCCGAGCGCGCTGCCCCATCGGGCTCCTCCCAGATGGGCGGCTGGGCCCACCGCTCCGTCTAGTCTTTACGACGGTATGCGACCACACTTACCGCCGTCCTTCCCGGGATTGCCTGACCGAACGGTTCGAGCTCCCACTCTAGCCGTCTACAACCCTGGAAGCCCCTTTTAGTCGCCTCTTACGGCAGGCAGGGGATACCGTAGCCCTATTCTGACCCCGAGGCTACAGGGACGATACGTTCCAACTTAGTCTTCAAGTGTAATGATGAAGGAGCTTACGTCTAAGCAACTTTAGATCGAAGCTGTGTTCATTTAGACTTTCTTGTATTATACTCTTATGAGTAATTCATATCCTCAACCCATTATTGTCCGACTGCTGGGCACGGAACTTTTCTCAGAATGAGAGAGTTTAGGCCACAATCCACCGCGCTGGCCAAGTGCGAATTGGTGGACAATATGAGTAATTATTAGTAACTAAATGTATTTTTGGTGCAAGAAAAATTATTTTGCGATAACACCAGTATGAAAATTAACGTTATATTTTTCCTTCCTTTCTTTCTGCCGGTCGTTCGCAGATTTCCATGTGTTAGCGACGTTCTCATTTAAAATTTTACACCGCCACTTCATATCTATGAACATGCGGGCAATAACAAAAACGTGTGGCACCGTTATAGCACCGGAATACGTGGATTCCGTACAGCTTTGACCGCGCCACTCGGCCGCACCGTTACGACGCTTGACCATTCGTGTATTGTTCTTGAGTTGTGACGCGCTTGGTGTAAGTGTTGAGCGGTGATGATTTGCGTTTTTTACCCGACAACTCGGAAGGTAATGTTCTTTTAGCACATGTGTGTATGACATTTTTTATGGTATGCGCTACGGTTCGAACAGCTAGAGACTTAATATATATATGTCTGTCATGGTGACTAAGGTATATTATGTTTTTTACATGTGGCGCCAGAGAAAAAGGGAGGATTTGTCAATTTTTTAAATTATTATATGTGATAAGATTCCTTCGTATGTTTGTTGTTTAGCTGAGGGTTATTCATGTTGTATCATCGAACGAATATTACACAAGTACTTCATGATCTTCTTTTATTCTTCGGGTAGATTGACGGCATTCCACAGAGGTTTGTGCTAATCGGATCTGTTTTTCGATGGGTTGCGTACTAGTTTCTTACTTGAGTTCAATAATAATATCCTAATGTGACAATGTCGAAAAATAGAACAATATATGAATACAAATTTATTTTAATTTATTATTTTTATTTAACACATTAAATACTTAATAGTATGTGCGAATTCAAAAATTATTCATTAGTACAATAATTTATTAATAGTAATTAACATTTACGACGCGAAATTAATTAAAATATTAGTCACGAAAGGAATGCAAAATAAAACTATTTTTCATATTTCTTTGCTATGTTCATTTTCGTATTAAGTGTTTTGACGTAAAACGCCTCATTACTTCATTAGAAAATGTGCGTTAAAGAAGTAAACTGAATAACTTAAACTGGTATGTATAATACGTGCATACTATATAGACGTGATTTGAATAAATTGACGAGAACCGTGCGAGACTGCACGCTCCTAACATTTATTTGTACCATACAACTCTTCTACCATATGTGAATGCAAAATATTACGTTGACACCACAAAAGAAACTGTAGTGCAAAATATAACTCAATAGTTTGTGCTTATACTATTCGACTCAATATTATGATATGTTATAAACTTTGTAACTGTTCAGTTTTTGGTCCTTTTGTAATAAAATGGTTAATTACATAACACTATTAAAATATGATGTCTCGGTTAATGTTAACCGAATTTGTAATGCAAGTCTTATTTCTCACTTCACTACATAATGTATGTAGTATAAAACAAAATAGCTTCTCGCTGTCTGTCCATGTGTATGCTTAAATACTTAAAACCAGGGGTGTTACGAATATCCGTATCCGCATCCGCAAATGCGGATTATTCGCATTAATTCAGACATCTGCATCCGCATTCACATCCGCATCAATCAATGCGGAGTTTAACGGATGCAGATTCACATCAACAAGTAACTACAATCATCAAACAAATTTAGATGAAAATCCACTTAATTAGTGGAAAGCTAACCGTTCTGAATTTAAAATTCTCTCCAAATTAGCATGCCGATATTTATCACCTCCACCAGCTACAGTTCCAAGCGAACAGCTATTTATTGGAGCTGGGTTAATATATAATCCGCTAAGAAACAGGTTGGAAGCTGAGAAAACTGCAATATTGCTATTTATTAAATACAATTTACCAATTTTTAAGTTTGATTATTAAACAAAGATTTTTTTGAAGCTCAAAATTCTGTTGTGTCTTAAGTAAAACTAAAGACTTGTGTAATTTTATTTTAGAAATATGATTAAATAAATATAAAGTTAATTTTAAATTGATTTTTTGCTATTTATGCACTCAAAATTTAAATAATTATCCTTTTAAATCCGCATCCGCATCCGCATTGAATCCGCATCCGCATCGAATCCGCATCCGCGGATGTGAACTTCTAATAATCCGCATCCGCATCTGCATCCGCGGATGTCTAAAATTTTGCATCCGTAACAACCCTACTTAAAACTACGCTACGGATTTTAATGCAGTTTTTTAAATAGATAGATTTCTTCAAGAGGAAGGTTTTTATGTAAAATAAATGCATAATACAGTGGAGGAGGAGGATACTGATAATTTTAGATTCTTGACTTTTTGGCGGATCGAAGTTCGCCAGGTCAACTAGTATATTATAAAAGCGAAAGTTTGTTACGATGTATGTATCTTTTACGTAAAATTTCAACTACTGGTGGGATGTCGTATAAATTTCGCATACGGATAGTTAATGACCAAGATTAACACATGAGATCCTCATTAACGTGATGAATGTGCCCGATGTGGGCGGAGCCACGTGAATAAGCTAGTGTAAGATAAAGCGTGGAATGAAATGTCTTTATCTTGCATAGGCCTACGGGGGCACTTACACATTGTCAGTTATATATTTTTTTACACTACTAACGGATCGGAACACGACTTCAACTGAGAAGATCCGGTAAGAAACTCAGTGGGTTTGTTTGCAATCTTGTTTTTACATTTTTTTGCCATCCAGTTTAAGTAGGTATACCATGATTTTAGAAATACCTACAGTATAATTTGTAACCATTTACCCTAAAACGAGAAATCTTTATTATCTTTAAAACATTGAACATAGATCTACGTTTCTGGCGGCTCGTCTGTGATGACACCCTATCCACACTAGCATATGGCGAATAATAGTGGAGTAAAGTGTATGTTTTTGTACTATTACAAAAATGATAAGAGAAATTGATAGACCGCCATGTTAAAAAAACCTAAATCCATTAAAATATTCCGTTTTTCCAAAAATTTTGGTATACAGTATCAAATTGAGAAAAATCAGACTTATAACAGATTTCGCTAGAGTTACATATATAACGAAGGCAATTTTCCATCTGGTGCTTATTGTTCACAAACAAAATGCAAGTGTAATACCTTTCTACGAAAATCCTTTATTTCATTACAAGTTACGCTCCGCTGTGCGGCACGTGTAAGCATATTATTTACCGTTTCTCACTCACAAATTACAGCTTTTCGACCTCACGAACGAAAACAGTGTAATTTCGTCGAATGCGATTACTATTTAATAATAAACTGAACGAAATTAAGCTTTAATACAAATAGCGCGATTGTTTTCACGTAAGACGGAAGGAAACGAGCGTATTGCGTACATTGCAACTGTTACTCTCTTAAAAATTAGCCATCAGTTCTTTCGAGTAGCAATGCATCTGTAATCAACTTCATATCGAATTTCTGTTCTATATGAAGATGCATACAGATGTCTGTGTCTGTCCACCGATCCGCACTTAGCCAGCGCGGTGGACTATGGCTAAAACTCTCATTCCGAGAGAAGACCCGTGCCCAGCAGGGGGACAAATGGGTCGACGATATATACAGATGTCTTTGGGCGGCAGAAATCACTTATCGTCAGGTGGACTGCATGTATGCTACTTCAATGTAATAAAAAACTGGTTTTCATGTCCCGTTGGTACGTACCAGTTTAGTTCCACTGGACGGATTGCAGCTTCCAGCACGTTCCTTTAACGGATTCTTATACTGAAAGTAGCTATTACAACATTTGGCAACAAAAATATTAATAATTATTTGGGAATTGACAATTTTGAGAGAAGTGATAGCCTAATGATTGAAACTTACTCTCTCGATCTGGAGGTCCGAGGTTCAAACCAAGACACGCACCACTGATTTATGTGCGTATTAGAAATTAGTTACCACTGCTTTTCGGTGACGGAAAACATGGTGAGGTAACCTACACACCCGAGAGTTCTTAAAAAAAAGTTCTCGAAGGTGTGTGAAGTCCACGCACTTGGCGAGCGCGGTGGACTATGGCCTAAACACTCTCATTCTGAGAGAAGACCCCTGCCCAGCTGTGGACCATTAATGGGTTGATGAGAGATGAGAGATCAATTTTAATATGTAACGGATACTCAGGGTATGCGGTTTATAATTTCTCTACTACTGATATTTCGTCCCAGTCGTTTGGGTCGTGGTTGAAACGAAAGTGTGGTTCCCGGGAGCAATAGTTGATAAGCACTTGTCTTAGATTAATCTATCTGTACTATGTCTAGTTCTATTTCTCAAGTTATATTTCTTCTTCTAGTCTCGTTTTATTTCTTCAAGTGCAATATCACGACTCAAAATACGAAGTTCTCTTGGCTTGATAAAAATATGACTGATTATCTGTTGAGCAGTTTCAAGATTTAATTCACAGCGCAGCCTATGCTTGATGTCTCAATGTATAAGAAAAGTAGCTTCCATAGAACATATCCCTATTAGTGTGGACCCGTCAAAAGGATTTGCTAGTAACAATATTTTTTGTAAGCCCGTGGGGTTATCGGGCGTATTGGTTAGTTTATACACAACACTAGTACCGAGTGTGCAAACTGATTCGTATCTCTGGAGGCTCGTGAGGGATCCTAAGCTAACAATTTAGCCGTGTCAGCCCCGCCTTCTATTCCATTGTGACGTATTTACACTTCTCATATATTTTTTTCGTCCGAGATTCGAGTATTAACTTATCGAAGGCACTTCAGTTGGATATAAAAATACGAACCATATAATGAATCGAAGGTATGTTTTTTTTAATAAAAGACCACATTTAGAAGAGCTCGTTGAAAAATAATGTGTGTCTCGTCTACACGGATGAATCTTAATAAAATAAAGTTTTAATGTCTATGAGACAAACAATAGTCTGAAAATACCTACTTCTATTATATTATTGTATGCTGGGCTTAAAGAATCTTCGTCCTTTGGTTCGTTCTTAGGTTCGGGATCAGAATAGGGCTACGGCATGCCCTGCCTATCGTAAGAGGCTACTAAAAGGGGACTTCGGGAGGGTCGCGGGCGGCAAGAGTTGGAGCTTGAACCATTCAGCTGCTGATCCCTGGAAAGTCGTCGCATATTGTTGTAAGAACCTGACAGAGTGGAGGGCACAACAGTTCACCTGGGAGAAGCACGATGGGGCAATGCGCTCAGAGGACTCCAGTTGCGTTCTTTTGGAGATCTAGAGTCCTGTTTGCAGCGCCGAGGACGGCCATCTGAGGGTCTTTTAGTACGGTAAGTATTCCATATAACCCTGCGTAGCCCACACGGCGTCGGGTATCTTTTGAAGGTTTCTCTCTAAATAAAAAAAGGCTTATAGAAATCCGAAACGCAGATGCAATAGTTTTTTTTTTCTCTAAGTCAGTCTATTCGTTCAGGCTAATCTTGAAAAGTACCAAATTTGACGCGTTTTAATTTAGAAGAGATTTATTTTTGATTCGAAGTCCTCAAAGTCTGATAATAGAATGTTTCACTTAATTAAAGTACTTACATCATATACATCAAAAACAGAAATAATAAGAATACAAGCAAATTTTACGGTTGTCAGTCATTGAATTCGATCTCTTTGGAATATGCCTCTAGTGGTTCCACTTCCCTGGCAAATCGAAATTCGCTTCCCAGGATTGTTATTGGACGAGACCCGGACAAATGTTTGCGTCGAGATGAATACCGCTTCCAGCTTGAGTGTTTAAAGATAGCCTTTCAAAGCCGACTCCTATTGTGTTGACAAGCCAATGGATTGCACCGTCAAGAGTAATCCAATTTGTTCGTCGGACAAACTTTTTGAAAATATATTTCTCAATGAATCCAGTGACATATTTTGTAAGTCTAAAAGTAATAGTAGTCATAAATACATATTTCCTAATTTTTTAAGTATTTTCATTGAATTAGATAATGATTACGATGCCCACCTGATAGTAAGTAGTCACTATGCTGCTTATGGATATCTGTAACCATCTTCACATGGAACGGAGGTTCTATCTGAAGTCCATCAAAAGCATTGCTATGCCTTAGGTCTAAGATGATTACATATTTGCGTCAGCATTCACATCTTCGCAACAAAACGCGTGAACTGTTTCACGTTACTGTTTTACTGTCTGTGTACGTGAAACGATCAAAAGAGAGTGTGAAAAATTATTTCATGATCTTCAGTTATTGTTCCGTAGTATTATTGTTACTTAAACCATAATTAATGTTTAGGATAAATTTTAGTTTCAACGCATTTGGTATAACTCCTGCTGCTTTTGATATTTTTTATGAGAGCCATATTATATGTAAGTTATTGGAAAGTAAGCTATATTTAAATTTGGTTATCTAATTTACTTCTAAAAAAACCATTTGATAGATGTTTCTTATTCAACTTTCAAAATAATAGTACGAATGTATAAAGGAAATCCTTTGTTAAGTTTAGAAGCGAAGGCTTTAAATCGGAACATGGCGTGTTTAAAGATATTAGCCGGAGATAGTTTAAAGATCGTGTGGCTAGTAAAGAGATTCCTATCTTCTCTGGAGGCGGTCAGAAAGAAAACCTTTTTATTAGAAAAGAAACACTTGATATCTCTGTGTATCTAGACGAAACTACTAAAAATAACCTGGTGTCTGCATTGAAGTGGCACGGTGTCATATAGAGGGTAGTGTAGGCACAGGCGACTTACCAGCAATTAATATATCGTTGACTTTGACCTAGATTTAATATTATATGACATATGATTTACCAATGAATCGATAATTAATAATTCCTCAATTCGATTGTAGTCTAAACCTTTAATTACTTTCTGTGTCTTCAATGTGTATTTGATTACATTCATAAATACTATCTATATTTATGAATGTAGTTGAATAACATAACAAACATTAATTAAGTTTTCAGATTCTAACAATAATGACGATTTACACAAACGATAGTAATTCGAAGTTGGTAACTATTATTCTGACGCACGTGAGGATATTAGTAATAATACCTCTTTTACCTTTTATATATCTAATATCACCATGTAACATAACAGTAAAGCATTGCTACCTTAGGACATGATTAAGACATTTGCTGATAACTTGCCAATCGAAAGACATTTAAAAATTACTTTAAAAGACAAGAAATTACAATGTCAAATAATCAAAGTAAAGTTCACAAGGATACCATCCATTTCATCGATAATCTTATCAAATGAAACAGACATATAGATTAGTAAGTGAATTCTAATGAAGAAATCGATAGTCGAACACGATACAGCACTTAAAACATAATTAGTAATGCTTATCAAGATGTTGACGTAACTGATTTGCGCCTAAGGCGTACGCAAGGTCGTTGGCATTGACCGCTTCGAGTTGCCCGTTGCTCATTACCGTTTACTAGTGGTGTAACGAATGTTATCATTTGAACATTCGCGAATGCAAATGCAAATATCCCTTACCAACATTCGCGAATTTGAATTCGATTATTGTTTTTTTCAGTTTTTGGTATTGGAGAGGATGTAGATTTGGGGAACTTTTTTTTATAAACATCCAATTGTATATACTCGGCGACTTTTTTTTTTTGCAAAGAACTGCAATTTAATATTCGCAAAGCATTCGTATAATTCTTGCGAATGCGAATATTCATCACTAGCGTTTTATATGATTTTAGACTAATATTATCGCAGAGCTGACACATTTTAATACTTAACGGGTAATCACGATATGCGGTTTTTTAATCCTTTTCGAAATCTTTTTGCCGATATTTCGACCCAGTTGCGTTTGTTACATCACCAACGTTTACCATTCATGGCTGATTTCGTGTCGGTGTGATCCAATCGAGAAAAAAGAATCCCTAATTGGTATTGACTAGTTTTGGATGCTAAAGACGAGATTGTCATCGACTTATCTCGATTCATTTCATGGCAAGGATTAAGGTCATGGGCTATCACTGAATACAAATCAAGTTATGTGAAGAATACATTTGGTTTTCTATTTTTTTACTTGAAATTAATCTCATGAAGGACAATACGTAAGAAATTTGGAAAGACTAATCATTATAATGAGGTGCACGACCTTGGAAGATTAAATACGATGTAATTAGATTATAATTACATACACATCAGGGTAACCAATTAAATTCGATCATTATTGTCATGTTATCGTTATTATATTTTATGATGAAAGAAACTATTTTTTGCTCTTGCTTTATTCTTTCAACGATGATTATATCTTCAATTAAAGTAAGAGCCTATTTGCACATGCGTTGTTATTCCCGATAAATTAATGTACAGGCCTTGTGCGTGTTTCTAACCACAACCTTCAAAGCAAAACGCAAAAGCTGTTTTGTGGTGGAAATAGAAAACCGCAGGCAAGAGAAATAACGCAGATCTGTTTAGTGTTAACTTTGGTAAAGTTTTCATTCATTTGTGACTGTCATAATTATTAAGACCTTTACGAAGAAGATTGTAAAATGACTGATCTCAGATAAACGTTTATCACGGGAGGCGTAAGGTGTATTTGGTATCCGGGGTTGCAGACGGCTAGAGTGGGAGCTCGAACCGTTCGGTCAGGCAATCCCGGGAAGGACGGCGGTATGTGTGGTCGCATACCGTCGTAAAGACTAGACGGAGCGGTGGGCCCAGCCGCCCATCTGGGAGGAGCCCGATGGGGCAACGCGCTTGGAGGATTCCGGTTGAATCGTTTCGAGATCCCGGAGTCCTCCTTTTCAGCGCCGAGGACGGACACCGGGGGGGTTTTAGTGCGGTAAAAATCCCACATGACCCTGCGTCGCTTCGACGGCGTCGGGTACCTTTTGAAGGTTTCCCCCTCGAAAACAAAAAAAAGGTGTATTTGGTATAAGTAATATAAGTAGGTAAGTATATGTTAAAAGAACTAGAATTTGCAATTAGTATAACAGGACAAATTACTCTAAAAACGTTATATGTTTTTGTTTCATGACACTTTGTTAAAGGGATGCGATACTATAGTTAAAAGAGCCCATTGAAACACAAAACACAAATTAAACGGTGTTTAATATACACTTCACCTTTCTCAAAACCGGTTAGGGAATTTCATACGAATCAAGTGCATGCTGAGACGGTAACGCGATAGCGCCACAAGTAAAGCACACTGGCTCGTGTTACCTGAGTCTAGCTATCAAAAGGACTGGAATTTAACCTCGGTTTACATACCTAATTGTTTCGAGAGTAGTCAAACTTCAAGTAACACGTTTTGTAGCCTCAAAAACGTTTTGGATACGATTTCAAGGGTAACCCGTACGCTATAGCGGTTATCGCTTACGCATGGATGAAGTTTTTATAATTGTTTTTTTTTTGTATCGTAAGTGACATTGATGGAACATTTGTCCGCACAGACAGAAAAACAATGCAAATATAAAATTGTGGCCATTCATTTTTGCTACTCTAAGAACGTATATTTCTAAAGTCTGCATGTAGTAAAAATGCATTTATAAATTCTTAAGTTAAAGCAATTTTACTTCTAGAAATGTACTAGAAGTAAAAATTGCAAGACTGATGTCTTAACCGTAAATCCATTTCCCGTGTAAGTACCGTAAGACCAAAATTGCACGTATTTAACAAAGCGATTAGGGCCACATCACAGCGGGGAAGAATGAAATCATTTTGACCTTAGCAAATGACTTCATTTGTACGGGGATTATTCATACAACGTTCCGGCTAAAGTTTTTGTGGCCTTAATTCTGATGCCCCATAAACGTTCGAGAGTGTAAACTACGTTACTATTACTATTTTTATTACACTCGTTGTTGTACCTACCTTAATATATTTTCGATTTTCCGTACCTATTGAATAAGTTTTAATATGGTGTACCTACTAATTTTGTTATTGTATATTTTTAGTAGTGAATATAATTTATTATAAATAATGCATTAAATGCATTATAATGAAATCGTTTGTCTTCACATTCCCATGTCTGTTTCTATCTTATATTTCTTTCTATTTAAAATAAAGTTACGCTATTATTTCATATCTCAAGTAATATTACACTCAGAGGTGAGAAATCGTGTTATCCATTCGATATATACAACTGTAACTGTTTAAGTAAACTTGTCGTCAGTCTAAAAAATACTGTGTAGCAATGCGCGAGAGGTGTGTTTTATTTAGCCAGGTAAAAGTTAGTTATGCGGGCGGTCCCAACACAGCGCCTTGAGGCACGCCGGAACCGGCACAGACGTTCTTAACCTCATGAATGTCAAATTAGTGTGTTTTCTTTTTTATTTTATTCTGTTTAGTTAATCTTAGAATACAAAGCATAATATTTTAAGTGCTTCGATAGCGTGAATGCGTTTTATGTTCAAAAGTGAAATATCGTTGTTTCATGTAATATGTTGTTTGAATAATTCAGTTTCAAAAAAGAGTTTTTTGTTAATGTGATAAACTCTTATATAGCTCTATTATTGTCCACAATATTAGAACTGTATTCCATCATCATTCAAACCACAGTAATAGAAATAAAAACAAAAAAATCAACATGCAAAAAATCCTTTTTAAATATTCTGCGAAACCATCTTGAAAGTCTCACTAAAGATCTAACCAAGGCTTGGGCAAGCACAATAACACTCAATCCCTTACACCGTTACCGTTCAGATTCACATTAGCGTTACATAACGACGATCGAATTGACTCGCTCCGTGTGTACGGTGCCACCGCCACCGGTCGTAATGGGAAACCTGTTAAATATACGTACCGTTAGTGGAGGTCGTCTGATTAGTGGCATCTCCGTAATGTTGCCTTTATTGGATTAGATTGGACGGCCAATGACCTATGGTTGATTCTATTGCTGATATAGATAAAGTCGTTCCTTACAGGAGAGGTTTTAGGAATTGATTTTTGGTTTTGTTTGGGATGGCAGTAAAGTAACGCTGTTTCATTAGTTGAAGATCTTGGGCTACTAAACTCTTTTATGATGAGCATGATAGATATGATTACAAATTCCTAATAGAATTGAGTGGCAATAATATAAAGAAATATTGTTTTAGATATAAGTGATGGACATATAGGTGAGTTATTGGACTAGAAACATGATTGTATTTCATATCACTTTAAAATTTCTGAGCACTATTTCTATTTTAACAATGTAACTTATTTTAAGTAGCAACTTACTTCAAACAAGTGACACTCAAAGCAGGTAGGTAGGCTTAGTATACGTGATTTATTGGCAATTAGTGTGTGGGCTAAATATTTTACGTAGGCTATCAATAATACGGATGCTTACTCATTTAATATAAGCATAGAACTTAAAATAATGTTATAAATAATCGTTTACGCAATCCGCGATTGAATCTTCTGTGTTTGTTTTTCTTCAATGCTATTCCAGCGATTCCCGCTTTCGTAAGGATTTCAACTGCGACGCAAACTTGTACCGTGTTCTTAAACTTTTCAATATTTACCCAACTGTTTATTTATACACAGGATCAAATGTTTATGAAGCATTCAATAAACATCGGTAAGGATTCTTCAATATTTATTGACGGAACTTAATCTTGTGTTATATTATTATTGTCTTTCGCAATAGTATTCAAGAATTTCTTACTACAAGTAAATCAATGAAATGAATAATTTGCCTATTTTGTATTAAGACACGTTTCGTTTTTGCTTACTGGGTAAGACGCGTTTACAAATTAATTCTGCCAATTGAGAATTATTCAACTATTTAGAATTTCTAATAATTCTTAGTAAATTTTCATGATTAAGATTTCGCTTTATTTTATGATGCGTACAATATTAATGATTCTATTTTCTGTTATAATTGTTTTATTACAATTTTGAGCTTTAATAATACTCAATAGGTATTTCCATAGAGTCAACCAAGCAATTTTGAAAATCATAAGTTTAAGAAACTTTCTTTTTCTATTATGTCTTGATTGTTGTCCTTATTTAAAAATAGGCCTTGCTCGTAAATTATAATGATGTGTTTATTTCTGTCAGGTAAGGAATAGCTAATGGTAAACAATAAATCCTGTATCCCCATTTCAATTATACTCATCACATTTACCTTAATCTTTTATCACATCTAATCGGTTTAATACGTCATCTTGATTCTACCTTGTGATAGATTAGATATGTTATAGTTTTCTATTCTCTATCAAATTGGGTAACCGTACGGCAAATCGGGATGTTCTCATTGTGGTTGAGTTATGATGAATACATTCATTGTTAGATTCGACCTTTTGTTCAGCGAAATCACTGTGCTCATTACGTAATAATATGCCATTGTTGTCTTTATAATATGTTGCTAATGTAAGTGTTTTTGCTTCTGTGAATTAGATGTTTGTTTATATAAAGTCAATCCAATTTATGAGAATAGTATGCATAGAAAGCGGTGTTTATTTGTAGTGGATATTTTGTCTCATTGTAATATGCATAGCTTTTATCGATACGAGTATTTTTATTCAATAAAACTGAATTTAAATGCGGTCCGTTGGTTCCCTTGCTATTTGTTGTGATAAACATGGAATACAGGTTGATTCAAGAAGATATTTTTGTGTTTCTATAGTTAAACTTTTTTATTGCATAACGGATCGCTATTTTATTGCAAACTTTTTTTATCTTTGTTAATCATTAATATAAAGTCCCTGTTGCATCTCCTCACAAAAACGAATTAATATAAAGTTTACGAATAAGCTACACAAGCTTATGCTACTTATGATTAAATGAGCTCGGTCACTGAGTCATGAGTAGAAAACACCTAAACAATATGGAATATAATTTCTTAGAAATACTTCTATCAATAACCGCGCTTCATCATATTATATACCAGATCATATTAAAGTATCGGAATAAAAATCAGGCTTAATTATTTGTTTACTTTTTTTTCTAAAACATGCTTATAAAACACCCGTGGTCCTCAATCACCCACACAAATATGCGAATAATAACCACATAATAGCGTTCACGTTATGCAAATGAACTCCGGAGCTGTAATTATTTTGTGGTTGTGACCAAAAGATAATGACGTCCTGTCCTACGAGCCAAACGAATCTGAACGATACGACGTCACGACGTGTCACGATGCGACATACTGTCACAACACGTTGTCGTGTCGTGAAACGTATTAACGTGTCTTGCCACACCATTGCCGTGCCACGATGCGACACAGTGTCATAACTTGTTCTCGTGTCGTGGAACATTTTGACGTGTCTTCCGTGCCACGATGCGACACAGTGTCATAACTTGTTGTCGTGTCGTGGAACAATTTGACGTGTCTTCCGTGCCACGATGCGACATAGTGTCAAAACATGTTCTCGTGTCGTGGAACATTTTCAGTTCAATATTTTACTCTACCAAACAAATTAATTATGCTCTGGTGGGTGTAAAAGTCCACCACGCCGACTCGTGTTACAATGGTATGATATCAAATATACTGCCAATCTTCTCAGGATCGCTGGCCGGTCGGTTTAAGCTTGTATGTCTGTCCCCATCAACCCGGGAAGCCCCCGATTAGTAAGGGATATTGTAGCCCTATTCTAGACACAGAACTAAAGGGATAAAGGAATCCTCCTAGTATTTTTGTAACAACTAAAGCAAAAGTTTAGTGCAGTATTCATGTCCTTAAATTGTCCCAAGTGATACAATTTTCGTCCTCAACAACTGAATCATTGACACTGTCATGTAAGTCCAGTGTTATGACACGATAACACGTTGTCAGTTTTAACGATAGACGTCGTAGTTTTTTTCGGCAACCTAACTATTGTGTCATGTCACGATGTCCCGTCGTGGTAACATATCATAATGTCAAAATTAGTTCGAAATGAATTATACTCATTTTACTAGCAAAAAGTGTTTTTATATCATCATAATCTACTTTATTTTGTAAGATTTTGTTAGTGGCGACTACAACCCTGTCAAATCTAATCAGTCATCTAAGAAGAATGGAATCGTTATATGCTATTACCATCTGAGTAAATCACGATAGTAAATCACATGGGGTCAGCCTCGTGCAGCTATCCAGATAACCCCCATAATTGTGCACAAAATTGTATGAGTATGCAAATGTGTCTGAGGCTGTAAACGCAATAATTTTGCGGTGACCGAAAGATAATAACGTTGCGTCCGTCCTGTTCACTTCGCTTCGTGTATATCTTAACATAGTTATGGAGATATTGCATTACAGTGCAGATTTTAGACTTGAATTATAAACCCGTTGTTTTCTGGTGGGATTTGGTCTTAGGGTCAGAAGGGGTTAGGACATTTTTGAACCTCGCTGGCCAAGTAAAGATTAGTAGACTCTACATACCCTTTAGACATTAATCATGTTATAAAACACGCAAATGAGCATCAGATAGACTGGCACCGGATAGTATGTGTCTGGTGCCGCATTGGACGTTTATAATTTAATCCTGATCAACCAATCTTGGTTGAGATGGCTCAGGACCGGTCGAAGTCGCGCAGATTAGGGGAGGCCTATGTCCAGCAGTGGACTTTCTAAGGCTGATGGATGGATGGATGAATGAAGATTGGTTTTACCTAAACTTGCGTCACAGGTACGTTGGCACTGCTGAGGTCTACTTACTCGACACGTGCCTTCGGGGCGATTCAACTTTGCTCTCAGAGTCAAGGCAGAAAATCGTCAACCACTAATGCATCTTAGAATTAAAACTTTGAAACAATCGATATCTCAAATCCGCACATAACTTCGAAATATTAGAGATGAGCCTGAAGTGAGAGGTCGAATGTTCAAACTAGACTATTAAAATTTTAAAATTGTGAAACAATTAAATACATGTGAAATTCCATTGTTCGTTAGATCGATCTGCGGTTGCCGGGATGTTTCGTACATCGTTCCGGCTTAAAGTTTTTGTGACCTTAATTCTGACGCCTCGGTCGTGTAGGTGCAAAGTGATGAAATTGCTTTTGTTTTATTTATTAGTTGCAACAATGAAGTCTACATTTTGACCTTCAATAAAATAGCTAATACGAGTAAGCAATACGAGTAAAGCAAAAGATACAGATGAGAAAGTTCTAGGAAACAATAGTATTTATATGTAGGTTTCTTGATATTATATTTAATTAGTAATGCCAGTAGTAACTAATTAACATGCACAAATAACAAGAGATTGAAAGGTCACATGGGATTTTTTTTTATCTGATTGAAGTAGCAAACGAGCATGCAGTCCACCTGATGGTACAGGTCACTGCCGTTCATGGACATGTCCTATGCTACTCCCGAAGACTAAGATGGTCGCCTCATTGAAAAGTGTGCCGGCAACCACACTCTTCCATCGCCAGAAATGCTTCACGCTAGAAAAGTCCACTGCTGGACATAGTCTTAGGCATCCTAATAAGGGTTTTGTTATGTCACCACCGAGCATAGGTACATGTTGGTAATCGCCATTCATGCTACAAATTAAGACCCTGCTGGTCGTCCCGTGGATTTTATATCTTAAGGGAGTGCCCTTAAGGGGATAGAATCTAGCGATATCGACGGGAATAGAGAGAGGTGCTATTCAAGACACAGAGAGTAATGTTATTCAATACCCACGAAATTGAATTGTTATTTTTTAAAAAAATTACACTCGAATTGAGAACCTCCTCCTTTTTGTCGGTTAATAATGCCACCATGTCAAACCGGCAGTGTGTGTTACCTAAGCGTAGCCGTAACATAAACTAGCCGTAATTTTAGCGGTGAGCTGCCAAACTTGTGTAATGAGCACAGTTCCCGCGGCGACGGTACACTCGCTGGACGACCTTTACTTTGGGTAATTCATTATATGAACGGGACACGTAGTTTGTGAAGGTGTGAAGTCAGTTCTGTGTCAAGAGATGGCGCTGTTTGAATTTAAATGGAACTTTGCAAAGGCCCCACTGATAGAACGACACAACGTCGTTAAGCCATTATCGTCCTAATGCTGGGTCTTCACTCAGAATGAGTGAGATTTAGGCCATAGTCTGCCGCCTTGGCCAAGTGCGTTTTGAGTTTCATAGTTTTTCCTTCAGAAAATATCGCCCCTTCTGTCCGCCTACCTATGCTACTCTATCTCCTACGCTATGCCATTGTACTGAAGTTTGACAATGCCAATGATATTGAGTATTGAATATGATATTGAGAGGTGATATATGATATATCAAGGAATAAATAAAGCTGGAGTTTTACATCCATATTTTAAATATTTCTCTTAAATAAAAAAAAATACTTCTCAATTTGGTTCACGTGATTTGACTGATATTTATATTCGGCATATTTTATACGAATATTTTAAAGGGAACCTTACCGCAACGTTATATGTATAAATATTTTTTTGAACATTAAAAAAATCTAATATTGGTATTCTGTGCTTGAGTAGTTATTGTAAACACCTATTGTAAAAATGTGTAAAGTTTTTTATATCACTTTAATCATTTTCAGTGCTAGTTACTGGTGTTAGATAGTTTAGTTACAATAGACACTATTTAATTATAATACACAGTTACATGCGATTCACGGCAATGACCACCAACCGCGCATGGACTACGGCATCCCCTACCTGTTGTAAGAGGCGACTAAAAAGGGTTTCCAGGTTGCATGCGGCTAGAGTGGGAGCTCGAACCGTTCGGTCAAGCGATCCCGGGAAGGACGGCGGTATGTGTGGTTGCATACCGTCGTAAAGACTAGACGAAGCGGTGGGCCCAGCCGCCCATCTGGGAGGAGACCGATGGGGCAACGCGCTCAGAGGATTCCGGTTGCGGTCGTTTTGAGATCCCGGAGTCCTCTTTAGCGCCGAGGACGGCCACCGGGGGGGTTTTAGCGCGGTAAAAATCCCCCATAACCATGCGTCGCTCCCATGGCGTTGGGTACCTTTTGAAGTTTTCCCCCTCGAGAACAAAATAAAGATCTATTTTCGTCGTCAACTCATTACTGTCCTAATGCTGGGCGCGGGTCATCTCTCAAAATGAGAGCGTTTTAGGACATAGTGTACTGCGCTGGCCAAGTACGAATTGGTAGACTTACGCCCGCGTACGTACCGCCAAGTCTATTTTTCAATCTATAAAACCTATAGTAACTAGCAATATTGTATTATATAGGTGTCGGTAACCGTTCCCCACTCTATTCAGGAAACAAACACTTACTGTGCGGATCTGTTGACATTTGCTCGGCGGCTCTCTATACTATGTAGCTATATACTAGTGATGTGACGAATATTTGTATTCGCATTCGCTTGAATTGTGCGAATGTTTTGCGAATATTGGATTGCAGTGCTTTGCAAAACAGATCCCCAAATCTATTCGAGTTTAAATCTGAAGTTTGACGACGAAAATAAGTTGAGGTCGCCAAATCTAGATACTCCGGCTCCCTACACTAAAAAGCAAAGCGTGAAGCATTTCTTGCATTTCGATGGGAGTGGTTGCCGGCACACTTATATGAGGCGACCAACATAATCCTCGGGAGTAGCAACGCATCTGTGATTGACTTCAGATGGAACCCTTTTTCTGTATGAAGTTGATTACAGATGTCCATGATCGGCAGTGACCGCTTACCATCAGGTGGACTGTATGCTCGTTTGCTACTTCAATCAGAAAAAAATACATTCACGAGTATCGGTAAGGGCTATGCGTATTCGCGTTCGCATTCGCAAAAAGTAACATTCGTTACATCACTAGTACGTACACAATGTACGAGAAAAGTTGCTTGATATTTCATGCACATACGCTGTGATAAAGTTTGGGGTTTGTGGATTTTTCTTTTCGCAAATAAATATTTTATTTTGTATGAAAGAAATGCTTACGCACTGACGTGACACAGCGAGGTTGTAAAATAATTGTCATTAGGTGTGAAGTTGCATTTTTCGAGATATATCAACATTAGTAGAATATTAAAGAGTGTATTTATTGTTATTTGGACATTACAAGTGTGTAATCTGTCTTATATTATTTTACAATCAGCACATTTTTCAATAGACAGAGTATAAATACAGATATTTTATATAACAGACATAAAGGTACAATTTCGCATTTTTCTTAAAAAGAAAAAAAATATAAATAATAAAGGTACAAGTTCGCATGCGTTTGCATGCTTGCACGCACTCATAGACACGCGTATTAATGCACGAACGTACGTGCATACACACATGCATTCACGCACAGACACATACTGCAAGTATTCGCGTCGCAAACAAGTAATTAATGCCTTACGCACATCTCTAACGCGAAGCGCTTAAGAATGTACTAAAGTTTGCACATCTCTAACGCGTAGTATTTGAGATAGTGCTCTACTCTCGCCTCGTTAATGACAAAAAATCACAGCTTAAAATTTTTTATTACATACATTTTTTTTGCTCCTGATACAAATATTGTAGCGGGTTTTCGTTTAAACTTGACTTCATACCAGGACTCGATGTCATATAAGGTACGTTCATACAAATGAAGAGCACCAAAGTGTTTCGAGAACACCACTCCAAGTAGTAGTGTGCTCGTGATTAGTTGAAGTGTCACCTGAACAAGATTCACCTTTGATAAACTTATCCACTTCAGTTCTATCTGTGTTACCATCACAGTATGGAAATAATGTTTTGAATGTTTGCGAAGTGTGGTTCTGTTCCGGTACAAATTTCATTAGTTTGCACAAAATCAGGGGAAAACAGTCATGTTCTACTTAATTTTATCCAGACTCATAATTTTGCAATTTTCTTGTTGAAAAAAGATTACATTAAGCCGAGGCTCCTTTTTATCTGACTGAAGTAGCAGACGAGCATGCAGTTTACATGATGGTAAGTAGTCATTGCCGCTCATGAACATCTGTAATCAACTTCATACAGAACATGAGTTCCATCTGAAGTGAATCACAGATGCGTTGCTGCTCCCGAGGACTATGATGGTCGCCTCTTAAAAGTGTGCCGCAAACTACACACTTCCATCGAAACGCAAGAAATGCTTCACGCTAGAAATAGCTGTGGCAATGATACTTCCTTCTCCCTACATGCAAAATCACAACCCCCCCCCCCCTCAATTGTCTCACGTATTTTATGGATGTCCCCTTGAAAAAATCGGTTCAACAGTTTAAAAATATTGTCATCGACAACTCTAATGGCAATGAGTACCCGACATTGTAAATTTGCTTAGATTAACTAAAGAACTAAATTTTGTTCAGTTTAGATAGTGGTGAGAGTAATAATATACTAACGTCTATAATTAAACCTGTAGATATATTATATATAAGAATCTCTGACAGCCCTTAAATTTATATTCATGTGTGGGAGGATAATTATGTATAATAACAATATATAATAGCGTACGTAATATAACCTAGAATTTATAAATAATTTTCGGAATATTCAAATACCGAGTAATCTCTTGTAGGCGTCAAATGCCTGTGCTATTTTATCTATACTAATATTATAAAGAGGAGAACTTAGTATTTTTGTATGTTTGTCATGAATTAACTTAAAAACTACTTACCGATTTTAATAATTCCTTCACCATTCGAATGCTACATTATTCCTGAGTAACATAAGACATTTATATTACTGAAATATTAAAGGCGTCTTTGCTAAAACTTGAGTAATGTGATTCAAAGTATCACAAATGTTTTTCATTGCATACACTACGATACCTATCGATTGGATAGATTACATTATAGTATGCGCGAACGAACTCGCGTCGGTTCTGCTAGTTGTAGATATATAAATTTCTTGATAGTCTTTTAGAAAAGCATATCTTTCATGCAAATAAGTCAAAAATAAACAATAAAATGTGCTTATCTTTGTTTTCCGCATTCGCGGGTTAAAATATTGTTACAATTTTTTTTGTCGTCGTCAACCCATTATTGTCCCACTGCTGGGCACGGGTCATCTCAAAATGAGAGAGTTTTCGGAGCCTTCTGTTTGCGCATCAGCTTTCTTTGTGTACTGTTGGTCATTCATGGTTTCTGTATTCGTGGCACATGGACGGAACATAGCCCCCGTGAAAAAAAATGTGTGCGTGTACTAGCGTACACTCGTAAGAAGTGAAACTTCTTTATGACGTTATTTTTCAAAAAATAATTTACTATATGCAACTTTACAGAAATTGGTTAAATAAAGTTAAATTAGATAAAGTTTAATAAAAGGCTTTTATTAAACTTTATCTAATAATCTAATCTATAGTAATCTATCTAATATCACGCGTGGTAGGGATAAGAAAAAGATGGCGCGTAACGGAAAAAAAAGATGGCGCGTAACGGAAAAAGATGGCGCGTAACGAAAAAATGTTACACTAAATTTTTTTCCAACCCCGATAAAGAAGTTTCACTTCAAAAATCCCAAGTGTACTTAAATAATATAATTGGTGTTATGGCTGAATCAAATCTGAGACATTCCTCGCCGATAAAATCTTAAATGACAATATACTTTATCATGTAGGTAATTATAAATTTTATTGTGAACGAGTACAATCTAGAAAATTAAAGCATTAGATATTGTGGACGCAATTCATGAAATCAAATTAAGGAATCTCCACGCCACAAAAATATATAGCTAATGATAAAGTAAATATACGTGTATATATTTTGTTGGAAGCGCAATCTAGGAAATAAATTTTATCGTAGGTACAATCAACAAAATTAATTTATCTAAATTGTTTAATCCCCTTCGTAAACTTAGACGATGTGTGACAAAAAATGTGTTCACAATTTACGAACGCGACTGTACCACGCTATACAGGCGGCTACATTTCATTACGTTAAGCCGGCGACACAATCTCGCCGCGAGTGTCCCGTCGAGCGAACATCGTCACTTTCACCTCGCTACGACCTTTGACTCCTCGGGGGGTCGGCCCGATCGATCGCGTTAGTGTGCCGTGAGCCTTATTGTCCAGTCGTGTGTAACGTAGCGGTAATCAGGTGTTGTAGGACATGTTGAGTTATTAAGTAGATTTATAAACGAATGTGTGAAACAGAGCTATAGCGTTTTGAAGCGGAATTGAATTTGCTGTATTTTATTTGAGTAGCCTGCTAAGGTAAACATTCATTAGGCTATCTAAGGTTCTCAGACATGCCTTTCTATATGCTTGAAAAGTCTAAGATGAATGTTTCATGTAATGTTTCATCTTTACTATCCTCATTTGATTTATAATTTATTGCAATATAAATAAGGCACTTGTATTGCAATAAAGAGTCGAATGTCAACTTCTCACTTTCATGAGAAGTGTCATAAATGTAATTATATGGAATCATCCGAATTATATCTGTAAAATACCTTCTTGAAATTAATCCATGCAGTCACGTATGCCGAAAGAATTAGTAATATAATTTGAGTGAGTGCATCTCTTCAGTACAATCACGTATACTGGTATATGTCCCGTATAATTTATTGAGGATGGTATACTGTGATACTTAGGATGTGATGTGCAGGAAGTGCACAATTTTTGACTTAACGATTGTCCTTGCGAGGTTACTGGGGTACCGAACTCAGAGTATACAGAGTGTGACTTAATATATTTTTATCAAATGAAGTTATAATTTTGTTATGCATAATAAATATGGGCCTAGTTTATTGCGTGAATGTAAAGTTACAGTGTAAGACGCGTATATTTAATTAAAGTTCAATATATATTGCAACACTTACGAAATGTTGTTTATAGTGTCTGCAATAACAAGAAACCACAGTGTTTTGCTATATGTAATCAATATTACAGTACGAATACTTTAGAAATAATAAAAAAACTACTTTATAGTACTCGACACTTATTATCTATCGTTGTTCTATATTAACTAAAGTACTTTACAATTTACCCGAAACTAAAGCTTGAAAACAAGCATCAATCAACACTCCTCATATCGACAATATTCGTCTTAGAAATAGAAAAAAAAAATAGCTAAACCAGAATGACCTGTATACACTCATAGGTGTAGCGACAGTTTTATAACCATTCTATTATTGTACTTTTTACATCTAGGTTATTCTCGCGGCTTCGCCCACTTTGGTCACGGCACCATGGTAATGAGTATCTTTTGTATTAATCTAGGACATAAACTATATCTGTGCCAAATTTCAGCGAAATTCGACCTTTCGTTTTTGCATTTTAGTGTAACAAACACACATACATCCTCACAGACTTTCGCATTAATAATAATGTATGATAATATACATCAATGCTCTATTAATAACAATAAAAGTAAAAAAATAGTAGCCAATCCAGAACATCCTGTATCGCTCATACTGGTGTAGCGACGCTGTAATAAAGTACCTCATGTACACATGCCGACGGTGGCGACCCGTAAAATCGCGCTCAGTTTCGCTGACACGGCGATATATGGACGCCCATTCGTGTCCAACGTCGTGTGTACTCCCCTTAAGCTTTGAGCGCAATGTGTCAGCGTCGTGTTCAGAGCGATATGTCTCTTAGATTTGAATGTTTTGTTTTTGTTTGGAAGTAATCAACGTCTAGTTTGTGACGCTTCGAATACTTTTTTGCCAAAATACGTTTGTCTCTGTGTGTTATGCTATAAATTGAACCGGTTACCGGGAATTTGTTGAAATTCGGTGGAAGGGCCTATATGCGGGACTATATGTTGATGTAAATTATACTTCTCAGGAACGTGCAACGCGTTTCTTTTTTTTTAAATCAATAGGTTTGAAGGTTTTGTGACCGACATGTTTCCGCTTAATTAGCAGTGTTAAGCGATATTGTGTTCTGGTCTCAAGGGAATAAGACAAACATAATTATGTAACTAAACTGTTCTGAGTCCTAAGAGGTAGAAACGCATCTATGGCTAACCACAAGTAAGACTCATTCTATCCTAGGTTGATTACATATGTCCATGAACGTCAGTAACCACTATCAAGTTGTTTGTTTAAATATTGATTGTTTTTATAATATTGAAGTAGCAAACGAGCAAGCAGTCCACCTGATGGAAAATGGTCACTGGCGCCCATGGACATCTGTAAGCAACTTCAAGTCAAATACAGATACGTTGCTACTCCCGAGGTCTGAGATGCTCGCCTTATGTGGCCAGTCGTAGCTCGCGATGTTCATGCACGTCCTTGAGGAGTTTTAATGTCCACATCAACCCATTATTGGCCCACTGCTGGGCACGGGTCTTCTCCCAGAATGAGAGAGTTTAGGCCATAGTCCACCGCGCTGGCCAAGTGCGAATTGGTGGACTTCACACACCTCCGAGAACTTTTTTTTTTTAAGAACTTTCGGGTGTGTAGGTTTCCTCACGATGTTTTCCTTCACCGAAAAGCAGTAATAATTAATTTCTAATACGCAAATATATCATTGGTGCGTGCCTGGGTTTGAACCTCGGACCTCCCGATCGAGAGGGCAAGTTTCAACCATTAGGCTATCACTGCTCTAATACTGCACTGTTTTAATGTACTGTAATTATCATACAATAACATATCATACAATTACATAAATAAAATATTTTTTTTGCACAATTAACGCGGAAAATATCTCATGGAATCTATTCTGTCCAGATGCAGAAGGTATGTTGGATTTTTACCAACTAAAATTCCGCGACGTTCCTCTGGAAGTTCGATGCCTGGTTATGGCCGGACGGCGCTGGTGTTAATACCAGCTACGTCCCGAGAGGGATGGCTCCTCCCAATGGTATCCCTCATAAGATAAGCTTGCACAATTAATGCTTTTTTTACACGATTGAAGTATTAAACGAACATGCAGTCCACCTGATGGTCAGTGGTCACTGCCGCCCATGGACACTTATATGCAACTTCAAATAGAACATGGGTTGTATCTATAAGGACTATGATGGTCGAATCAAGGACCGCCAAGTTATCTCTGATATGCCTAGTAGCTACTTACATAACTTCTCTCACTTATGTTTAACAATTAGTTTGTTAAATAATTTGAAAGCAAAATAAACTTATCACTATCAGGTTTTTTTTGGATCTCAGTTAAACTTTTCAACAATATCTTAGCTCTACTCATAACAACTTGCCGACCCCTGCTCTAAGTAGTTAAGGAAAATCGTCTCTTTTACAAGTGTTATTCTTATTAGATATACAGTACTAAAATATTATTAACACAATGGAGTGGCCTAACTACCCTCGGGCCTGTTTATTTGGAAACGTTAGTGCCATTGTGAAAGTCAAATAATACATGAATAGGTGTTTACAAACGAGCTGATGACTACATTTCATGACTACTGTTGCCGTTTTATTTTTAGACTAACAGTGAATGAATAATGAAATTTATTGTAGTTTGCAAGGTGGAAGAAAGTATATGATTTGACCGGGGAGGTACTACGGCCAATTCTACTGTGAAGCATTTCTAGTATTTCGTTGAAAGTGTGTGGGTGCCATTTCACTTAATATGAGGGGACCATCTTCGACCTGGGGACTACCAACGCATCAGCGATTGACATTAGATCAATTTTTGTTTTGTATGAAATTGGTCACATACGTCAATGGGCGACAATTACCTACCTCTTACCACCAAGTAGATTGTATGCTAGTTTGCTAATTTTGTAAAAAAAGTATCATCATTAATCCTTTCTGTCCACCTGATGGGCATGTGAACTCAGAGTGAGAGAGTGATAGTCTGCTACTAGTGCTAGTTTGAAAAACTTTGAAAAATTTCATTAGGAACAATGTTTTCCTTCAATGACTAAGACAATTTTTAAAACTCACATAACTTAATCTCGGAGATCCGCGCTTACAACTCGATCCTTGTACCTCCATACTGAAATGCCAAACTTCCACCCCACTAGGATGTCTATTATGTAAATTAAACATTAATTAATCGAAAAAAAATTATTTCGTATGGAAATACCCAGGATGTGTCTTTTGTCAACCCGCCTTATAGATGACCTACATGTCATGCACACTTGACCTATATGTAACCTTTGTATGTATAACTTTTAGTTTGACCGCATTCACTTGGACAGTGGCTACGGGCAGTAGCTATTAAGGGAGTTCATAGACGTTTCGTAACCATAGATTAAAATGCGAAGATACAAACTGGATGTTATGGGCATTTGTAGCTACTAATTTGAAAAGCGTAGATAGGTGCATCGTGCTACAGGTTTTTAATTTTGAAGTGGTAGAGGTTCCACCTAATTTTAAAGTTGAAGAGGCACTACTGCCATACTATTAATGCTTTATAAAAGCAGTGATTAGTTTTTTTTATTTTTTTTTATCTGGCTGAAGTAGCAAATGAGCATGCAGTCCACCTAATAATTAGTGGTCATGCCGCTCATGAAGATCTGTAACCAACTTCATACAAAACATGGGTTCTATCTAAAGTCAATCATAGGTGCGTTGCTACTCCGGAGGACTATGATGGTCGCCTCATAATTATTTCTATGATGTTTTCAATTTACGATTGTGTATTTTTTCTTTTGATTTGTAATGTATCTGAGTTAGTATAATTGGTCTAGATGGCCGTTCTAGCTAACTATAAATAAATAAATAAATAATAAATAAATAAAAAAGTGTGCCGGCCGCACCCTTCCATCGAAACGCAAGGAATGCTTCACGCTAGAAATAGGTGTGGCGGTGGTACTTACCCGGTCGAACTACACTGGTTCGACCTTCGAGTTCTCCTGTCGTGAGATACCTCAACACGCTTAAAGAAGGGTGTGGTAAGTGAGTTATCTTTATCCGAGTAGTTCCAACTTAGCTCCCAGAGGTAGCAATACGCCTGCGGTCGACCACGTTGTATCGCATCAACCCATTATTGGCCCACTGCTGGGCACGGGTCTTCTCCCAGAATGAGAGAGTTTAGGCCATAGTCCACCGCGCTGGCCAAGTGCGAATTGGTGGACAGTATACATATATACGCAATATATACGTATTACAGAAATCGATACAATTTTGTTTACTTCAACTATTTCGTCGAGACGGAGTGCATATTTTTTTGTCTGGGTGTATTTGTGTTTACGTGGTTCCTAATTTTGTCCGAATACTATAGAAAGTAGTAGGTATGTTGATGCGGAAGAAGTGTTTTATGATTTTAATTCAGATTATGTATGAATTATGCATAAATTTACATATTTTGTGAAAGTGTTCATGGCAAAATGATATGCAACGCGTCACATAATAATATAATCCACATGGTATATTTTATCATATTTTTACTTTTCATAAGTAAGCTTCTCTCCGGCTTTTATTTAAAGGTATGTTTGTCTTTTATATCCGCGTCTATAAATTTCCGTATTCCATGTCTATAAAAAGTGTGTATATTTTTTATTATTTGACTCATTTCACATTATTTCGGTTAAGTAATTTTTCCTCTATCATAAAATACGTAAGTATATTTTTAACGATATCGCGTATTAATAGACTAATTACCTGTTAGAAAAATAATAAATAATTCAGCCATAACTTGTATTGTAAAATGTGATGGGTGGAAACTTAAATTGTTGTTTTAAACATAATAAACTCGTACTAATAAAGGTACTCGACAGAATTATGTTTTATATCTAGATCGCTTATACATAGATGTTCTTATAACCGGTGGATCCACCTTATTTATTTATTTATTTAATCTTCATGTACCTTATAAGTATCGTACAAAGGTGGACTTAATGCTATAAGCATTCTCTGCCAGTCAACCTTCAGGTAGTCAGAGATACAACTAAGGCGGTATACAAAGATAAAAAGAGAAACATATGAAAATATACTCACTTTGGTCTACAATAAAACAAACCTTAGTTACCTAATGGTGGACTACTCCCTTGTTTGCTGCTTACATCTTATAAAAATAGCGTCATATTAAATCAATAGTTTAGTAACTTATGTTGAAAACATTTAATTGTATACAGATTTATTTGTATAATTTGGCAATAATTATTATCAAAGTGATTGATAATAATTATTATCAAAGCTGGGACGTCTGCGATCAGCGGAAGCAGTCGTACAAAAAATGGGTAAACACGACATTTAGCTTGTTTTAACGGTAAGAAAAAACCGTAAACAGCCGACTATGGCCTAAAATCCGTACACGCAACGCGTGTACATAATGTAAGCAATATTTTTTCTTACATACGCAATAAATCGCTGGGGCCGTGTGATCACGTAGGTGTAACACGGGTTAGTAAAGAATGTAATCCAGAATGGTGGCATTTGGAAGAAAATCAGTGTGGTTTGAGGTATCACTGCAAAGGTTAAATCAGTATGGTTCAACAAAGTTCGTTTGGTAAAAAAACATCTTTGTCCATCGTAGTCCTCGGAAGTAGCAAGGCATGTAATCAATTTTAGGTTGAGACCCTATTCTATATGTGGTTGGTGCCAACCCATTATTGTCCTGCTGCTGAGACGGGTCTTCCCTCAGAATGAGAGAGTTTTAAGCCATTGTCCACCGCGCTGGCCAAGTGCGAATTGGTGGACTTCACACACCTCCGAGAACTTTTTTTTAAAGAACTCTCGGGTGTGTAGGTTTCCTCACGGTGTTTTCCTTCACCGAAAGGCAGTGATAATTAATTTCTAATACGCACATGAATCAGTGGTGCGTGCCTGGGTTTGAACCTCGGACCTCCCGATCGAGAGGGCAAGTTTCAACCATTAGGCTATCACTGCTCTATATGTAATTTGTTACAAATGTCTATGAGCGACAGTGACCACTTACCATTAGATGGTCTCCACGCTCTTTTGCCACTTCAATCGTAAGAAAATTTAATTCTCGCTCGTTCTCTATAATGTGTGAGTGAGAAGCACATACAAAAGCAAGCATTTTGAATAAAATCTAATATTGAAACATGTTATATGCACAGAAGAGAGCTATTTCAAGACGTCTCGAAAAATTATGTAAGTGTCGTTTTACACATATTTGTTCTGCGAGTCTAAGTATGTGTGATATGTAGAAATACCGTTATGTTATTTGCTATGTTTTGTATAATTTTTTGTACCATATTTCATGTTTATTACATGCCACCTTAGAGTAAAGTACAGTGCAGGAAGTGAGACGATGAATTATTTAAATATGAATTAATTTACGTTTGATTCAAGTTTTGAACTTTATTATAAAAAGACGAGCGCATGCCGGTAAGAAAGATTCTTAAATAAATAAAATATATCGATAGATAAGATAAATCGAAGAAGAATAACCCCTGTGTTTTTCTTGAAATCTTCAAGAATAGACAGTAATGAAGACCTCTGGCCTTCCTGACGTCACGCCCACTTCGTTATAAAATTTAATTTAATTTAGATTTAGTTTACAATTTTAATAACCAATTTATTTGACATATCGTTATTTTTCAATAACTAGACATCATTTATTTGAATGTCATCTACCAAAAGTTAGCAATGACAAGGAGACGTCAACTTTGAAGCTTAATTTGATTACTCGTCACAATGTTAGCGGCAAAAGTTAATTGTTCATTTGTAAATGCATTTCAAATGGCTTGGAGTGGTACGAATTCCCACAAATTGAACGTAATTATTCCCGGTTATTAACCGCACTCCAATTAGTTATAACATGGTCGTTTCTTGGGAATTCGGTTGGGACTAATTGTTTTGAAAGCTTTCGAAGGATTTTAGTTTGATGCTCTTAAGAAAAGAAGTTCTCAAGTGAACTCTAATTTGACTGAAATTGATTGGGTTTGTAACTGTATTTTCTTATTAATAAGAATAAGAAAAGGGTTTATGTACTCAAATGGAAAATAGTTAACAACATGCAGTCTATCCGGCGGCAAGCAGTCCCCATTAGACACAGATACTAATAGCCCTCAAATTTCTTTGCAGTCCTATTTAAAGTAGTCCTTAGATTCTTCCTAATCTCAACAATCTAAGTTTCTAAGGCTTCGTACTACAGCCTTCAAATGAGGCTCTGCTTTAGGCAGTTGAAAGGATTGTGAAGCTTCCACAATCTCTCCACGAAGAATTATTCAAAACATTCATATGCAGATTAGCAGGATATACAATCATAATTATCGGGGTATGCAAAATTGTCAAAAAACTTAATTTGAAAATGAAAGAACTCAAGTATAATGAGTCTTGTTCTTCTGTTTCAGGTACTACTTGAACCATTTCTTCGAGATCGACGAGCCTTAGTATCGAGTATTGAGAAAGAGACGATCTATCACAACATATCATACAGGTAACATACATTTATATTTCATTAAAATGTATTAGTGTAATGGTATATATTTTTAAATTAAATTACATTTGATACAATTAAAGTAGTAGGTAAATATTAGTGAATGATAGTAGTGAAATAATGAGTATGCCGTCCACCTGATAATAAGTGATCACTGTCGCCCATAGACCTTTTTTTTTTTTTTTTTTATTTTTTTTTTTTTCGAGAGGGAAACCTTCCAAAGGTACCCGACGCCGTGGGAGCGACGCAGGGTTATGTGGGATTTTTACCGCACTAAACCCCCCCCCGGTGGCCGTCCTCGGCGCTGAAAAGGAGGACTCCGGGATCTCGAAACGACTTCAACCGGAATCCTCCGAGGTCGCCCATAGACCTACCAGAAGTGCGTTTATTGTGAATTCTATCACATCGTCTATCAAACACAAGTTGCAATTAAAGTAGTAAATGAGCATGCAGTCCCCCTAATGTTTAGTGGCCACAGCCGTCTCTGGACATCTGTAAGCAAGTTCATATAGAACATGGGTCCTGCCTGAAGTCAATCACAGATGCGTATCAACTCCCAAGGACTAAGGTGGTCTCCTAATTAAAATGTCAGCCACTCTAGTTACTTATCAAAGTAAGTAAATATGAGAGAGGGTTAGTTTCAAAAGTCCTTTTACAATTTTGTTATGTATCAGCTACATTTCTTTTCAAACTTATCCAAGATCGACAGACTACTAATGAGGAAGCTATTTGCGCTGAAAAAGTTTTGCAAAATTCACGTTTTGCGAATGTTGAAATTCGAAGTAGTGCTTCAAAGTCGCGTGTAGAAAATAAACGCTTTTTTCACTGAACGGGACGGGATTTGGAATTGGACATTGAGATTTTTGCATCGGATATACGAGTACATATTGATGAACTGCGTGGTGGTTGATTATATAGAGGATATTGATCAATATCGACTCGACAACCCATTATTGTTCCACTGCTGGGCACGGGTCTTCTCTCAGAGAGAGTTATAGGCCATAGTCCACCGCGCTGGCCTAGTGCGAATTGGTGGACATCACACACCTCCGAGAACTTTTTTTTTTAAGAACTCTCGGGTTTAGGTTTCCTCACGATGTTTTCCTTCACCGAAGAGCAGTGATAATTAATTTCTAATACGCACATAAATCAGTGGTGCGTGCCTGGGTTTGAACCTACGACCTCCCGATTGAGAGGGCAAGTTTCAACCATTAGGCTATCGCTGCTATATTGATCAATATAGAGGACACATATTATCAGCATTGACATTACTGAAAGAAATTTCTACGGGAAATGAGACCTTCAACATCGAGTATTTTAATAGGTCTCCAACTCATTATTATTGGCCGACTCCAACAGTCCTTCAGACTGGAATTCTTCTCTCAGAATGAGAGAGTTTGAGGCATTAATCTACCGCGCTGGCCAAGTGTGAATTGTTAGGCTTCACACGTCTTTAAGTAAATTTGTTTTTAAAGAACTCTCAAGTGTGTGTTTCTTTATGTTGTTTTTCTTCGTCGTGAACTAGAATAATTAACTTTAGAAAAATCTGTGGTTTTGAACTACCTTGGTATTTGAACCTCGTAGGTACCTCCCCACTGAGATCGCAAATTATAAACCTTTAGGCTCGCTTTTTTATAAGTATGAAATAGAAACGAGCTTGCAGGTCACCTGATGGTGACTGGTCACTGACGCCCATTGCCTATGTTGCTATTCTTGAGGATCAAAATAATTTTTATTACTATAGTAATTAATATGCATTATAATAATATAATAAATATGCAATAATATGCATTACTATAGTATATTTAATAAATGTCAAAGTGTAGCGTATCTTGCCAAACAGGGCTCTCTTTTACTGAATTGTAAGGCAAGATACTGGAGCTAACTTTCATTACCACGTAAAAAAAACATGATGGTAATAATATTTAAAAAAAAATGGATATAAATAAGAAAAAAAAACAAACCCGCTGAGTTTCTTGCCGGATCTTGTCAGTTGAGGTCGTATTCCGATCCGGTGGTAGTGTAGGAAAAAAAATTTAACTGACAATTTGTAAGTGCCCCCGCAGGCCTATACAAAAATAAAGATATTTCATTTCATTTCATTTCAATTGCCTCATATCAAAAGTGAGCCTGCATCTACACTCATTTAACGAAATGCAAGAACTGTTTCACGCTAAAAATAGGTGTGGTAGTGGTATGGTACCTTCCCGGACGAAGTATGATTCGATCAAGGACCAGTATTGATCCTATAAATAGCTGTGCACTTATGATGATGAAGGCTTTATTATTATCATGGCATTACTTTTTTTTTGTTTTCGAGGGGGAAACCTTCAAAAGGTACCCGACGCCGTGGGAGTGACGCAGGGTTATGTGGAATTTTTACCGCACTAAAACCCCCCCGGTACCCGTCCTCGGCGCTGAACTAGAATCAACTAGAACAAGACTTCAACTAGAATCCTCCGAGCGCGCTGCCCCATCGGGCTCCTCCCAGATGGGCGGCTGGGCCCACCGCTCCGTCTAGTCTTTACGACGGTATGCGACCACACATACCGCCGTCCTTCCCGGGATTGCCTGACCGAACGGTTCGAGCTCCCACTCTAGCCGTCTGCAACCCCGGAAGCCCCTTTTAGTCGCCTCTTACGACAGGCAGGGGATACCGTAGCCCTATTCTGACCCCGAGGCTACAGGGACGATCATGGAATTACTTAATGATACTCAATAGAACATTAAATAGATATCGTCTTCATCTAAAGGTCGTGTATTTCAACAAAGAAGTCTCACAGATTGAACGGGCATGACAAGGAAGCTCAAAGCAATCAAATAACGAAGTGTACAATGGACGTGGACTATATCTCGCCGGCCATCATTAGTGGAACGGATTCTATCCATTAGGGAGATATCTGGTTTCCATTGTAGTGTTATAATATTGTGCTGGATGCAATTGTGAGCTCCATTGAGGAGGATGGAAAGAAACATAGCGACGGGAGTAATCAAACGGATTAAAGTTAGGAAAGCTAAGATTTATCGATAGCTAGATTATTTCCACGGGCTATAATATAACCTATATTAATATATTGTGTTATTTATTTTGATATACATCTGTTATTTGCGTTGCTACTCTCTTTTTTTTTCGTTTTTTTTTCGAGGGTGAACCTTCAAAAGGTACCCGACGCTGTGGGAGCGACGCAGAGTTATGTGGGATTTTTACCGCACTAAAACCCCTCCGGTGGCTGTTCTCGGCGTCATGAAGAGGACTCCGGGACCAAAGGACTGCAGCCGGAATCCTCTGAGCGCGTTGCCTCATCGAGCTCGTCTCAGATGGGCGGCTGGGCCCACCGCTCCGTCTAGTCTTTACGACGATATGCGACCACACATACCGCCGTCCTTCTCGGGATCGCCTGGCTGGACGGTTCTAGCTCCCGCTCTAGCCGCCCGCAACCCCGGAAGTCGCCTCTTACGACAGGCAGGAGATATCGTAGCCCTATTCTGATCCCGGAACTACAGGGACGGCGTTGCTACTCCCTAGAACTAAGATGGTCGCCTCATATAAAAGTGTGTTTCACAATCATTTACCAAATATAATAAAATATTCTAGACTTTGTGACAAGTGCTTGCCAACTATAAAAAAAAAATATTAAGATGACTACTAATACAAAAATTGCAAATGCATTTAAATTAATTTCTATCATCACAAATTGGTAATTATCTTAAGAGCGGACGTCAATATAAAATAAACTAAGGTCTGCATGCTGATGGGCTATAAAGGCGTCTGTGACTTTTACAGCCGACTGTAAACAACGGGAGGCTGATAGACTAGTTGTGAAGGGGGCTTATATTGTTTGCTATAAACAAGCATTTTTTTTTATAACATAAAAACTCCACAGACTGATCGTCCGTGCCTTTTGTCACAATGTTTCTTCTTTTTTTAACAATAAGTCTTTATTTCTTAGCTCCACGTTAGGCCATCGCTGTCACCATCACACTGTCGTGTGCGGTTGTGACAACGTTGGCAATTAAAGAAATCTTACAATTACGCTTAATATATATATAGGACCATTTATCATTTTTATTTACATGGTATGTATAATTCGGTGCATTGTACATAGATGTATAAGTGTTGTAATTTTGTTTTTTTTTACGTACAATGCCAAGCTATTGTATATAATTCTAAGGACACTACACTCTAATTACATTGTTATTACTGTAAGTTGCGATTTAATTCTTTATCTATGATTTTTGAGTCCCTGCTACGGTCTTCCAGCCTTTCATCGGTGGCAGTCATAGCTCTTAGATGAACTGAGCTACGAACAAGCATTGTTCTTTATATTTATAAACATATACCTTTAACTACGTAATTTTCGAACCTTTAACCATACTTCTGTATAATCATAAGATCTTAATATAGCACGCTTTTTTACGCTCGTCGTCAACACATTACTGTCTCACTGCTGGGCACGGGTCTTCTCTCGGAATGAGAGAGCTTAGGCCATAGTCCACCGCGCTGGCCAAATGCGAATTGGTGGACTTCACACACCTCCGAGAACTTTTTTTTTTTAAAGAACTCTCGGGTGTGTAGGTTTCCTCACGATGTTTTCCTTCACCGAAAAGCAGTGATAATTAAAGTATAATACGCACATAAATCAGTGGTGCGTGCCTGGGTTTGAACCTCGGACCTCCCGATCGAGACGGCAAGTTTTAACCATTAGGCTATCACTGCTCGTTCATATTCCCACATTAGAATTTTCTCCTGTGTCGTGGATACCATGGGCACACACAAAGACGAATACACAAACACAAAGGTAGTAGAACCAGTGTAATTCGACCGGGGAAGTACGGTGGTACACACCTATTTTTAGCGTGAAGCATTTCTTGCGTTTCGATGGAAGGGTGTGGTTGCCAGCACACTTTCCACTTGAGGCGATCATTATATTGTGTCTATTGTTTTCAGTTGATTTTATGTATGTTTTTAGCATTATTTGAAAAAAATATTAACATTCTGCACTCCTTCTCTACGTCCACTATAACCGTGCAAAATTTCATACTAATCCGTCCGCGGCATATTACTTAAAAATGCTTCACAAGTTTTGGCTTCAGGTATTAATATAATAATTATGTTTACCAGTAGGCTAGGTTATATTTGTAAATTAATTTCAGTACCACCGAGCCCCGGTCCGCTTTATATGATTAAAGACTTCCTCGCTCTAATTGTTCGTTTTGTCACCGGGCAGGTTTTATTGAATAATATTAATATTGAAATAACGCTAATAATGCCTTCTGTTTTCGCCTTTGTGATATTAATAATGCCTTTTGTGAGTACCAAATGAGTTACTTTTTTTTGTAACATGACATATAAATCTTCATCAAAATATGAAACGTCATCCAAATTGATAGATCTGATTCCAAGAAACTGATTTTTATATAAATTCAGTCAACTTTATTCTAAAAATATCTGAATCTATATAAATAAATCAAACAAAATAAATATATCACCAAAAGGATTCATATCATTACAGACATCGATAAACCAAGTCATATATTAGTCCCTCATGAATGATGTAGTACATATGAAAACATTGAAGGAGAAGTTTCTTGCGAACACATTTTCTTTCGTTCGTTTCGTTCCTACATTTCCATTTAGTATTGATACAAAATTACAAGTGGCCATTATTTATTCCCATGTTCCTGTATTGTCTTTATGGTTTACTAGATTTTTACCGCGTTAACTACACCTAAACATGTCTGTGCCATATTTCAATTAAATTAACCACCGCTAGTTTTAAGACTAACAAACACATATACGTCCTCATGAACTTTTGCATTTATGATATTGATTAGATTTCATGTATAGTATGTTCTAGCAATATATTTAAACCGTTTTTGAAGGTGTGCGTGCCTATACTTTATTTTTTTCCTTATTACTATAAAATAAGCTCTGGAAAAAAATTTAGTCCCTTTAGAGGTGATGAGTAGTGAAATCTACACGTTTGTTCGTCTCCTAACATTCGAATCAACACAATGACAATTCTTCTAGTGTGATTAAATATTGTAATTTTATTCCTATTTTAGCCTCATCTACAATCTTATGTCACACTGTATGTGCTTCACTATTTATTGTCTATTTTATACGTATTTAGTTCATTGTAGAAAGAATCACGGAATCAACTTTGACAGAAATAATTTCAGTTTTCATTGTCTGTAATCTACTACATAGTATCAAGTTTCTATTGGTGGTAAATGAACAGTACAGTCAGCAGCATATAGTTGGTGACATTCAAACTGTCCACACTGTTAGATACAACCAAAGTGCCTAATAATATCGGCACAACCTACTTAAACCAACCATCTTAAACTTCCAAATGACAACGTTTATAAACTCATAATGGTAATACCAAATTGTCACAAATATAATATCTGTTACGGCATCAGTGGTACCTAGCACCGAGACTGTTCGTAAATATAGGTACATTTCATAATATTATGCCTTATGTTACGGATATTTTGACTGGTATTAACACTATGAGTTTATGAACGTTCTGTCATTTGGAAGTTTATGATGTTGTCAACAATTAGAACACGTAGTTGTATCGATATTATTGAGCGCTTTGGTTGTATCTAACAATGTAGACAGTTTTTAATGTCACCAACTATTTGCTGCTGACTGTACAGTAGTATGCTGTCATTAAATATATTATCCGTGGTTATTGATCTAAAACACTGTATTATTAAAGGCGCCAAGTAGTATAAGGGAAAATGTACAATTTGTGTGTGATAAAGCATTGGGTATTTCCAAATCAAATTTAATTCTAGGTTGTATTTATTGACATGAATACTTCAGGTCACCGCATGGTGTGCTTCGTCATGCAAAATACTGAGCATCACAATTTTCCTGATCAATTTTCGTCATGACCCAAAAATTTGTTGTTTTAAGTTATAATTGGTTACATTTATTTTCACAAGCTATTACTTATACCGTTTCTAACTTGTGAAAAAAGCGTGGGGTGTGGGGCAAAAAATAGTTTCGGTTGCTTGATGTACGAAAACGCCCCACGCTTTTTTCACAATAATATTTGTATGTTTCGTTCGTTATTGTAGTGACTAGTGAGCTTATTTTAAGAATTCTTTTTTATTTTTTAGTTTCATATGCTTTAAAAGCAAGTTTTTTTTTTAAATTTTACCTATGTTTATATATGATAGGCCTATGAAGCCAAAAGAATGAGTGCATTATATCAGTTATACGATACTGGTATTTCTGGATGATACGATTTTTTTCGACTGTTAATATCACCGTTGGAATCTACATAGCTTATTCGTTTTTAAATTGAAGCGACTGTTTTATAGTACATTCGTAACTGGAAAAATGCAAGATTCATACAACCTCCTTTTTAAGTTAATTAAAAATCAATCCACTAAAAATGTGGTTAAATCGACTGAAACTTCACGCAAAGGAATCCGCCTCGAACATAATGAAACGCTTCGTTGCTCGTATCAATTTCGCCTTCAATTTCCATCGGGTCACGATGAGAGGCGGAGCTAATGAAGTCACAATCTGAGGTATTAAACTCGGAGTTTGTTTTGAAGAGCCCGTTTGTATGTTTGTGTAATTAGGAACATTTCGTTTTCAAATGTCTCGGAACTTGCGTCGCTATCGGGAGGGCTCAATTACAGAATCGTTTGAAATAATGAACGTGAACGTTCTGTGCGAAATTAATTAACTGAATTGAGTACGTGGATCGACAAAACGCGTTCGCTTCTAACAATGTCGAGTTTTAGTATAACATTGTTTTAAGTGAAAGTAATTTATGGAAAGTAACTAGAAATGAATTTGTAGGCATAATAAATCTGATATCGCTCTTTTCTTACTTGACTACTGGAATTCGTTTGTTGTGGAGTTTCCCAAGGTACAATATCTTAATCGCAGCCACAGCGTTAAGAATCATTTTTCAAGATAGGCAGATAAGTTTTAAGCATTCCATTAATTTACAATAAACGTTTAGTCTTTTTGTTTCATGCTCCTCCAATTGGCCCATAGTCGATGCAAGTTTGCGAAAGAAAATCTTAATCTTAATTTATAAAAAGATTTTACAAGAATTTTGTAACGTTTGTTAATATAGATGTTTAGACTATTACAAGCCATTCAGAGACGGCTGGCGAACTAGCACGCCAATGTGATGTGGACGGTATTGGTACTGCTCACAAATTCTGCTGACACCAGGTGGTAGAACCAGTGTAGTACGACCCGGGAACACCTATTTCTAACGCGAAGCATTTCTTGCGTTTCGATGGAAGGGTGTGGTTGCCGGTATACTTTTATCAGAAGCGACCATCTCAGTCTTTGGGAGTAGCAACGCATCTGTGATTGACTTCAGATAGAACCTATGTCTATATGAAGTTGCTTACAGATGTCCATAGACGGCAGTACCCACTTACCATCAGGTGGACTGCATGCTCGTTTGCTACTTCTATTAGATTAAAAATATTTTAGGTACGTCATATGATTTGAAAATTTGCTTATGATCGCGTAGAATCCGTCTACACAAGTATGCGTCAACATTGCCGTCGTACAAAACTGTATTTCCTTCCTTAGCAGTACACTCAGCATTTTCTTGTACTGGACACGTTGGGCTTTTCGTGTAAAGCATAAAAAGTAAATACATTATGTATTAAATCCTCATCATCCGAGAACATTAAAAGCAGTCTCCCTTAGAACAAATTTCCATGGGCCTGGTATTATGAAAACATAAATAATAAAACATTCGGTTAACTCATCGTTATAAAGTCAATATTGGAGAGTTCGCCGCTAGCGAATTGTGTATCTAAGAACCGAATGTATTTGAAACAGAGGTAATAAACCCGTTGAAATTAGATTTGCTCCTACGATGTCGACGAACGAAATTTAATTAGCGTGTAGGCTGTGCGGTTTATATGTATGGAGTGGTCGTGTGCGGTGAAATAACCGATTCAAATTGGTCTACTGGTCGTCTCTATTTGATTTGAGCATATACTGATATTGAACAGACCGTGCAGTCTCTTTCATATTTTGGAAATGCAGTTGTCGACTATTCATTAAATGAGTTATTCTGCCTATACTATGCAAATAACTTTGTTACTTTGATTCATGTACTGTTGATTTCAGTTATTCGACTAATTTAGATGCCTTATTTGAATCGATACGCTTTGTATTCCCAATTCTCAATACTCAATTCAATGTTATTAGTTTCCGTATTTTATTTAAAGGACGTGGTAATGTGAATTCTCTTGAATTTGGTGTTTTTGAAACAGCAACTTTATACAACATTGTAGAAAGTATACCCTTTAACCGCGGAAGTACTATCACCACACTTATTTCTAGCGTAAACCGGTTCTTGCGTTTGCAGTGATAAGGTGTGTTTGCTGACTTACTTTTATATAAAACGACCAGCTTAATCTTGGGAAGTAGCAACGCGTCAGTGATTGACCACTTACCATCAGATATACTGCAATGTTCGTTTATCACTTTATATTAAAATAAAGTACAATACACAAAAGCAGCAAAGATTGATTTCAGATAAGTTTTGCTGTATTGATGTATTTTCAACAGACCGAGCGCATATCCGCATGACAAATATTATGATAAAATCTTCATTGCAATTCTAGATAACATTCTTTTCACTATGCTGTATTAATAAAATATAGTTACGTTGTGTATACGTAATATAACTTTTACCCGTTTAATATTTCTCTAAGAACATAATCCTGATTCATAGTGCGATAATGTTCACAATCTACGAATGCATATTCATTTGGAAACCATCAACGGCCAGTGAAAGGCTTTATGCAACTGCTTGGGTAACTACTGACCGCATGTGAACAGTAGAAGATGCGGCATCATTTTTACTTGTTTTATGAAACTTTCTAAACAAACATCTCACTGAACCACCGGTACGGAGGCCTCGCCTTAAATGGTATTTAAGGTCTTCATCGTCATCGTCATAAATTATACTACTGGGCACGAGTCACCTCTCATAGTGAGTTTGGACCGGCTATGGTCTACCGCGTGGTTAAAGCACATTTTGCTCTTCGGACTTCTTGATATAGGTATTTTTCCTGTATGGGGTTTGTTTGTTTGGGGTTTCCTGAAAATCAGTAGTCGTGGGTTCCACGGCATAGGCTGAGTGTAACCCGTTTTTCTGTCCCCATCCATATAATTATGTTACTTTTTTTTTAGTTCTTTTGTGAGTCCGTTAACGTTACTGATACGTTTTATTTCTTTTTTATTGTTTTATGTTTAGCGGACTTTTTAATTATTTTTTTTGCATATTGTTATTTTTAACCATAATAACTTATTTTTAATTTAGATCTATGTGTCTATTCTGTTTTTGTGTCAATGGATCGAAATAAATGTTTTTTCTTTCTTTCTTATTTAGACTTTTAAGCATATAATGTACATGCTTGGTACGACATGTTCCCTTACCGCGAAGGCATTTAATAATCAATCTCGGATAGACTTTTAATACACCTTTTTAAAGTAAATGGTAGGGCGCGCTATGCAATATCGCTAACCTATCGTTGCTTTCTGTTTGTTGTCGTTTTGTTGACCACATCACCAATTGCCAACTTTTAAATTACGTCACTATTCGGTTCTTCCAAGTATTAATTAGGGGTCAACTATGATTTTTTTATTAGACTTTGCAATAATTGGTAATATGACAACTATTGTCGATACACAATTGTCATCGCACACATTTTTAAATGTAATGTGCTTAGGAATTATTGTAATATGAATCATCTTAAAATTAAATTCAGACACGATAAGTATGGATACTCTTACTGTGACTCACGTAAGTATGCGACATAGCGTCTATGTGTAAACCACGCGGTTTACCTTTTATGTGTAATGAGTTATTGCGTTGCTCTTTACCTAAAAGGTTAGTGTCTTTTGTTAGCTTCTCTTGTATGGGAGCTTTGTGGCAATAAGATTTATTTGTCATACAATAACTCCTTTTTTTTACTTACTTTATTACATTTATAGCATTATGTGCTTTATACGAATTAATCCATTACCGGCCGGGTTAGAGCCAATATTTTTAGAAATAGATTTATTGATATCAGTAGTAATATGTTTGTCAGTAGCAATTTGGTTGTCGTTGTTATTAATACAATACTTGTTCATTAATTAAAGATATTTAACAAAGCAAACATTTTGTTAAATTTGACAAACAACTCTAGCTCCTAAATTATGAAAGCTATTCCATGCCTATCTCAGGTGAGTATTCTGAGACTGAAACATTTCATACATCTCAACAAACAAGAACATCGGAACTGTTAGACTATAAACCTTACCAAATGTCCATCTAAACTTAACAGGTGGCATTTATTACCTCTGTATGTCTACAACAGTTGAAATAGCCTCCAGCGACCCGGATGCGATGGTATCCGAACAAAGGTCGCGAGATGCACGCCTAAACGTCAGCACAACCGAAACATGATGTAATGGTTAGGATGTAACGAAATATACGAAGTTTGTTATGTTCGAAGATTCAGCTATTTGAAGTTCGAGTGTTAAATGCTGGACGAAAAATATCTCCTTACATTAAAACATAGAAAACAATAATAAAACTATTTTCATACAAGGCATGAATCTGTTCCATCTCTATAATGAAAAGATAATTGATTTTGCCGCCATTAAATTGCCGCTAGATGGCGCTGTCCACACATTATCGGAATTCATTAAAATCTTCGTGTTAATTTACAACATTTAACTTCCTAACAATACGCTCTTATTAGTTTCTTCAAACTTTCTCAAGTTAAATACTTTACTTAATTGAAAAACTTACACACTAAAGTATATACTGAATTATATTATAATATTATCGAACACAGAATAAATACTGCGTAGTTTTAAATTGACATAACTTTTTTATTTATAGACCGATTTACATAAAGTAAACACTAAATGTTAAGTGAAGTTTCCCACAACACATCGGTGAATTATAATCAAATTGGATAAGCCGTTTCTGAGATTAGCGTTTTCAAACACACAGAAAAACAGACAAACAGATAAACAGACAAACAGAAAAGATTTCTAAAAACCATTATTTTGGGTTCTATACCATATTAAAGACCTCTAGAAATGGTTTTCACCTAAATTTATTCCATGTACAGACAGCGACCTCTTACAGATTTATTATAGTATAGATTACTTCGTATTTTGTGATGAAGGCGGCCACATAACACCGTTGCCAATATGCTAATTCGTTTCGATACCTCTAACCTGCCAAATGTCATGAGCGAAGATCGGTATGAGCGTTAATTTATTCATTTTGTCGTATCTGACTGTGATGACCTAATTTACTGTTTGGTTGTGTTTCCACTAAATTTGCTTTGATTTTAGATCTGCTTTTTCAGTCTTGTTTGTTAGTACGAGTGGGAAATGGCTGTATAGGTGATAGTGCTTTTTCAATTTGAGTCCGCAGGCACCACCATTTAATTAATTGAGTATAAGCTTTATACACTCATAGCCCCACACTAGGATTTTCTCCTGTGTCGTGGGTACCATGGACACACACAAGACGAATACACAAACACATGAACCAAGAACATGAATCTAAACACATCATTCAGATACCAGTCTGGCCGGGAATCGAACCCGGGACCCATTGCGCGTCAGACCGGTATGGTAACTGATCCGCCACGCGGGTCGTCATTTAATTAATTAAGTATGCATGTTAAAGGCACTATTAAGCGCTGCTGTGTCGGTTTGATGTTTCTGGTGTCTAAATAAGGCATGCCATGCCATGCTCCATTTTCAGGAGCAGTAAAGGCATCTGCGTTATTCGTATGCTTTTTGAGTTTTATCCAAAACGATTATATGCGATAGTAGCAACTTGTTATGCGGTCGACAGTATTTGTCTGTTACTTCTATAGTATAAGATAGAAGTGATAGAATCAATGTCCTTCATGAAGTTAATTGCAGAGGTCCAAGAGTGACAGAGTCCACATGCTGATGGCATGACGTTAGGTTTTTATTAGCTTTTTATTAGCTTCACCTGTATGTTTGTTTGTAACCGACTTCTTTGGGCGCGATTTTGACCCACTTTAAACGGCCAGATTTCGTTCAAACTTTGTAGATTTATTGAGGACCGATGACAATACACTAATTTGATAAAATTATTCCATTTTTTAATTTGACTAAAAAGTAGAAAATAAATAATAGTTTAAAAAACTAAAAAACACGCTTTTTATAGAAAACCGAACTAAAAATTAGAATATAAATTTAAATGAATTTAAATTAAGAAAATAGTGTTAAAAGTTTCAATGAATATAAATTAATAATAGTGTGAATAAAAAAAATATTTTATTTTTAAAAAAGCGTGCTGTGCCTTTTATAATAGGTATTATCGAAATGATAATCACTCTACTCATATCTGTCAATAAAATATCTATAACCATTGACACCATGCACCCCACGCTTTTTTTTAAATATTTTTTTTTATTCACACTATTATTAATTTATATTCATTGGAATTTTTAACACTATTTTCTTAATTTAAATTCATTTAAATTTATTTTCTATTTTTAGTTCGGTTTTCTATAAAAAGCATCTTTTTAGTTTTTTTAAACTATTATTTATTTGTCATAAGATTAAAGTAGCAAAAGAACATGCAGTCCACGTGATGGTTAGTGGTCACTGCCACGGACATCTGTAAGCAGCTTCAAGACCGAACAGAACATGCTGTCTATCTGAAGTTAATCTCAGATTTGTTACCACTCGAGTTACCGAGGACTAAGATAGTCGCCTCATATAAAACGACAGGCCACTAGAACAATGTCCCTGTAGTTCCGGGACCAGAATAGGACTACGGTACCCTCTGCCTAAGAGACGACTAAAAGAGGCTTCCGGGGTTGCGGGCGGGAAGAGTGGGAGCTCGAACCGTCCGGCCAAGCGACCCCGGGAAGGACGGTGGCATGTGTGGATGCATGCTGCGGTAAAACCAGTAGGTGCGGGGAATATTTCACGCTCACCAGGGAAGAGCCCGATGGGTCACACGCTGAGGACACCGGCGGCGGTCAATCGGAGTTTCCGGAGTCCTCTTCGCAGCGTCGAGGTCGGCCACCGGGGGGGTTTTAGTGCGGTAAGAATCCCACATAATCCGCGCCGCTCCCACGGCGTCGGGTACTTTTTGAAAGTTTCCCCCTCGAAAACAAAAAAAAGGCCACTAGAACAAAATCGTATATGAAAAATTACCGAATCACAGTATGAAACTTTGTTGATTGTAATAGCGTTTTAGGAACTAATTTAATAACTTACTAAATAGCTATTACACTGATTTTCCATAGATCTTCTTTCTTGGTGTAAGTAATTAATGTTTGTATGTCCATAAAACTTCTAAGTTTCATACTGTAAATTGGTAATTTTTCTTGTACGATTTTGTTCTACTGGCACGTCGAAAAGTGTGCCGGCAACCACAAAAAGTAGTGCTTGTTCAAGCAATTCTATTGGTGGATTTATCCGTAACTTAGCTACCTTACTCGCTTCAAGTGGAAAGGTGCCCTAATACTGAGAAATTGGCCTTCCAATCCGGAAAATCTGTTTTAATTTTGAATAAGGAAATCTTCTCGATGGTACTCCATAAATTGTTAAAAATAATCTCGGAATGAGTTCAAAAGCGGCTATATTTATCTTAAACGTTACGCATTTATATAGGAAAAGTATTTTTAGCCGAGAAGGCGAACTTCGTTACTCGTTGAGTTTTATTTTTCTTTTAGCAGCTTACCTTCGTAAAGTACTAAAATACACCCAGTTGTATTTGTGATAATTTGTTTGAACTTTGAATATTGAAGTTACGAGTTTGGTTTGTAATTTCTATAATAAGATGTTTGTTTCTTAATAAGGAAAGTAACAAAAATGTGCTGGTAATTACATGTTTGTTTTATATAAGTGTAAATGCGAGTGGGAGTAAGTCATTAAGTTATTTTCACACGAAATGTTGAAAGGTAATAACTAGGTTAGGTTAGGTCAGGGGTTCTCAAACTAATCCAGCCTGTTATTGGGGCCCGAGACGTCGTGTGCGTGTTCTCCACGCTTGCGGGATACCTACTCATGAGAGGCGTCCTGTCATTCATCCCTGTCAGAACAAAGTTTGAGTTAATACTAGCTAGCGCTCTGACGTTATAGGGCTACGAATGTAATGCTAACACTTTCACGTGACCTGACACCGAACCTCCAGAGGAATGCCGCACAGTTTTAGTCGGTAGAAGTCCGACATACCCCTTCTGCACCTCTGGAATCCAGTGGATTCTTCCTCGTTAGGTTTCGAAACTATGCCACTTAACGCACAGGGTGTCATACATCTGTCTTACGGGAGTTGCGAATAGATAAGCACGGTTCTCTTAGACGTAATATCTTAGTACTCAATTGCAAAGTCACGTTCTGAATAACAATCTGGTTCTCATAAATTGTATTATTTTCATTGTTTCTTAACGCTACATAGTATCCTTTTAAATTTTTGTCATGACAAAATTACTGTTCGTAAAGGACGATAAGATTATGAAAGCCTGGTTTAGGTTTTTCATGACTTTTTTTAAATAATAATAATGTAACAAATATCAATATATTTCATATCATTGGAAAACTAAATGTTCCAAAGTATTCTTTTAAGAATTGGACGTTGAAGCCCTTCGCTTAATACGAGTTATGTGTTCTGGAAGGTACTTAGAGGTATTGGTAGGTATTCTATCATCATTATCTACTCTTTATTGTCCCATTGCTTTGCGCAGATCTACTTTCGCCTAACAGTGCTGTTAAAAGGCAGGAATTTACTCTTCAAAGTCGTAAAGCTAAGGGTTCCGGCAAATTCCAACATTTTAAAGAACTCTCAGGTATGTATGTACAAAGGTTTACTTAAGATATATTTCTTTAGCGGTACATTTAATCATAATTTATCTTTAATTGAAATAGTGTAACTGTAACTGTTTCAAGGTGGTAGAACCAGTGTAGTTCGACCAGGGAAGTACCACCGCCTATTTCTAGTGCGAAGCATTTCTTGCGTTTTGATAGAAGGGTGTGGTGTGCGGCACACTTTCACATGAGGCGATCATCATAGTCCTCGGGAGTAGCAACGCATCTGTGATTTACTTCATTTGGATCCCATGTTCTGTATGAAGTTGAAAACAGATGTCCATGGGTGCCAGTTGCCACTTACCATCAGGTGGACTGCATGCTCGTTTGCTACTTCAGTCAGATAAAAAAAAAATCTTTGAAAAAAAACGACATACTTGGTTTTTAATATCTGTTAATTCTACTAAAGTTGTTAGTATAAATTTATCAATATAAAGGCCTGGTTAAATCGAGTCATGACGAAACAATACTGCGCCATGCATCATTCGTGTGGCATTTTTTTTTTTACGAAACACTCGTAAAATTCCAAAAGTATGAATAATTAACAGCCGGTTTCCATACGCTTTCGACGAGCTAAAACCGTTGATGAAATCTATAAATCAGAGCAGTGGAATATTATGAGAATGTCAACTGGCGACCTCTTGCACAACGTCATTCAAATGCGGCAGATCGTGGAATTAATGGCATTCGATTCCATTACTGATACAACTTGATTAGGTTGATGGTTCGTATTGCATAAACCGTAAACGTTTGTACGCAACTGTTTGTGATGCCATCTATAGTTTGGATTTAAATGTTACCTCGACTAAGTATAGATTCATTTTAAACTTTCTATATATTAACACGTGAAGCAAAAACTTCTGGTGCATTTTTAAGTAATATGCCGCGGACGGAATAGTATGAAATTTGCACCTTTATAGTGGACGTAGAGAAGGAGTGCAGAATGTTAATATTTTTTCAAATTATGCAAAAAACATATATAAAATCAACTAAAGCACATTACACACACTACCGTGCATTTGTTGTGACAAACACATAAATAATAAACGAAATTAAACATTCAACATTCATATGTTGAATAAAGATAAGGATTCAAAAACCGCATATCGTGAGTACCCGTTAAGTATTAAAATGTGTCAATTCGCGATAATATTAGTCTAAAATCATATAGTAAAAATCTGATTGTATATAAGGCTACAAATACGAGACATATTGCTTCTGAGCATAGATTACTTACTGGGGGAGAGGTAGAACATTTCATAACGCTGCAATATGAAGCTTAGTAGAAGACAGTACGGATTACGGATCAATATACACGTTTTGAAACCCCCGTGGGCATACTCAAGAAAGGATATAGGAAGTCCAGAACCCCTTAGGCGACCCTTAGATGACCTTGGACCATCTTTATGCGAAAAAAGAAAAGAGTCTTTGAAAAACAGTCCAATTGACGTTTGTTTTTCGCCTTAAAATTTCTGCGCTTCTTTATTCTGGATCCCCCCTTCCTAGCTCAGAGATTAGCAGACCTTTAATCACCGACGGCTACTTTTCAACTCCCCTTCAACAAAAGTTGGTATCTCAGAGTATCTCAATAAAACTATAGCTACGTCCATGCAAAGTCCATAACGCTTTCGACAAGGCCTAACGACTCCATTAATAGCTAATAACCTAGATCGATGGCCTAATGTGGTCTCTGGTGCACGGAAGTGTGCACATCATATTAGCCATTACCGGTCATCCATACAACTCCGCGTCAGATGTTACTTAACATTTGCCCTCGTAATAGATAACTCAGAAATCGTCGTTTTTGCGAAATTGAACGGCAATGTTAAGTTCTGCTGTAATTTGGTCTGTTTCGATTTTGAGTTCAGGGGGAATTTCAAAAAGAAACTGTTTTCTTCTACCAGCTTGTAGATTTCATATTTTTAAAATTCGAATATGTAAGTAGCAACGTGGTGTCCACCTGATGGCAAGCGACCACTGCCGCCCCGGGACATATGTAATCAAGTTTAGATAAGATCATTCTCATCTGCGGTGGGCTATAAATGCGTTGCTACCCCTTTTTTTCTCGAGAGGGAAAGCCTTCAAAAGGTACCCGACGCCGTGGGAGCGACGCAGGGTTATGTGGGATTCTTACCGCACTAAAACCGAGCGACCTTTGTAGCGCCGAGGACGGTCACCGGGGGGTGACCGTCCTCGGCGCTACAAAAAGGACTCCGGAATCTTCAAAGCAACGCAACCGGAGTCCTTTGAGCGCGTTGCCCCATCAGGCTCCTCACAGATGGGTTGCTGGGCGCACCGCTCCGTCTGATCTTTACGATGGTATGCGACCACATACCGCCGTCCTTCGCGAGATCGCCAGACCTAACGGTTTGAGTTCCCACTCTAGCCGCTTGCAACCTCGGAAGCCCCTTTTAGTCGCCTCTTAAGACAGGCAGGGGATACCGTAGCCCTATTCTAATCCCGGAACTACAGGGACGCGTTGCTACCCCTACGAACTAAATTAGAATGCCTTGGATTACCTATGTATATCTTACCAAACACTTGACTAACACACAGTACCACTTACCATCATACTTCTGGGGTCTCATTTACACTAACAGTTCCTTAAACGATTAAATGAAAATAACAAAAGATGAACTAACGAAATAAGACCTGACTAGCTTTTATGCGAAATAAGCTCAAATACTATTTCTTTGTTAAAGAGAATGAAATACTTTTACATAACGTATAGTTCGGAAGAGGAACTCTTTCAATTTAGATCGCAATTCGCTCTCGAAAGATATCTCTTATCCGGTTAAATATTATGAGTCGATGAATCGTGATCGTCACACATTAGATTAATTCCTTGTGTGGTTTGGTAAGGATGTAAGAAAAATGTTTTTTGATATATTTAGACCGAATAAGAAATGAACAAGAACAAGACATGCGTTTGGGATAGGCGTTTACTGATTGCTTCAGGTGGTTTGACCATTTTTTAGAAAAACATATTTTTTTTAGAAAAAAATCTGTTACGTAAACTTACGTGATATTTACTGAAATCTGCTCCCAAGAGGGAAGCTTTCTTTCAGAGCCTCTGACCTAGCTATAATCCAGGAACAAACAGAGCAGTGTTTCTTACAGTCCTAAGAGGTGGGGGAGGGACTACTGCACTCTTTGGATACTTGAACGCTGAATCCAACGCGTAAAACGTAAAACCCTACAGGTTACTTTAAAAAACGCTAAAATGTATGAAGTCTTGCAATCCGAATTGGGTACGATGGTCTTTGACCCACATCCATTTCACATTTAAATTATTATGTTATTAATTTACCAGATTTGTACCACATACATAAATTATATAAATGTGAGTATTCGTTATTCCTATAACGACGTAATAATCAGAAACATACTTAAAAATATATCGATATGTTATTTTTATTCATTATGTTAAACCTCTTTTCGTCATATTTCATTATGAAATAGCGAAGTATTACGATTATGCCACGTCGACCTCAATTCGGTATGTGACAGCCCTAACACGAGGTTCTTCAGAACTAAAGGTCGACGCGTCGCATCACATTTCTATATGCCATTATGGCGGACCGGTTTATTCGGTGAACTTTTGCCTATTATGTCATGAGGAACTAACGGCATAAACGTATAACGCTTACATTTCTAAGAGGGCCACGAAACATTGGTTTCGAGCGTCATTTGTCAGCGTTGGTGGTAGAAAAGTATGTACGTAACAATAATGTAATATTGGTGGAAGGCTGTTGTTGCCAGCTAACTTTTACATCTGATTGACTTGGGATAGAACTCCTGGTTTATACAAAGTTGATTTCAGACGTCGATAGGCGGAAGTGGACGAAGATGGACTGCGTGCTAGTTTGCTACGTCAATTGTTTCTAAAAATTCGTTCACCTTTGAGGCTTGCATCGCCGAGCAAAATAATGTTTTGTTAAATAAACTGTTAGCGATTTTTCCTAATATATTAAAAGAGGAAAAAGTACCGTCACTCGCAATTTTTTTATTTTATTTTATATTTTATTGGTATTTAATTGTATTTTATTTTAATTGTATATTTATGTTTTTGTTAAATGTAGAACTGCATTCTTATTATATGGAAATATTCTGATTTAAAATGAATAAAAATTGAAATAAAAACTCCAATAATGAAAGAGATGCCATAATGTCAAGATAACGAAATAAGCAAAAACTCTTAACAGTTAATCAAAATAAGGAAATTTCTTGACACTGACTAGATACAGAACGCTCCGCGTTGGAAACGTGCAATAGTCTCAATTGAGCTTAGTTTCGTGAAGATTTATATTACTTTCAACTTTAGGTGTAGGTTTCGATCCCGCACTTGACTGGTTTGCTTGTTAACTTTGTTTTCAGAATCTTCAACACCGCTTCAACTAGGAGGAGTTGTAATAATACAAAACTTATACGATATTAGACTAATATTATCGCGGAATTGACACATTTTAATACTTAACGGATACTTACGATATGCGGTTTATGAATCCTTGTCGAATTATTTTTGCCGATATTTCGACCCAGTTGCATGGATCGTGGTCACGGCGAAACTGCGGTGGCGGGGAGGAACCGTTGACAAGCACTAGTGATGCTAAAAAAAATATATAAACTTAGTCGAAGGCGTGACCCATGATGACCTTACGTTGGGTACATTTAAATTAAACAGGTTATCAGTACGGAATATCAAATATTTTAATTAAAGAATCATTCTTTAATTAAAACATTCGAGTGGTAGCGTGATTTTTTGGCATTTCCAAAAATAAACCAATGTCATCTGTTTCTGTTCATCTGTTCTTAAATATTATCCGGTTGTGGTGCTGACCGTATTTCAATAGAAAAATGGTAAAGTAGACTAAATTATATATTGATATATTTAAATCAACCAAATCTAGCTATGACGTAATTTGTCATTGGCTATAACACATAATGTATAACGTTGCTTGCATTTCATAATGATAACATTAAAACGCTAATTAACAGGAGGGTCAACTAAAAATTAAACAATGATTCTTATTTTTCTTTTTCAATGTATGAAGTTAAAAAAAACATAAAGTAAAATAAATAAACAAAAGACTACCACAGTGACTTAGAGCACCAACTTTTCAACTCACCAACAATTCTACACCTTTTTGCTTAAAAGTGTATCCTTTATATAATGGGTAATTTGCGATCGAGTATAATATAGGCGTATAAACTAAATATGTGAGATACGAGAAAAAATTAAGTTAAAAACAGAAATACATTTGTTACAATGAATTTATTATTAAATTACTATGCAATTTCAATAACGTCGCCTGCTTTTTTTTACGACTACGTATCAATCAAGGTCATAAACTATGTGTGTCCCAAATTTTACTAAAACGCAAACGGTAATACTATACGTATGTATTTGCGAGAAAGAGTACCAATATAAACATACATTCTGACAAATACCGCATATCACATTAATATTATAAAGGCGAAGGTTTGTAAGTGTGTATGTTTGTTACTTCTACGCGTGTAAACGGCTGGAGTGATTTTCATAAAATTAGGCAGGGATTTAGCTGACACTCTGGATTAACATATGGGCTACTTTTTACTGTGGGAAAAAATCTTATTTTCACGGGACAATCGATTTTTGTTAACGCGGGCGAAGCTGCGAGGTTTAGCTAGTATATAATAATATGAATACTGAGATTATACTGAGTAGAAGGTTCAAACTTGCATTGATAAAGTTTTTACGGCACTTTAGCTGAGAATCATCGTCTATATAAACGCACCTTTTATTCGTTGTATTTGAAAGACGTTGGAGAATGCTTCATTGGTAAGATGAGCGTGATATCGCCTTAAAGTACCGTCTTATTTGCTAAGATACACCGTAAACCACTTTTGTTATGTGCTGTACTCGTGAAATTTTTAGTTAGACGTCAAATTTAATACGTTTAATATTTTATGCTTTTATTGTAATCTCTGGTAACTAATTCGTCATAGATATACATATTTCGTCTACGAAGAAATCGAACATTATGCGAAATTCGCACCAATTCGTCCACGTAATTCGCACTTGGCCAGCGCGGTGGACTATGGCCTAAACTCTCTCGTTCTGAGAGAAGACCCGTGCCCAGCTGTGGGCCAGTAATGGGGTGATGAGAGAGAGATGTGAAATTCACTTTTAAAATTGATAAATGTTTGTAATGTTTCAAATATTAATGATTATTGTAATGTGCCTATGTTATATTACATAGATGGATCAGAACAATTTGTGCTTTAACCTATATTTTTTTCAATAATAATAGCTGAACCGACGCCTCAAAAGCCGAGAAAAAAATCCACCAATGGTCACCCATCCAATCCCTTATCGAAACCAAATTTGCATAACTTTAATAAATCAGTTACGATCTACAGAAATCGTTAATGTTCAATATTTCTTAATAAACACAGAAGTGATAGATACTTCACATTTATATAAATTCTACGTCTACTTTCACTTAGTACTGAGCTGAGTGCATTGACACTGAAATTTACCGTCTCTTCGGCGTGTGTGAAAGCTCCCTAACTAACCTATGACCTCGGCGCATCGACAGACGAGCATTCGCTCGGTGGGTACCGTAGGAGACCCATTATGCTAGGGTACCCATTATAAATTGGAAATCAAGGGATTGATTTTAATCTGTAGATTGTTTTCAACTGTGTTATAGTTTGAAAAGATAGAAGGAATTCAACGAGATGAGAGTGAGAATTGCAATTTTTACCACGGAATTATTAATGGGCGCTTCCAGATATTTAATCCCCTAATAAATAATTAATTATCCCCTAAAAATGAAGTGTAAAAGTATAAGTTGATATCAAACGTTTTACCTGCATAAAAACAATTTAAGTAGTAAGGATAAAATAACTGATTACAATGGTATTCATAGTCGGTAAGTACATACTAGAGCAGTGATAGCCTAATGGTTGAAACTTGCCCTCTCGATCGGGAGGTCCGAGGTTCAAACCCAGGCACGCACCAATGATTTATGTGCGTATTAGAAATTAATTATCACTGCTTTTCGGTGAAGGAAAACATCGTGACGAAACCTACACACTCGAGAGTTCTTAAAAAAAAAAAAAGTTCTCGGAGGTGTGTGAAGTCCACCAATTCGCACTTGGCCAGCGCGGTGGACTATGGCCTAAACTCTCTCATTCTGAGGGAAGACCCGTGCCCAGCAGTGGGACAATAATGGGTTGATGCGAAGTACATACTACAGCCAATCTGCTGTGGAAACTGTAAAGTTAAACATTTGTTAATATTGCAATAATTAACAAATAATATTAAATGAATCCATAGAGGTTATTAGACATTTCTGTATGTGATATCCTTTTACTAAATTTGAAAAAAAAAATTAAGTACTTTAAAAGCAATCCGCTTTTAGTTTTTTCATGCCTTTAAAGTATTTTTAATTTCAATATTTATACTGAAAAAAAAACGGTTGTCTGTAAAGTCGGTTCACTGACGATAGTTGAACGTGACAACGTCATAAGAAAATACTGATGTGCATTTTTCAAAACAAAATTTAATTTTATTTGTTTGATAGATATTTTGTATGAATATAGAGAAGGAGGTAAATGAAAATCACAATGGAATTGATCAAGTTACATTTATTTGTAAATACAATTATGTCCATTTTTTTTACACGATTTTATTTATTCGTATTGGCCGATTGTGCCTCTTTGTCGCTCGTTCCGCGCTCTCGCTTGTACTTCAAGCCTTAAATGAAACGCCTCAAGGCGAGGTAACGCGAGTCATGTTTTTGGTGCGTGCAGCTGGCTCCATCGAAGTACAAGACGTTGTCACGTCAAAAACAATTCATTGAAACAGGATTGTCCTACGTGATTCAGACGCAGTAGTCTCCCCACTGTAATACTCAGTTATTTAGGATGCCTAGACAATACAATGCAAGCCTCTATACTACAAAATTGTATGGAATTATGTTGGTACCGTAATTGGCGACATTGTTTTGGTGAGCTTCAATCTTGGTGGAAGGGAATCTACGGTGAATGCGGTCAATTTCAACGTTCAAATTGTGGATTTTGGTCTGATCTTGATAGTAAGTTTAGTTTTAAACGAGCATATGTATGTTTGTATTGTATTGCGTGTATTTATATTTGTATTATAGCTTTGTGACGGGGAGGAAGGCTTCAAAAGGTACACCGAAGCCTTAGCAGAGACTCCGGGTTATGTGGGATTTTTACCCACTAAAACCTCCCTTGTGGCTTGGGTCTGCGCTTGCAAAGAACCCCGAGATCTCCAACGGTACGCACCAGTGCCCCCTAGCGCGGTGCCCCTTATGGGATCATCTTTTGGGGAGCGCGACTGTCCCCTACGCCTTCCGGTGTACGACAACATGCAGTCACAAATGCCGCCGTCCTTCCAGGGGTTTGTTGAGCACCCGCTCTAACCGCAAAGTTCCAGGATAAGAATAGGCCTACATTATCCTCTGCCTGTCGTAAGAGGCGACTAAAAGGGGCTTCCGGAGTTGCGTGCGGCTAAAGCGGGAGCTCGAACCATTCTGTCAGACGACCTCGGGACGGACGGCGGCATGTGTGGTCCCATACCGTCGAAAAGACCAGACGGGTGGTGGACCCAGCCACTCACCTGGGAGAAGCCCGATGGGGCAACGCGTTCAGAGGACTCCGGTTGCGTTCCTTTGGACATCCCGGAGTCATCTTTGTAACGCAGTTTTAGTGCGGTAAAAATCCCACATAACCCTTCGTCGCTCCCAAGGCGTCGGGTACCTTTAAATGCTTCTCCCTGGAGACAAAAAAAATTAGCGTGATTTTAAAAAAGCATATCTTGTACAGCCATAGGTTTATGTTAAACAGTCATTGTATATTTTTCCAAAAAGCGTAAGAATATGTGTACGTAAATACTCGTATAAAGCATGTTTATGGCTTATATAATATTAATTGTAACACGTGTAGCGTATGTAATCGATTAAATAACTATAAAATATGTAGACCGTCGCATTGTTAAGCTGTTCGTATCGATTGTACGCTTCGCTTATAAATAATGTATTAGCTAATGTTAAGAAATAATAAATATTGCTAAGTTCTTGTATGTTGCGAGACAGGGTTTTTCAAAGTTATGTTTTTGTGACCCCCTGAGCCCATGTGAAAATATTTCGCAACCACTTACGCTCGTAGTTGATAATCAGTAATTTACACCTTAGTACCAAGAAAATACGTTATTTCCTGCAAGAATAATCTAGTTATTTTGTTAATAAAATTATTTGTATCGAAATTTAATTTTTAAGTAATTATAGTCAAACGGTCATTATAAAAAATAAGAATAATAAAGCATTTTAATATATTGCCGATACAAAAATCGTACGACACATCTATTTATTCAAAGTATTAGGTGTTGCTTCACTACCGTACCACCTCAAATATACTTTGACTTAATAATAACAACGTTTTACTTTGAGAACCATCAGGGGATCGCGTCCTATATGTTGAAAACACTGTAGTCGCACTCAGAATGAGTATAAGGTTCTCAAGAGTTTCCGTGTAGACTATATAAGGGACCTGCTATAACTATTAAAGCATATAATATGTATGGAAGAAATGAATACGTGATTAAAGAAAATAAATGACTGCCCGTGTGGCGGAGCGGTCACCACACCATTCGGACACGCAATGGGTTCCGGGTTCGATCCCCTGTTTTATTTTTTGTTCTCGAGGGGGAAACCTTCCGTGATGTGTGATTTTTACCGCACTAAAACCCTCCGGTGGCCGTCCTCGGCGCTAAAAAGGAGGACTCCGGGATCTCGAAACGACTTTAACCGGAATCCTCTGAACGCGTTGCCCCATCGGGCTCCTCCCAGATGGGGGTTCGATCCCCTGCCAGACAAATGTCTGAAAGATGAATTTAGGTTCTTGTTCTGGGTCTAGGTCTCGTCTTTGTGTGAATCCATGCCACCCACGACACAGGAGAAAATCTAAATGTAGAGTTATGAGTGTAGAAAATGAATGTTTTATTTTAAAATCGATGCAGGAAATAGAAACAATTAATTTAAAAAAAAGCATTCATCACGCACTAATCTAATGTATTGAACTCGTTAAAACGAATTATAAGAAATTCGAGGTTTGCTATAAGCAAGTAAAGAATTGTGACTAATAATAATAATACTAATAATAATACGTTCTGAGTCCATTATCGATGAGATCTAAGACTCAAAATGATTTAATAGTCATTTAAATTACATGTACTCGTACGTATAAAGTTTTACTTTCAACTTGAAAAATAGTTTAAAATTGACTTCCAACATTTGATAACATTTGTCTTCTACAATTAGTTAATATTATAAAGCATGTTAAAATCAATGAAATTATTAAACTATCCTGAACTATGTATATATAGAATAATTACAGCATGTCAAATAACGTCAGGATGGCCGAGCGGTCTAAGGCGCTGCGTTCAGGTCGCAGTCCACTTCTGTGGGCGTGGGTTCGAATCTCACTTCTGACACAAAAATATATAGGTACATATATTTTTTTTAAATTTTAAATCCTATTTTTATCACAATATTGTTAATCAATTTCGTATTATTTCAGTATTTTTATTTAATTGCAATGTTTATCTTTATGAACTTTAATTTAGGAAAGTAAAATAATAAGTAATACTAATGATTGAAAAAGCGCGAATAATAAAACAATGGCATTAATTTTATAAGAAAATGATAGTTATATTTGTTATTTTGCAATTACACTTATTATTTTACATGTTTTAACAGATTTAGGTATGACTTATTAAATAATGTATATTGTTATACCTACAGACTCGGCCAAAAGTAAGGAGCACCAATGATATTATCCTGCGTAGCAGAGCGGTTACCATACCGGTTTGACAGGCAATGGGTTCTGGGCTCAATTCCTGGCTAGATAGGTGAATTTAGATTTCTGTCCTGGGTCTGAATGTTTTGTGTATCCGTCTTTTGTATGTGCATGGCACCCACGACACAGGAGTATATCCTACTGTGAGGCTGTGTAGTGTAGAGTGTAGAAAGTGTTTCTTTGTTGTCTAGTGTATATTTTAATCCTTTTTATGTCATTAATATTATTGTATGTTTAGTGTTTAGTTTATGTGTAAGTGTATTGTGGGAAATAGACTAAATACACACAAAATTAACATAGCGTGGGTAAGGCCATAAGCTAAACCTTCATCTCCTTGAGAAGAGATTCGTGCCTAGTGTTAGGATAGATAAGAGTTTATGATCAAGGTGACGATGATAATGTATCTCTACATTTCTAAAAAGATAATCTTTCTATTTACGTTTTTTTATATATTTGATTCAAGTAGCAAACGAGCATGCAGCCCACTTGAAGATAGGTGATCTCTGCCGCCCATTGACATCTGTAAGCAATTTCATATAGAACATAGGTTCTATCTGAAACGAAATGAAATGTATTTATTTTGTATAGGCCTACGGGTCCACGTACTAATTGTCAGTTATACATTTTTTTCTTACACTGCCACCGGATCCGAACAAGACCCCAACTGAGAAGATCCGGCTAGAAACTCAACGGATTAGTGTATTGTGTAATTTTATATTGTTTTTTTAATATATTGAAAATTATGTTTTATTACATTGTAATAAAAGTTAGCTCCAGTATCTTGCCTTGAAGTTTAATAAAGAAGAGGCCTGTTGTGCAAGATACGCTACACGTTGTCATACATATATGGTCTTGCTCGCAACCATCTTAGTCTTTGGGAGTAGCAGCGCATCCGTACTACTATGCATAAGTTTGATGGTAATTTTGACTATACAACGTAATATAAATAATGTACGATAAGGATCGGTCAATGTTGTTCAATTTAATATTTATGATATATCCTTTTTTTTCATAATATATTTGACATTAATATATCCTAGTTTGTAAGTATATTTAATTAAGGTGTATGTACATCTATATTTTATATTTGTAATGTATGGTTGTAGCATGTAGTACTGTGAATAGTTGGGATAAACTTTTCTTTCTTTCTAATTGACATCGGAGTCTTATGATATATCCTTTTTTTGTTAATATATTCTCCTAGTTTGTAAGTAAATTTATTTAAGGTGTATGTTCTATATCTAAATTTTAAATTTGTAATGTATGGTTGTAGCATGTAGTACTGTGAATGGTTGGGATAAACTTTTCTTTCTTTCTTTATTTCTTTTTAATTGACGTTGAATAGTCACTGACTGATGCACGGATAACATTTCATAGTATAAGTAAGTTACTAATAATACAGCAGTATAGGGCGGTGAAAGCATAAACTTTAGAAAGGCGCGTCTTGAAAATGTCTAGTGAATACACTTTTCAATGGAATGGAATCTCAGTGAATCACCATAGTCATCTTTTATTCAATGCCGAAAGGTCAAGCGTACACTTGCGTGCTAAAAAACTGACCTCTTCACTATAACTTATTACTGTGGTAAACTTCAAATTATTTATAATAGTATCGATATAAGTACAAATCCATATATGCATACTACACGTAATGACGTGTAGTATGCATATATGGATACATAGCATAAAAAGTAGCTTCGCGCTGTCTGTCAAAACTACGCTACTGATTTTAGTGCAGTTGTTTTTTAATGGAGAGAGTAATTCAAGGGGGAATGTTTCTATTATATAATTAAAAGTGCTCCTCCACTCCGTGGAGACATAGATGTGTGTAATCGCGATCGGTTTTCGAATCTCTGATCATTTTGATTATCACTTTAAGAACTTTTATAAACAAGGTTCAAAACTCGATCTAATATGAGAATAGCCTTAGAAGCACCAACGTACATATATGTACGTTGTATAGGTATCATTTTTAAAACTTATCATTTTTTTAAAAAAAAAAAAAAAAAAAAAAAAAAAAACGCTTTCTACACTCATAGCCCCACAGTAGGATTTTCTCCTGTGTCGTGGGTGCCATGGACACACACAAAGACGAAAACACAAACATCCAGACCCAGAACATGAATCTAAACTCATCATTCAGATACCTGTCTGGCCGGGAATCGAACCCGGGACCCACTGCGTGTCAGACCGATACAGTAACCGCTGCGCCACGCGGGTCGTCAAATATATGTAGGTATGTCAAATAAATATAGGTATATATGTTCGTTAGTGTTTATTATAGATTTTACGTAGGAATCCTATATGTTTATGGTCCTGTACTGAGAGTAGCGTGATCAATTAACGAGAGGAACTGTTTGTTCAAATCTTCTTCAGCTGGAAGTAGCTACGAGCAGATAACATTTCAGTTTAGAGAAACAACGCTTAGCTGTATAGACTTCATTGCCATTTGCACATTCTTGAGTTTCTTCGGGGTTGTGTCAATTTCATTACACTCAAGTGTATGTATGCATGCGAGTATATCGATAAATAAAAATGTCTCTCTCAGCGAAATGGCGAAATTCACACGAAGTAAATCTCGCAGAACGATGAAGCGTTCTGCAATGTCATTTTGTGTCACAGCGTGTATTTTTCTGATGTGTGTAATAGATTTTGTTAAAAAATGTGATATATCCTGGAAACTGTGATAAGTACTTTTGACAGAGTAGATGGATTTAATCAATTCAAGGTTATTCATTTATCTTCCTTGAAGTAGACCTGAAGGGCTGATAAATGAATAAGCTAGGGCCAGTCGGAAGGCTTATCCCCTACGTAACCAGTGTTGTCAATACTTACCGCGCCTATTGTTTGTTGGTAACCGCAGTGGGTGTTCATATGATACACCCATAAGCATGATATATACAAAGAAATGAAATGTCTTTATTTTGTATAGGCCTGCGGGGGCACTTACAAATTGTCAGTTACATTATTTTTCTTACACTACCACCGGATCGGAACACGACCTCAACTGAGAAGATCCGGCAAGAAACTCAGTGGGTTTGTCTTTTTTCTTATTTTTATCCATTTTTTTTTATATACAGAAAGATGCTGTTGTCAAACTGCTTGATTATGTCTATTGGTTGCCTCCCACAACATTCACGAGAAGAATTTAGTGGCGCTATTTTATTTAGCTGTAGCTACTTACCTACTAACCTGCTGTACCTACTAGAATCAACGTGGTACACATTTTAGCATTTAAAACTATTTAAATCAATGTATTGAGCCTACAAACAGGCCACGCAGTTTCCGTAAATGTTGCATTGTAATAAAATATTGATGTACCTATGCATATCAGTTAGTAATTATTTTTTTACTGATTTCATTCATCTAAGTGGATTTTATATTACTTTTGTGTTAAAAAAAAGATGCCAGTAAATACCTATTGTGTTTCCTCAATTAAAAAATACGGCCTATTTCTCTAAAATTAATTTTATTACTGATAACGCGGTAACATCTTCGTAAGTGCTGTCAGTAAAACGTAAAAGTAAAAAGTAAAAGAAAATATTATTATCTTACGCGGAAATGTCTATTTGAGTTTGCGGAGCGAATGAAAATTTCCGAGGAAAAAAAATCCGAATAAGAGTTCTGTTTGATTGTGTCCCGTGACGTAAAACAAAGAATATGGCGAAAGTCCTACAGTTGGAGAAGTTTAAGCGACCGTTATGAAACTTCGTCTCGTCGCTGCATCGCCGCATTTGAAATAAAAAAAATCATGGGAAACTTCAGAAACCCCTTAATTATTTTCGCCAGAGCGCAAAAGTAATCTAAAACGATGAAACGAAAGGAGCAAGAAGAATAGCAGCGGTCGCTTTTCTGTATTCGGCCGATCACAATTCATTTTATTAAGTCGCGCATCGATACCAATCGTCGCCCGATCCCTCGGGCTTTTCAATTTAGAATCGTACGTAAGTACAATGGGGTAGGGAAGATTGATATTTGGGATATTTTCCCGGGAGTCGACCCTAGAGGCCTCACAAGTGAGCGATCGCTACAGTATGTCCCCAGCTAATGATATCCGAAGCTTATCGGCTCGCCTGTCGCGCGTCATTTTTACGGATTCCTTGGATTTATGTAAATTTGTTTTGTCAGCCACCCGCCTTGTTACGGCTGCGGGAATCTGTTGCGATACCGGAGATATTGATATTCTCGGCTTTGCTGGTACCTGATTTTCGCCTAATACGTTTCGACCCGTCCCAATATTTTGTAACCTTTTATCAAATTTGCTGAACTGTTTTGTGAAAATGACACGAGAAACAAACGCTACTGTTTTATTAAGAAGTCTAAACATATAAACGAAAATCAATTTCAAAGTGTGTAACAGTGTTTTTATTTGACTTGGAAACTAACAGGAAGATGGATCCAATCAACACTAGCTAACGTAAAACTCGTTTTTTTCCATAGCAAGAAATAAAAGCAAAATTTCGACAATCGCAAGCAGAAAAGAGAAAATTAAAATCTCACTAGGCCATAACGAGTGCGTACTTTATCGATCGTGTAATAAACTTTCGTAATCAGCATATTCAAATGTTTACTAATCCATGGAACGTTTTACGAGTGTGCCAGTACACTAGTTTAGCTACTCGAAAATGATATTAATATTCATCAGAGTGCCAACTGTGCGTTACGGGAACACGTTGGTATACTTACTTGATGTAATTTGAATGGTTTATGCGTGTATCAACTGGACTTTACTGCTTGTCATATTTATGATTGTTAGGTCTTTGTTTTGGTTTTGTTAAAGCATCCTCTTCATTAATTTCTACATGACACGGTCATGAGGTATGTAGTTGTTCGTTTTTTTAAACATCTTTTCCTGAGTTAGATGGATCAAATACTATGTTATATTAATTTCGTTGTTCATTTAAGGAGTCTTATTAAAAGTCCATTCTTAGCCGTCTTAGATTTTAAAATGATAAAATTATGTACCTAATGAAGCGAATATTCCCCTTTATTACTATACGTGGAGTCTACAGGCACTGTCTTTATGATTCGGAAGATCTAAAACGATTCGGTGATAATGGAACGTACTGTCTTATTCAACGACCGTGCACATGATTGGCTCCAATGGTTAAAGGAGTAGAACATACAATGGATCGTCGAGTCCCGTTTACATCACATATCCTAGTCTAATAATCTCTCGGGGTTGTATTGAATTAAGCGCTTAATTCAATACAATATAAATGCTATTAATGCTATTTATTGTTATTCGAATAATAAATTAAATTAGAACATATTTACAAGTTTAAAAGGGGTTATTAAAATAGAATTTTGTTTTTTCATTAAAATAGAACCTTCAAAAGTTACCCAAGGCCGTGGGAGCGACGCAGGGTTATGTGGGATTTTAACCGCACTAAAACCCTCCCGGTGGCCGTCCTCAGCGCTAAAAAGGAGGACTCCGGGATCTCGAAACAACTTCAACCGGAATCCTCCGAGCGCGTTGCCCCACCGGGCTCCTCCCAGATGGGTGGCTGGGTCCACCGCTCCGTCTAGTCTTTACGACGGTATGCGTCCACACATACCGCCGTCCTTCCGGGGATTGCCTTACCGAACGGTTCGAGTTCCCACTCTAGCCGTCTGCAACCCCGGAAGCCCCTTTTAGTTGCCTCTTACGACAGAAAGGGGCCGTCTGATCCCGGAACTACAGGGACGATTAAAATTGACTTACGAATTTCACTGTTTTCAATAAGATCTAAAGTTAAAGTCGTTCGTAGATATCTAAAACGAATTCCAAGTATATTATGTTGTATCTCAAGCCTAACTTAAATTTGAAGCGACCATCTCAATCGTTACGAGTGACAACTCGCCTGTTATTGATTTGAGGTAAAACTCTGTTCTATGTTTCATGAGTTGGTTTCACATGACGTTGATTAGCAGTGACCACTTACAGTCAGAAGGACTGCGGATTCATTTGCTACTTGGATTACATGAAAATTGATGAAAATGATGTTGTTTATTGTGAAATTATAACGATAATGATCATTTAGACAGTTCACAGTACGCAAACAGATGATCTTGTTTATAGTGACGTAAGCGGATCATTGTCTTATCAAGTGATCACTGGTATTCCATTATGCAATGTTGTTACTGGCATCGGTTTGGAAGCTAGGGGCACTTCCGTTAGTGATGTCGTGAATCGTCTCTGTGATGGAATATTGTGTATGCTTATGCAAAAAAAAATGTTAGAATTAGTTTCAACAGCGCATTCAGTATTTCTTTTTTGTATGGTCCAACAGTAAGATTACAGATTTTCTTGAATTTAAAATTTTCTCTCAAAGCAAAATATAATTTGGACATATCGGGTTTTTTATTAGTTTCGTTTGCTCTAGGCACTGAGTGTTTAATTTGTGAGTTTCGTGTACGCCAGTGATTTGAATTGATGGCATCTTTGGAACTACAAAAAATCCACTGCAACAATTTCACACATTTTTAATGTATTTTAAGATCATCTTCCTAGAATTATCGGCACGGAGCAGCCCTATACACGTGCGCTATGTAACACGTAGGTATGTAGCAAAGACATCAAGTATAGACAGGGGATTTAGCAGTTGATTATGGATTCCGCGTGATTGATGTGTGCGATGCAGAGGCGTATCGGTAATCCGATCGGGTCCGATCCGGTGTCCGCGCTCAATGGTCCATGTTGGCGGATGGAATTCGATTTGATACGATTGATTGTGTTATGATAACACCACTGTGATTTAGATTAACGCAACTAGGGTTAGCTGTTTTTTCTAAGGTTTTATTAAACTTGCCGTGTTAGTTCGTTAGTATTTGAGCGTTAAATCTAGCGCCGAGGACGGCCAACGGGGGGGTTTTATTGCGGTAAAAATCCCACATAACCCTGCGTCGCTCCCACGGCGTCGGGTACCTTTTGAAGGTTTCCCCCTCGAGAACAAAAAAAAATTAGCTGAACTGAATTTTAGAATTAGTTGTAAATTTCATCTAATTCGTCTAATTTGAAAACTATGAAAAAGATGGCACTACTTAAGGCTAAAAGAATCCATGGACAAGAACACACATACATATAACGTCAGACGTACAAAGTCATTCATTGATGGACCAATAAAGAATACGTTTTGTTTCAACTGCACTGATATAATGTTGTGGCTTTTGTAATTCAACCGGCACATTATCAGAACTAGTGGGCGTGAAGAGATAAACGCGTCCCTCGCACGGTTTGTTAAACAAATTGTTATTTTTTCTTGTTTTGTTAACGTCCTGATTGTGCGATTGCACTTTGTTTATACGAACCACTTATTGGGAAACTGAAAGTGATTGTGCACTTGAATTTTTAAACAATTGATGTAGTGAACGAGCACGCAGTCCATCTAATGGGAAGTGGTCATTGCCGTCTATGGAAGTGAAATCAACTTCATATAAAACAGAGGTTCTATCAAAAGTCAATTTCATATGCGTTGCTACTCCTGATGCCTAATATGGTCGCCCCATACAAAAGTGTTCCGGCCAAAAATCCATTTCACCGAAACGCAAGAACTGTTTCAGAATGTGTTAGAAATAGATACGGTATTTTGATATGGTTTGGCCGAGAAGAGGGGTGAGGAAGAAAGGTCCTAGAGTTGCGACCACGTTTAGGCAAAAGGAGTACAGGTCGCCCCTCCACCAGGTGGAACGATGACCTGAAAAAGACAGCAAGAAAGCGTTGGGCACATTCAGAGCGCACAGGATCGGTTCGAATGGAACCATTTATGGGAGACCTACGTCCAGTGGACACGAAAGGGCTGATGGATGGATGGCTGGACCGAGAAGGTGCCCTTCGTTAGCCGTATCCGTTCTACCATCTTGAAAATATATTTTTACTGATATAAAAATTGCTTAACTCGAAAGAAAGTCGTAGGTATATACATAAGTTGTCCCTGTAGTTCCGGGACCAGAATAGGACTACGGTAACCTCTGCCTGTCGTAAGAGGCGACTAAAAGAGGCTTCCGGGGTTACGGGCGGGAAGAGTGAGAGCTCGAACCGTCCGGTCAAGTGACCCCGGGAAGGACGGCGGCATGTGTGGTTGCATGTTGCCGTAAAAACCAGAAGGTGCGGTGAGCAGTTCACGCCCACCAGAGAAAAGCCCGATGGGGCACACGCTGAGGACACCGGCGGCGGTCAAATAAAGTTCCCGGAGTCCTCTTCGCAGGGTCGAGGTCGGCCACCGGGGGGGTTTTAGTGCGGTAAGAATCCCACATAACCCGCGTCGCTCCTACGACGTCGGGTACTTTTTGAAAGTTTCCCCCTCGAAAACAAAAAAAAAAGGTATATACATAAGTAATTATTTGTTTATTGACGATGCTAATCCTGATACCGTACTACGACAAAAATTAATATTAACGCGTTATCTGAAATTACATAAAAAGTATGTAAAAAAATATCATACCTTACTTTAAAAGGCTGCGATAACGTCAAAACCTATAAGATTTTACTAAACACTTCTCTCTTTTCTTGCAGGTAAATAAATCAGCCATGAAACTCGCTGAGGAAGCAGAGAATTTGAAATTAAAATAGGTAAGAGAGCCCGATAACGACACTGCTTCAGTGGAGTGTTCAGAATAAGTAATATAAATCCAGATATAGGTTCCCTAGCTTCGAAATTAGGAGGAAACTTGGATGGATTCCAAAATTAACTCTCGACCAGTGAGGTAGCTCGCGCCGGCCGTATAAAATAATATCTCACTTTGAAATGTGCAAAAGTGCAATTTCAACAAAATTGATAACCTACTTCCCTGTCCAATTATTTCAAGACTTAATTCGTGTAATCATGGGAGAGAATCTAATTCTGAATGTAAGTCAGTTGTTTGAACGCGAACGATAAAATAATAGTTACCGACAAGATACGTTCGTGGTGTATTACAAATTCGTCATCTATTCTTAAACTTTTCAAGAAAGTTGCGTAATTAATACTCTTTTAAAGCCGGCGATGCATTGGCACCTCCTCTGGTGTTGCAAATGCCCATAAGCGACGGTGGCTGCTTTCCAACAAACGGTCTTCTGCCGAATCGTTAGGTCCAAATAAACAAATAAAATCGCTCATTTTCACATGAAGCGCACATCATCCTCCAATAGAGAAGCAATGAATCTTCAACTGACTTTATATAGGACCAATTCCATATGAAGTTGCTTTTAAATGTACATGGGCGGAGCATGGGCATGGGTGGACTTCATGTTCGTTTGCTATTCCTCTGTTGCAGAAAAAAATAGAAGCTCGTATGCAGAGATTGGTCCGATCACCGATTTTTCGTTAAAGAACATGCAAATGTATCTAAATTGTAGATGTTATACGTATGTTACAGTTTCATACATAAGTAACTACTAGAATAAATTAATTTAATTTCGGTAAAACTGGTTGTTCTGGGGCTTAATTTATATCAGCTTTAAATCCCTTTCCAATGTGATTACTTATTACTTCAAACCTATCAATCTTTTCTATTTCTTATCTCTGTCATGCAAGTCATGTAAGATTCAAATGCGTTTCACCGTCTTAATTGGTACCATGTGAATTAAGCGCCGAATAACAATATTGTTCTAATTCACGCGTACAATTTGCAGCTTCCATTCATCTTAAACTTATCAATGACCCAAATAAAGTCTAATTAAGACTTTGCCTGGCCAGGTCTCGGCAACATGCGCTTCGAGAGGCTCTTGTAACGGTTTATTAATAACGAGCTAGTGTCTCACCTGTGCACGTTCAACTCTGTACGAGGTTTTGCACTTATTTGGATTGAAAATCATATTTAGGCCTCAATCTGTCGAAATGTTGATGACTTCTTGTGAAGTTTTGTGAGCGAGAAATACTGTAAACATCAATTCAATTCCACCATTGGCTTGCCCATACTGAATTATAATGTGGGTTTTTACATCAGGTTTTTACAAAAATATTACGAGTTCATTAAGTCGTTGACACTATTTACTGTGTCTTATTTTTATTTGACACAATAAAGGTTCAATTTTATTAGTTTAGATTTATTCGTTTAAAGTACAAATAAGGACATTACTTTCGATATAATAAAAAAAATACGCTTTTTACACTAATAGCCCCACACCAGGATTTTCTCCTGTGTCGTGGGTACCACGAACACACACAAGACGAATACACAAACTCCTAGACCCAGAACATGAATCTAAACTCATCATTCAGATACATGTCTGGCCGGGAATCAACCCGGGACCCATTGCGCGGCAGACCGGGATGGTAACCGCTCCGCCACCCGGGTCGTCAATACGTATATTAGCGCTAATATAGATTAATTTGCTTCAGTATTCATATGATTTAACCCTTTTGTGTGTAACTAAAACTTTCGGGTATTTTATCAAAAAAATAGAATAGTAAAAGTGTGACAAAAACTTAAAATTTTATTCCACCCAAAAATGTTTCCAACGTGTGAACACGAACCGTCAATGCTGCTAACATGTTGCTAGCGCCGACGGTTTTAATTATATTTTAATAGCGGAGCTTTTTAACTGTAATTCTATGCGCAATGGCTTCGATTTGATTTTATTTGACGTGTTAATAACCTCTCCGGCTGCCGTAACTGATCTTAATGTTTAAATAATTTGTATCTCAATATTAGCTCGTTTGGCTTTTGTATAGCAAAGATGTATCTGTCTGCCTGTGTGTCGAATATTCGTTGATATATATGGGTATAGAGCAGTGATAGCCTAATGGTTGAAACTTGCCCTCTCAATCGGCATGTCCGAGGTTCGAACCCAGGCAAGCACCACTGATAATGTGCGTATTAGAAATTAATTATCACTGCTTTTCGGTGAAGGAAAACATCGTGAGGAAACCTACACACCCTTGTTCTTAAAAAAAAGTTCTCGGACAATAATGGGTTGTACCCATATATAGGTGAAATATTTTCTAAATAAATTGAAATTTGTTTCATATATTACCTTAGCACGGTGGCTACTATTATGAAATTTCGTTTTTTATCCAGAGAAATCTTCCATCTATATGAAAGTGTGCTTGTGTGTTTGACCCTTATGCATTCCGTAACCATCGATCAGATTGTTGCGCTTTGTTTTTGTACTTTGTTTTGGGGTTGTTTGACCACAAAATATTTACGCGAGAAATAATTTGTTATATTTTTTATGAATGTTGATAATGATTTAACAAAGGACAGTTTATGAGTTTTTCATTTTTGTTGTCGGATATGAAATACGAACAAAATTAGGACAAACAACATGTCGAAATCCAATATTTTTTATTATTATGAGAGACATCAGAGAGCCATTAAGTGAAGAAATAATTTTGAGGTAGGCACGTACTGCCGTGTGCAATGGATTAGTGTGGTCACATCTGAGCAAAGATTGTGTGAACATTGAAAGAAGTTAGATTTTATTGTTTAGCCTTAATTACAGTTGGTCTATGACCCAACGAGAGGCTTAACGGCACTTGAATTTTTTACCTGTACGTATTTGGCTGCGTCCATATCTATCTATACTAATATATGAAGTGGGATGGTGTCTGTCTGTTTGTTACTCAATAACGCAAGAAAAACAGGTTCGATTTACATAAAATCTTGTATCTTCTTAACCCATTATTGTCCCACTGCTGGGCATGGGTCTTCTCTCAGAATGAGATAGTTTTAGGCCATAGTCCACCGCGCTGGCCAAGTTTTTTTTTATCTGACTGAAGTAGCAAACGAGCATGCAGTCCACCTGATGGTAAGTGGTCACTGCCGCTCATGGACATCTGTAATCACCTTCATGCAGAACATGGGTTCCATCTGAAGTTAATCGCAGATGCGTTGCTACTCCCAAGGATTGTGATGGTCGCCTCATGTGAAAGTGTGCTGGCAACCACACCCTTTCATCGAAACGCAAGAAATGCTTCACGCTAGAAATAGGTGTGCCGGTGGTACTTCCCCGGTTGAACTACACTGGTTCTACCACCTTCATCACCTTTACCTTGGTTAGTCTATAGGCTACTTTTGATTTCGATATTTTGCACTATTTAAACATGGCGACTTGTTTTGTGACGTTCATGTCTCGTAGTAAAGCACGGGAAATTTAGCTAGTATCTATATAATTCTATACATAATTAATTATTCATTTTTTTGTGCGTGTGAATTGCGATGTGAAGATTACTTGTTATTCTGTACATTAACATAATCATATAATGTTGAATAACCGGTTACTGTTTGGCTAATGGGTGACAGTTTTTTTACACACATACAAAATTGTGGAATGTCTGCTACCACTAAATCACTACGCATCCGATATGCAATGCTTTGTTACTAAGCCGTACCTTCCTCCAGTAGGTAGAAGCACCTTCAAGGCACCTTAGGTACTTCAAGTTCCCCCTAATCAAGTGAAACTAATGCATAATAACTACCGAGGATATATAAATTCAACAGATCCCTTAGCACGATTTCTTAAAGCGACCACCGTTTACATTCTTACCAAACATTGCAATGTACAATGTAACGTATGGCTGGAAACTCGCGTAGCAGACCTGTCACCATACCGGTCTGAAACGCAATGGTTTCTGGGTTCGATTCCCGGCCAGGCCGGTATCCGAATGACAAATTAAGATATCTCTTTTGGGTTTGGGTGTTTGTGTATTCGTCTTTGTATGTCCACGGCGCCCACGACACAGTAAAAATCCTTGTGTGGGGCTGTGTGCAGAAAGTGTGATCAAAACGAAAATGTAATCATGCATTATACGTTGCAAGGTACGACGGAAAACGAATTAGTAGGTATTATGTCTATTTTAATTTAGCATATTCGTACTAAGGGCACAGGGTAGCATTTATACGTTGTACCTCTTAATATTTCCCTCGAAAATACGATACTCTTATAAAGCTATACAATATGGTATTTTTAAAAAACATTGTATTAGCCCACAATAGAAATATACGATCAAATTTCAACTAAGGGCAGAGGGTGGGTACGTACGGTTTGTTGCGTTTCCAATAAGGGTTGGTTGTTACATTTATTGTGCGAATTCCTGACGGGTCACGAATGTAACGTCGCGTGGATGCCTCGGTGGGTAATTGTGCTTTTTTCACTCGCCCGTTTTCGTTTGTTTATTTTGGTACTGTTTTTCTTTTTGAGCTGTTTTTTGAAGTTAGACTTCTTTAGGCGCGTTATGAAAAGTGATGAGAGTGAAATCTTAAGATTCGTCAAATTCTACGTCTACCGTCTACAAGTGGTAGAACCAGTGTAGTTCGACCGGGGAAGTACCACCGCCACACTTATTTCCAGCGTGAAGCATTTCTTGCGTTTCGATGGAAGAGTGTGGTTGCCGGCACACTTTTGTATGAGGCGGCCATCATAGTCCTCATAAGTAGCAACGCATCTGTGACCTGTTATGTTTGAAGTTGCTCACAGATGTCTATGGGCGGCAGTGAACACTTACCATCAGGTGGACTGCAAGCTCGTTTGCTACTTCAGTCAGATAAAAAAAAGCCACAGTATGAAGTAGAAATGAGAATGAAAATGCTATGCAATAGCTTTACCGTGACAGTCCCCGAGTGCCGCACTTTTTTTTTGAAGTTATACTTCTTTAGGGGCGTTATGAAAAAATGATGAGTGAAATCTTAAGATTCGTCACACAAAAGTCACAGTATGAAGTTGAAATGAAAATGAGAATAAGAATGAGAATGAAAATGCTATGCAATAGCTTTACCGTGACAGTCCCCGAGTGTCGCACGTTTGTTTTGAAGTTATACTTCTTTAGGCGCGTTAAAAATTTGTTGAGAATAAGGCGAAAGATATTTTTTTAAATAGATTTTTATCTTGTTACGCCAAAGAAGTATAACTTCTAACGCATGTACACAAGTACACACACACTTTTTCTTCTATTTTACTGGCCTATCCCCGCGGGTTCGCTCGCTTTGATCGTGTCCAACAAAGTAATGAGTTTCCTATGTGTTAGTAGTAAACTAGTTGTTGCAGCAAAATCCAATCTGTAGTTTTTACGTGAAATATTACCAAATATACATATAAAAGATTATTATAAAAATAACATCTATTTGGAATTTTTAATACTTCATTTTATCATTGCTATTGTGCAGTAAATTCGATATTAAATATAATTTGTATGGAAAGTAATTAATGAAATGTCCGTACAGTTTTTTGACAATACAACGTAAAATTGAACGATGTGCGAAATTAAAGCTGGAGAACTAATTATTATTTTGAAAGAGCATCATTAAATCAATTAATTAATTAATTTAACGGACGTAATGTGAATTGAAACGAGCGGTTATTTGTTGCGCGAAAACAGTGGTAATGTGGCAATTGATTACATAGACATATAAAACAGTACAATAGTTCACAAGTAGCATTGTTAAATAGCATTGGTGTCTACCTATTCGCACTTGGCCAGCGCGTAGGAATATGGCCTAAATCTCTCTTATTCTGAGGGAAGACCCGTGCCCAGCCCAAATATGCCCAATGGGTTGACGACATTGTTATTAAAACAAAAAATAACCCGATTGCTTAAAAACGATTGACTTTCACTTTAAATTGTTTGTAAGCAGTTATCGTTTTATCTAATAATTTATTTATTAGTTTTTTAAAATTTCGAGTCTAAATAGTGACATAAAAGTGTCACTATTTAGACTCGAAGTGTCATAAAATTTAAAAAATCATGACCACTCTTTTTTATAATAATGAAGTTGCAAACGAGCGTGCAGTGCACCTGATAGTAAGTGGTCACGGCCGCCAACGGACATCTTCAAGCAACTTCATATAGAACATAGGTTCTGCCTGAAGTCAATCACAGATGCGTTGCTACTCGCGAAGACTAGGATTGTCGCCAAATATAAAAATGTGCCGGCAACCACACCCTTCTATCGAAACGCAATGAATGCTTCACGTTAGAAATAGGTGTGGTAGAGATAGAAATAGGTAGTAACACACACTATCTTTATCTCTGCAACTGAGTACATTCTAATAGTATATCATATAAATCCGTTAAGCCATTTGGTCTGTAGTGCGTGCAAAATTAATGGCCATTCATACTTAAGCTCTAAACAAACATTCCTCTATCTGACGCAGTCGGCTAAATAACATTTCATTCATATAAGTGTATACCTCAACTCAACCTCACTCAATGCGGAATGCATTCAACTTTTTACCATTTCATTTGCCTGTACAGTTTTAAAAGTGTCCGCGCCATGAATAGAAACTCTATTCTACCATCTACCTACTTGCCATATCACGTCATCTTCAACGAATAAGACGGCAGCGAAGTGTCGTGATATGAGAGCGAACCAATCAAGACACAGCTGGCTCTTCTTGCCACGAGCCATTTACAAGGATGGACAAGTAGTCCTCACTATTCAAAAGCATATTAGATGCATCAGTTAGTTACGTAACGTAGCACAGAACTTAATTTAAAAAAAGTTCCGACTGAAAATCGAACCTGGGAACTGTTGTAAGACATAGATCACCTGTTTCTTCATCTTATGTAGTCTCTCTCCTATCAGTTCATCGCTATCATTGACCGTTTATTTATTCTTTAGCTCTGTTTTGTCAATTATCTACCTAAACTTTTCTTATTGCACCTCACCTTTCTCTATTTATCACTTACTATAACTCCATACCTTTAGGTCGTCTGGAAGAAATCGCTGTTTAGCGATAAGACCGCCTTTTTTATTGTTATTTAAATTTTGTGTTCTATGTTATCTTTACTTTTTGGTACAATAAAGAGTATTATTATTATTATCACCCATGTAACTAACAGCTGCTTGCAAACACAAAGGCGTTCCAGTTACCATATTAGTCGTTTTATGTATAGGATCACTGAACATATTAGCATATAGATGCGCGAAACACGTCCGCGATACGATACGCAGTGGCGTAACAAACGAACATTTAGGTTGTAAACATCTAGTGAGGCGGAACCGCGATAAAACGGGATATGATAAATAACAATGAATACATAATTGAACGAAACTGGATAAGGGTCACCACATGTAATTGGACGAAACTGGTTAAATCGGACAAAAAATTAAATCGTTTTTTTTATTCATAAGATTGAGGGAACACACAAGTGTGCAGATGGTAAACTTCTAACAGAACACAGGTTTTATCTGAAGTTAATTTCATCCATCCATCCATCCATAAGCCCTTTGATGTTCACTGCTGGACGTAAGCCTCCCCTAAATGACGCCACTCCAACCGGTGCGGTGTGCCTTCTGAATCCAACTGAAGTTAATTACATATGCGTTATTGGTGTCGAGGGCTAAGGACGGTCGATTCATACGAAAGTAGAATTGATGTGGAATACCCGTGGATATGTTGTTCTCCAGAGAAAGGTGGATTCCAAATGACCTTTTGTGCGGCTAACTAAAGTTTGATAAATTCCGGTGAAGGGAGAGTAATTAGGTTTATTGGTCAAAGTACAGCTGAGTTGAACTATTGGACTGAGTTGAATTGTCGTCTTTCAAGTGGCTTGGTTCAGGAATTCAAGAGGGGAGGTTGTATCAGAAGAAAAAATCACAATGTGTGTGATCTTGCCCTACAGAGCCACAGTAGATGCGGGAACATACTATCGCTACATATATTTCTTACACGAAGCAAGTCTGCATCGTCGGGTAAAGTCCTCAATGGCCACTTGCCATAAAATGGACTGCACGCTCGTTTGCTACTAATAATGCTAATTACAAGTTTACATACTTATCTACAGGCCTGGCTATTTGTCTACTTTGTCTTTTATATGCTTTTCCTTACTCACCACAAGTTCTTAAGTCAAAATTACATTTAATTCATATTACTATTATATGCAGCATAGTCATAGTACCTGTATCTCTACCTTCCTACTTACTCTTATACGTAAGTATAGGAGTAAGTAGGAATTAGATACATGAGTATCTATGAATAAAAAAATAATTAAATATTCTTATTACTATCTACACTAATTCTGTAATTAATCATTATTGAAAATACTACGTGATATATTTTGGAAGAAACAGCATAGAGAAAGCACGCGTTCCCCCAACGATTTCAATCAATCGAGCAATTCAGACAAATTTCCACTTTAATTTCCCATCTGAATCATCAAAAGTGGGCAATTGCAAGTTCACAAATGATCCCACTAATTGTGATCCCGTGCCCTGAGGCGTTTGGCCGGCGACCAATAGCAATGTGGATGTATGCGGCATAATAATGCCATTTGCTTAGTGACCGACTTACCACACTATTGCAGGGTGAACGAAGGGCGCTAACGTAAAGCCGGTAGACGTAAAAAACGTCTACCTTCTTTACATCTACCGGCTTTACGTTAAGTTAACGTTAACGTTAAGTGAATGCAAATCGAACAGTATCAGTTTATTTAATCTTAGTTTATGCGTATTAGATAATAACAAGAATCAATGCAGCGTCTTACGATAGACAGAACGATATTCTGTTATGCACATTGAAAAGATTCACAAATACTAAGAGTCAATTTGGTTGTTAAAGGTTGGCTTGATTGGCTATCAAATCTGAAAGTTCCATGATTATTGTGCTATGTGGGTGGACAATATTAGGTCCATATGTACCATAGGCTCTCTTGATAATTTATGGCCATAGTAACATTTTGCATCGTAACTAAGCGTGGTGGAGATATTTCGCTTTTTCCGTAGTAAAAATAGAATCCTCGTATATTTCTGTATGATATACAAATTTATACAGTGACACACCACACCAATTCCGCGGCAAACCACTGAATAAAATTTCACATGTAAATGTGCGAGCTTCCATTTATTTCATAATGCATTATAGTTAATTTAAGACGAAGTTTAATGTTTGTTAAGCTCATTATACGTAATTAACATACCTGTCATAATTATATCACATAGCTCATATTACAATAAACTCATTAGCACTCTTGTCCTATTTCAGTTGGGTTTTGTCTTTATGTTTCATTCACTACCAATTTGCTCATTTATCATCGAAGTGCTGCCGATGAACTGCATAAAGGACTTCTCTTTGAACCAGTTATAAGTGTGCTCACAGTGCAATTACCAGTTACCCTCAGATGGACAGCTTGTCACCTTTATCAAGGCATTTCTGTTCTGTTTTATGTCAGTTTGTTACAAATGTTACATAAGGGCTGGTGCAGCTGTCATTTTTGTTCTATTGTTACTAACTTATATAGCTAAACCAGCATCAAATTCAACATAATGAAATAGCCCTTCGTTTTTTAAAATATGATCTTCTGTGTTAAAGTCTGGATTTTTTTCATCTGCATTGCCTCCCTTATTAAACATGGAAAGTGATGAATTTAATTAACCTCACGCGATGTCCTCTTACCGTCATGACTTTCCACGTTTAGTAAGAGAAACAATTTAGTAAATTCTTTTATGACTCGCTTATCGTTTCTCATCTACGATGTAACACGTCGTCAATGTTCCGCCATCATCGATGTGGCCTCCGGTTGTGGATGCGCTCACTATTGCCAATCGTTGTCGTTAATGGCGATTCGCGTTCATTTACTCGTAATATTCTAATGAAGCGCTTTGTTTGACGCTCCGGTATGCATGTGGCCATTGTTGCGGTTTAATTTGAATATTCGTTTTAACTATTCATCTATGTCACACGTCTATGTCTGTCCTTTGCGGTATCTTGTCTTTTTTGATGTTATTTGTTTTTGTAATGCTATATTGATAGATGATGACACAAGGGTCTAATCCAGTAATGGATTGTTTTTAATCGATTAAAAGATAAGAATTTCCTATTTCATCATTTTTAACTACTAGTGTCCTTTAGAAATGTAAACTTTATGTTAAATAAAATGATAATGTTGTTTATAGTTTGAAAACTGAACTTCGTTGAAGTTGAAGTACTAATTGCTATATGAAAATACAAAACAGTCCGATTGTATCTTGGTCGTCGTGAATATTCTCTTGTAACATTCCTCGCGCAAGTGCTTACGATTTAAATCTTTCAATTTGTCTCTTGCAAGTGCACTAACATGCATCAGATTGTTTTTAATTATCAACCGAGCCAGCTAATTGTGTCTTAAGTTGTTCGCACAGATAACAGTTACAAAGTTGCTGCCGGCGCCGTGGCTCGGTACTTCTTACAGAGGAACTATCTCTGCCAAGTCGGGATTAGTTACTTTGTAGATTTACGGCACAGATAAGAATATGGTAAACTCTTTACTTATATTACATTTCTTATTCTGGTATTTATGAGAGGCTTATTGATATTTCAGTGTAATTTTGGAAATATTTACGTAATATGCTTTTCATTTTACGTTATATCTTAATGATAATGTTAAAATGAAATCTAGTTGTAATTTGATAATGTTCGATATCATCTTATTTCACCATCTGTAACATTTGTTACATAAATACCTGTTTGAGTATTTTTCACTATAATTGGCACACTTTTAATAACTCATTTGTTGAATGTTCGTAAAATTGAAACCCATAAATTGCTCTATCATTAAACCATATCTCGTGTTATGTCAAACATGAACCACATTCGGAATCAACATACATATCTCCTAATTCGCACGAAATTCGAAAGCGCCCACAAATTGAGCCACGCGATAAATAGACGAACGAGAACAAACATAATTAGCTATGTGATGATTCACGCGAATGCGTTCCCACGACACGACGATATTGTAATGTAATGTAATGGATGTTAGGTAATGCATTCAGTTCGCTGTTCACTTGCGCGTTCGTGTTTGATCGAGATCGCGTTTTTTCGCCAGCTCGGAAATAGATTTCGATCTCCTTTGTGCATCGTCTCGACTATCGCACGGTTGCATAATTGGCATCTCTGCCGTGCGCCGAAGTGCGATTGATTAGCGCGCGGCGCATCTGTTTCTTGATGCATTCTTGTTGCTTGTACGTTAACTATGACGATAGTTGCAAATAACTTTTCTTTTTATATGAAATCAATTAAACTTAAATGAGTTTCTAAAATGATGAAGTTTAGAACTAAAAATGAATGATACCCGTTTGTCTAAAAATGTCGAAGAAATTGGATGTAATTCCTTAAAAAAACCAAAGTGAAGGATAAAAGTTACAAAATGTAGATAATTTGTTGTAAATGTACAAGTAAACTATTTTTGCACGAAATAAATACAGTAATCTTAGTTCCTGAAGCTGCCTTAAGAATAAATAAAAATCTACGAGGGTTTGTTGATACTACTAGGGTAGAGCTTTGAGTTTTCATTATTATTATCTAACTACTAGGGAACAGGAGTACAGTGACGGTATGAAACATTCTAAAGTCTTACTTCTATTATCCTTAGAGGTTTATTTTAATCTCTGCTATTAACTAATATTATTATATGGATGTAAGTTTGTTTGTTACGCTTTCACGCAAAAACTATCGGTCGGATTTTGCTGATATTTGGCACATACACCGTTTATGACCTTTTTTGTTCTCGAGGGGAAAACCTTCAAAAGGTACTCCACGCCGTGAGAGCGACGCAGGGTTATATGGGATTTTTACCGCACTAAAACCCCCCCGTGACTGTCCTCGGCGCTAAAAATCAGGACTCCTGGATCTCGAAATGACCTCAACCGGAATCCGAGCGCGTTGCTCCATCGGGCTCCTCCCAGATGGGCGGCTGGGCCCACCGCTCCGTCTAGTCTTTACGACGGTATGCGACCACACATACCCGGCGGTATGTGTGGTCGTTCCCGGGATTGCCTTACCGAAAGGTTCGAGCTCCCACTCTAGCCGTCTGCAACCCCGGAAGCCCCTTTTAGTCGCCTCTTACGACAGGCGGGGAATGCCATAGCCCTATTCTGATCCTGGGACTACAGGGACGACCGTTTATGACCTAGATGAAAACATAGGACACGCAATAGTGTGGTAGACAAGACCGAAGCGGGCATAGCTACGGTAATAAGCTAGTGAAATATAAGTAATTAGGTTTACAATACGCACCTTTTACATTTAGTAAAGCTTAGGTAATTTTCCATTGTGTAATCATTGATGTACTAAGAATCTAGATCGCTACTGTCGTGTCACGACATTACATACATTACCTACTTGTTTCTAAGATGAATGTGTACTTACCTACGCATAATTGCGTTGTACCAATATACTAAGATTTGCTCGAGTAATAATATTACAGATTAAGGTTTTTGCAAACTATAACGATATGCTGCTTGATTATTAAATCATCTATTTAGCCATTAATGGGATGAAATAATAGAGCATTCAAATATGTCACAAGTCAGAAGTCGGTATGCCTACTAAAGACAATCATCCATTCATCCATCAGCCTTTTGATGTCCACTGCTGAACATAGGCCTCCCCTAAATGGCGCCACTCCAACCGATCCTGTGCCCTCTGAATCCAACGGTTTCCCCCTGTCTTCTTCAGGTCATCGGTCCATCTGGTAGGGGGGCGACCTGTACTCCTTTTGCCTAAACGTGGTCGCCACTCGAGGACCTTCCTTCCCCATTGGTTAAAGGTAAGTTGAAAACATACTTTCTTACTGATGATAAGTTTTCTCTGTCACTCATACATTTCAGTAATCTACTCGAAATAGAAAAGACAATAAGTGTGGACAAATTCTTTGCCACCCTTAAATTTTCCAGGCTGATGGATCAAATATGGTTAAAGTGAGCGGGGTACCTCTTCCGCTACACCTGTTTCTAGAGTGAAACAGCTCTTGCGTTTGAGTGGAAGAGTGTGGTAGCACGCTTTTTTCGAATGAAGCAATCGCCTTCGTCCTTTGTCGTTTTTATATGATTTGATTACAAATGTGCATGGGTATAACTTACCTTAAGACTTACCATAAGGTGGACTGCATGGTCTCTTACTGTTTCGATCGTACAGAAAAGGATTAAATCTGTATTAATCGCATCTGTAAGAGTTGTGTGAAGTCCACAAATTCGCACTTGGTCAGCGCGGTGGACTATAACCTTAAACTCCCTCATTCTGAGAGAAGAACCGTGTCCAGCAGTGGGACAATAATGGGTTGTACCCAAATCGCATCTGTACCTTACCTCACCCTTCAAACCAGAAAGCGTGAAAAGTGACAAATATTGTACACTTTACAAGTAGTGGCGCCATCAGAATCGACCCAAGAATAATTCGGCCTCCCAAAAATATTTTCACATCGCCAAACACATGGCACCACATCCATTGAAAGTTGCTTCTTACCACATTTATCTCAGTTTATTGGCTTTATAAAAACAACTACAGCCAAGTCGGGACAATCCAATTATCCCAGCTTCCTTACCTAACTAGCACAACAAGACGGTATACTGAACCCGTGTTCTAGCCAGTTCGGAATAATTCCGAAGTTGGTATTAGCCAACTACCGAACAACTGCCCAGCTAACTTCGTCGTATTGTCTTAGACGGTGGGTCAAGGAACTTGAGCGTCGTTTTGAGATTCCGAAACGGATGCTGTATATGTGAGGTGATTGTTTCACTGGCGGCGAGTAAATGGTTTATATCTGAGCGAGAAAGGAATGTGCGTGTAGGTCCTTTTTTTGGTCTCGGAGGAACCTTTTGAAGTGTTATGTGAGGTTTTGCTGCACTACGCATCCCTGAAGACGTTTAGCGAAGGGGTTTTCGAGGGACAGCGTTATGTACAGGATTCCAGAATTACATCAGAATGCTACCCAAGTCTTCTGAGCGCGATACTCAACCAGTCAACACCCTTTATCGGGTGTTGACTGGTTGAGCAATTACGTACGTCTCAGACAGTTGGGCAGGGCGGTGATAGCCTAATGGTTGAAACTTGCCCTCTCTATCGGGAGGTCCGAAGTTCAAATCCAGGCACGCACCACTGATTTTCCTAAAATTATGTGCATATTAGAAATTATTTATCACTGCTTTTCGTTGAAGGTAAACCTCGTGAGGAAACCTACACACTCGAGTTCTTTTAAAAAAAAAGTTCTTGGAGGTGTGTGAAGTCCACCAATTCGCACTTGGCCAGCGCGGTGGACTATGACCTATAACTCTCTCATTCCGAGAGAAGACCCGTGCCCAGCAGTAGGACAATAATGGGTTGACGACGCTACCCAAGTCTTACCAAGAGCGCGATCCCTTTAGCAGGTATTGCTTGGTTGAGCAATTATATTCGTCTCAAACAGTTGGACATTTACGACAATACTATAACGTCGTCTTTCTCTAAGTAGTCCCCTTTTCTTTCAACTATACGTGGTCTACATTACCACTTAAGCTTGCAAATTTTGAGAATTACGGTATATACACAGGTATTATCGTATTGTATAGCGAAATTCGAAGAAAATGTCACCATATCGCGTTAAGCGCTCTGAGGTTTCGTATGACGCCTACAGTGATGAATCACGTTTCGGAGCCGCAGGTCATTACTGGCAATATACGTCAGTTTCTTGTAAATACTACTTATATACATTGGATGGATGCTTTTTGTATCCAAGCAATTCAACTATTTTGTTAACGTTGCTTTGAGTGCATAATCGTATTAAAATTTCATTAATTTTAAGGTATTAAACTATTAAAAACTTGTCCTCTAACTACACTCTTGGTATTGGCCTTTTATTTTTTTTATTATTTTAACTTGATTCATTCAAAAGCTAAAAACAAAGTTTTAAAGCTATTGCATAGCTTTTATCGCGGCCTTTGAGCGCGGCGACCTAATCAAGAAATTCCGTAACGAAAAAAACCTAACATCCCCACTCCGCCTACCATGTAGCGCGGCCGAGCGTTTGCTTAAAGGTATGTAGGTACATGTTACAACAGTACGAAGCTCGCACGCATCGAGACAAGCTGCTTGGAAGTCGAACGAATATGTAAGCATCTGTTTCTGAGAAAGTACATAGTATCAATGAAAAAAAGTTGAATTAATATCAAATAAAAAAATACTGTATAAATAAATAAATAATTATAATTGCATAAGTTGATAAAGAATGCTATGCTAGCTTTACCGCGGTAGTCCCCGAGTACCTACCGCACGTTTTTTTTTGTAAGTTTTTACTTAACTCTCCTTTATTAATTGCGTTTTTGGGTTGCGTTATTATTTTATCTAAGCAGCGATATGAAATTTAAAGCAAACATGTAGATTAACTTTGACTGTTACGTGTATCGAATGTAGTTTGCATGGATTTTGCGCGTGAAAATTAAATTATGTAAAGCAAATTACTGTACACATGGCATTAATTAGCCAGTTTATGTAATACTAGCAGTGCCCTCGACATAACAGAGGGACTTCTTACCTCTATTTTTTGCCGTCCTAGCCCAATTTTCTTGTCAGTGATATAGGAGAGGTTAAGGATTGTTCTTGTCTCGAGGGTCTCGTCTTCGCTCTGGCAGATTCTCAAAGGTATATACACCCTCCGGTCCCTAATATTGGTTCACAACACTAACATTAATTACAATATTATAATTTAGAGGCAATATTAATTATTATTGACATGGGGCTCTTCAAAAAAGGTGCGAAAAGAACTCTCCTTCAAAGCCGGCGATGCATTGGCGACTCCCCTGGTGTTGCAATTGTCAATAGGCGACGGTGATTACTTTCCATCAGGTAGCCCGTCTGCCTTATCGTTAGGTTTAAGTATAAAAAATATATTAGTGGGGGTGTCTTTCTTAACGATAGCAGCAGTGTTTTGCATTCGTGTGTTTGTATTTGAAGGGTGTGATAAGGATATATTTATATGAAGCATTCAAACCTAGTCCTTAGAGGAGGTAAAACTGATTTTACCCTGGGTTAACACGAGGACTAAGTTGGTAGCCTCATATAGTGAGACGACAACGACGACAGCTTCCACCGAAATGCGAGAACTGCTTCACATAATAAAAACTTTTTAACAAAAAATATCTACCGACTTCCATGTCACAAAAAAGTAAAAAATAATTTAAATATATTTTGGTCTAGAACATACTCAGTACTTAGTACATAGTCCTGAAGTCGGTGCTCGACATATTTCGCTGGACGACGGTAACTACGTCCTATATGAGCACCGACTTCAGAACTATGTACTAAGTACTGAGTATGTTCTAGACCAAAATATATTTAAATTATTTTTTACTTTTTTGTGACATGGAAGTCGGTAGATATTTTTTGTTAAAAAGTTTTTATTTTACACTTTTTAGTGACTATATTTTTATGTTTGTATTTAAATAAAGCCTCTAAGTTTGCTTTGTGCATCTACATATTCACAAAAATTAAACATAAAACACTTTTACAATTCATACAAACTGGGCGCCCCCTCTGGAAGTACCCCTCCATCATCAGGGTTGAGGAGTTGAAGGTCAAATTTTTCATCTTATATTGTTGCTTAGTAATCTTATAACACATACGTTAGTACCAGGTGGCTAACTTCTATGGCTCAGGCTTGCAGTACCCTGCATCATCAGGGTTTAGGAGTTGAAGGTCAAAATTTTAATTTTGTGCCTCTGTTTGGTATTATTTTTACATACCCGTAAGCACCAAATTGCCAACTCCTATGGTTTAGAATTGAAGTACCCCTTCATCATCAGGGTCGAGGAGTTGAAGGTCAAAATTTTAATTTTGTGCCTCTGCTTAGTATTATTTTTACATAACCGTAAGCACCAAATTGCCAACTCCTATGGTTTAGGATTGAAGTACCCCTTCATCATCAGGGTTGAGGAGTTGAAGGTCAAATTTTTGATTTTATATTTTTGCTTAGTATTTTCTTTACATAACCGTAAGCACCAAATTGCCAACTTCTATGGTTTAGGATTGAAGTACCCCTCCATCATCAGGGTTGAGGAGTTGAAGGTCAAATTTTTCATCTTATGTTTTTGCTCAGTAATCTTATAACATATACGTAAGCACCAAATGGCTTATTCCTATGGTTTTGGCTTTAAGTACCCCTGCATCATCAGGGTTGAGGAGTTGAAGGTCAAATTTTTGTCCCATGAATTTGCTTAACAATTTCATTATATATTCGCAAACATCAAACGACCAACTTTTATAGTTCAGGCTAGCAGTACCCCTGCATCATCAGGATTGAAGAGTTGAAGGTCAAATTTTTCATAGTAAATACCTACATAGTAATTTTATTCTATATTTTACTCAATTGGACTTCTCCAGCTAAGGTTCGGCCGACTATCACTAATTTTATTATTTTGCTCCAAAAAGTTGAAGATCCTATGATTAGAACCTTATCAAACTCTTATCAGACTACCCCTGGAGTACATCCTTTCTAATAAAAAAAGAATCATCAAAATCGGTTGGCGGGATATTGAGTTATTCATACATTTATCGCGTACATTGAAAATGCAAATTTAAGACTTATGCGTTTTTCTTATGGATGCCCTAGTCAAAAAAATACTAAAAAAAAATGGGACCCTATGACACGCACTACCTTTCAAATAAAAAAAAAATCATCTAAATCGGTTCACCCAGTCCGGAGAAATGAGGTAACAAATATAAAAAAAAAAAAAAAAAAAAAAAAAAAAAAAAAAAAAAAAAAAAAAAAAAAAAAAAAAAAAATACAGACGAATTGATAACCTCCTCCTTTTTGGAAGTCGGTTAAAAATAGGTCCGGCGGTTGTCCCGCCTCATTTGAAACATGTACGTTCTATCACCTTTTAAATAGCTTTATTGAGTGATGCGTAGTTGCCATTTTGTGCCTCATGTGTTTTGAGCTATTATCATACTATCTTCATACTAATATTATAAAGGCTCAGGTTTGTGAGTGTGTATGTTTGTTACTTCTTCACGTCTAAACGGCTGGAGTGATTTTCATAAAATTTGGTATGGAGTTTGTTGACACTCTGGATTAACATATAGGCTACTTTTTTTTGCGGAAAATAACTTATTCCCACGGGACAATCGATACATCGATTTTTTATCGCAGGCGAAGCTGCGGGGTTCGCCTAGTAGTAAAGAAATAACTAAATATTGAAATGTCTATTATTGAAACTGAATATAAGCAGCTTTAGACTTCCAGCGAACCTCGCTCGACTACGTGCTTTATTCGTTGCAAAGCTTTATTTCCCAGTTACTAGAAGCTACATCAGCTTTTCTTTCTTCCTATAAATGTTATGTATATATTTATCGTTATTAATATGTTTGCATGTTTATACAGTCGTAAGTATTTTTTTAAAAGGTTGAAGTAGCCAACGAACATGCAATTCATCTGATGATAATAGTTCACTGCCGCATTTGGAAATATACATATAAACAACTCTATATACGCGTAGAACAAGGCTTCCTTACGAAGTCGAGGTCAGATAGGTGATTGGAACCAAATCCATATAAAACAATGGTAGGTACTATCAGAGACATATTAAGCTCTTTCTGATGACTAAGATGGTCGAACTATGATTGATATGCTATATGTAAGTGAGAAATGTCAGTTTTTTCAAATCACTGCACCCAATCTAGATAGATACATTCAACACGGACTTACATATAAGGCGATTATATTAGCCTTCAGGAGTGGCTAATAATCCGTTTTATTTAGAACCCCTGTTTTACTTGGTCACAATCACTGATGGGTGGCGGTGACCATTAGATGAACTAAGTTTACATATTTACATACACCCAAATACAATTTTAATATTTTTATTAATTAATTTTTATATATATTTTTTTAATTTTATTTATTTAATTCATAAAAACTTATATCTAACATTACAGAGATCCCAATGCGTTAGATAAGTTGAATAATAATAAAAATAACAATAAATTCATTTTAACCATTGCAATACGAATAACATTCATTTATCCAATAATATTAAATTAATTAAATAAAATAATAATACAAATTCAATGTCTAATTAATAAAATAATCAAAAATTTTAAATATACATTTAAGATAATTATTCAATAAACAATCACAAATTAAAAACATACATTTAAAATCAATTTCGATATGTCAGATAAAATAATGTCATACCAAGTTACATAATGTCTACATTATATCTAGAATCCATAGCCATTTATTGCTTTATCAATGGTATGTACAGAAGAATAGACTAGGTAGTTACGAAATTGCGTGATTTTTAATCGCTGTCTTGTTTTTTAAAGAAATAATCTTCTGTGCCGAAAGCTTCTGGTTGTATTGGCATTTAACACAATACGCGTATCTCTGACGTTATCTAGGGATGACATTTGAAACGACCGATTGGTATTTATGACTGGTCAAGGACATGTCATTTTTAAATTCTGCTGCGTAACGGCTATGATGTTAAGGAGCTGTCTGAAAATAAGTTTGACAGATAAGTGGTGTTGGCAAAATGAGTGATAAATTTGCGAAATTATAAATGGATTGTATTTCGACCGGGGCAACACCAGTGAAGCATTTCTTGCGATTGGGTGGAAGTGTGTTGTTGCCTTTCATTCATATGACGCGACCGAATCCTATCTAAGATCACATCATTCTTTTTATGGTCTTTGGCAGGATACTTATGTAAGGCTAGTAGCAGGTAGTCATGGGCAGCAGCGATCCCTCACCATCAGGTGGAGTTTATGCTTGTTTACTACTTCTATAATATTGCAAAAATATTTGGGCTCAAAGATAAAGATATACACTAATTAAAAAGGATCTTTGTTAAGCTAGCCTTGGCTAAGCAAGCTCTTATGCTGTCTTGTTTGTGTATGCAATATGTTAGTGTGCGTAAAGCACAAACAAGACACTGGGAATCCTAGAGTGACCTGGAGTCGGAGGCAGCTATGAGTACCGACAAAAGAAAAAACTAAAAAAATGTCTAAAATATATTTATCTCTTACCACCATCGCCAGGAAGACATAAGGTATAACTATGAAAGTAGTAAGTCAACAGCATTTGATGATGCTAACGTCGCAAACCATAGCTTTACCCCTTACCAAACACTTTCAAGGCGTCTAAAGAAGTTCTTACTACAAAAACTAAAACCCGACTCTTTACGTTAAAATATCATGTACATCAATGACAACACTAACAGAGGTAATTTTCAAATCGGCAGACAGTCGCTGCAGTTTCATTTAAATCAATACCAAAAGTGTAATATCGATGACATTAGAACCATTACAATTAATTCCACAAACGTACATTCAATTCGCACGTCACAATACAATAATCGTACACCCGACACCTGCGTCACGATACAATGCGGTGTAATGCTAAACCCGTCATTAGTTCACAATTATGTTCTAGCATAATGTCTGGTATAGGCACATTTTAGAAACTATTGCACCAATTTGTTTATATGTTTAATATTATTTATGCGACAGTTTGTGGGTTTGTATGTGTGTTTGTTACTCACGTAAAAACTACCGGATTTCGCTGAATTTTGCAGATAAATCTACAGACAGACGCTGCTAATTAAATCCACACACTAAAAGTTTCGATGACATGCAAACCATTCAATTAACATCACAAACGTACATTCAATTTGCACGTCACAATACAATAATCGTACACGCGACACCTGCGTCACGATACAATGCCGGTGTAATGCTAAACCCGTCATTAGTTCACAATCATGTTCTAGCATAATGTATAGGCATGTATTGTTTGGGAGCTGTTGTATAAAATTCTTCATGTTATTAATAATATAATGCGAAAGTTTGTCAGGATGTATGTATGTATGTTTGTAATTTACGCAAAAATTACCGATCGGATGCTGCTATTTAATTTAAATTAACACTAAAAGTGTAATTCTGATGGCATTCGAACCATTCAATTAACTTTACAAACGTACATTCAATTCGCACGTCTTAATACAATAATCGTACACGCGACACCTGCGTCACGATACAATGCCGGTGTAATGCTAAACCCGTCATTAGTTCACAATCATGTTCTAGCATAATGTATAGTATGTATGTATGTATGTTGTATAAATTTCTTTATGTTATTAATAATATAATGCGAAAGTTTGTGAGGATGTATGTATTTTTGTAATTTACGCAAAAATTACCGATCGGATTTTACAGAAATTTCCAGACATATCTGCACGTAGATGCTGCTATTTAATTTAAATTATCACTAAAAGTGTAATTCTGGTGGCATTAGAAACATTGCAAATAATTCCACAAATGTACACTCAATTTACACGTCACAATACAATAATCATACACGCGACACCTGCGTCACGATACAATGCGGTGTAATGCTAAACCCGTCATTAGTTCACAAATATGTTGTTTAGGAACTGTTGTATCAATTTGTTTATCTCTTTAATATTATGTATACGAATTTTAGTGGGTTTGTGTGTGTGTTAGTTACTCACAAACGACTAACGGTCGGATTTCGCTGAAATGTGCAATCAAATCTGCAGACAGACGCTGCAATTTCATTTAAATCAACACACTAAAAGTGTAATTATTCGAACCATTACAATTAAGTGTGAGGAAACATTCGCTTCTAACGTTTTGAGCATGGTTCTAGGAGAGTCAATGTTAAAGACAAATTATATGCGCACTTATCACGAAAGGCACCTTTGGTTGGTTGGTAGGAGCCATGTTTCGCCCATCAAACACTTAAAAGAGAGTTTTTAGAGCCTTTTTCATTTTATATTTTAGTCATAAATATTAAATTCAACTTTACTCTAAGTATGTAATAGATTTTTGAAATATCCAAAATCATAAACGACAACCATTGGTTGTTGTTTTGATATTTTTAAGGGTTCCATAAACGTACGTGACGCTGCAAATAGTAGCAAAATTTTCTGAAATTTCAAAAGCATCAGTTATCGTGGATCGCGGGAATAGTTGTTTGAAAAAGATCGCTATTGTGTTGATAAGACCGCCTGTTGTACATTATGAAGTACATTATTTTTCGTATCTACATTTGATGTACAATAGGGAAGTTGCGTATTGTATTGCATATACCACTCAACGAGAGTGGGTTTGGAATTGTATCAAAATATTTTAACCATCGAACATTTTTTTATTCACTCATCCATTGAGATTTTTACGCTTGCTGCTATATTGCGGCTGCTCTGGAAGCAATACATAGACCAATACACAACTAGCAATAATAAAATAGCATCTTTTATCCGTAAAAAAAGAAAAATTTAGTGGCATTAAATAAGTTTTCAAGGTGGTAGAACCGGTGTAGTTCGACCGGGGAAGTACCACGTCACATCTATTTCTAGCTTGAAACATGCGTTTCGATAGAAGGGTGTGGTTGCCGGCACACTTTCACATGAGGCGACCATCATTGTCCTCAGGAGTAGTAACGCATCTGTAATTGACTTCAGATGGTACCCACGTTCTGTAGTTGATTACAGACGTCCATGGGCGGCAGTGACCACTTACCATCAGGTGGACTGCATGCTCGTTTGCTACTTCAGTCAGATAAAAAAAGTGGCATTCAGTACCTATCTAGATGTATCGCAAAAACTATGTTAGATGACTGTTCTATCCTGTGAGTTGCCTACCCACCGCTTGGGTTCTTCAAATAATATTGTGAATTATGTTTTTACAGTTGAATCTATCTTCACTAGAACACTTATTTCCTAAATAAATTATAAATAGAGCGAGCGACAACGATCGGTGGCCGGGTTTAGTAGCTTAAATATTAATTCATTTATTTAACTTTGACATGTCAATGAAATATCTTATTCAATGTTACATAGATTGCGCCTAAAATGATTGTTATTAGAAATTTTTGCATGCCTTGACAGGCGGAACTTGGAGAAACTACCTTTATATAATATATAGCAACATCATTTCATGTACCCATGTTCTTGCAAAATAAAATATTTGAATTTGAATTTGAATTATTTGAATTTGAATTCAATACACAAGCTATAGATTCGAGCGTGGCACCTCCGAAACTTTATACATCAAATCAGATTAAATTCCACCACACCCGGGGGTTATTGCACTTGTTAAGGGCAAATGTGCCTGTTTACGCAAAACAATATGCAAACTAACTGTATCTGGTAAAGTGATGTTGTTGTATAGTTTGGGAAGAACATTAAGATGACGCCAAGACGTGTGTACCACAAATGTGGAAGTTTGAGTTGCGGATGTCACACTAACGGCGTGTAAGCGATTAGCGATGGGAATGATAAGCGATGTGGTACGACCGATATTTTTACTAAGGGATCTTATGCGGTGGACTCAACTCCACGTTGTAACCTCGTTTAGTGCAAATTAACTAGATCTCTTTAAACCCTACATGGTTTGACTTCCGAGGTACCATTGCTACACTTATTTCTACCTAATAAAACTGGTGTTGAACTGGGATGTATTATTGTTTAATGAATTTAATGAGTATCTATATATTAATACGTGAATGATTTTTTATGAAGTACCTATACGTTTAGGAGATATTTTTAACCGACTGCCAAAAAGGAGGAGGTTCTCAACTCGTCTGTATTTTTTATACGAGGTGTTTTATCTCAGTCCTCAAGAGTAGCAAGGCTTCTAAATTTGAAATCTCTTAGATCTACAATTCTATCACCCTTAAAATTAACTAAACAACTCTTAACATTTTAATGATTGACTCAAATATGTACCATACAAGTGTCACACTTATAGTTAATATTAAATTAGTATAGCATAAACTATTAAGCATGCCAGTAGATGATTATGCGCCGACAGGGCAACACGTGCCTAATTTCGTTAGTTTCGAACTCATAACCATCGCGAAGACGCCGCGAGCCTCGACTCACCTTGACGAGACAGACGCGTGGGTGAAAGCTTAAAGTTTACTTAACGTAATATATGTAAATAAAATGTGCGCGTCTGTTCGTAATAGCGAAATAGTGAGATATTTTAAGCTACAAGAAAATGTGTCTTTTTATGTGGGAATAAAAATGAGTGGGATGCGTTCTGTAAGCTCAAGATAATCTGACAAATGGCTGATCCGCTTTTGTAGAAACTTTCAATTATGGTAACACACAGACAGTGAGAATGCTTGATTTTTAAACGCGAATTTTATGACAATCGTACATTGGTTGAAATTGTTTTTAGTTGGAAAATCGAAATGTGAAATAGGTACACCTGCTACGAATTACAAACGATACATTATTTCGGTCTCGATAAAATCAAAGTCGAAATAAATCCATTACCAAAACTACACCTTTAATAAAATATAAATCAAATTATTACTTTCATTCGTAAACATGAAAGTATGCTCGCACGACACTACGAATAACAATAGCTGTTCTATCGAAATAACGGGTTTGTTGTTGAAGTGTGTATCGACTTGCGTGGTTTTAATTTTAAAAACGGCCAGGTGCGAGTCGTACTTACGCATGATGGGTTCCGTATCATTATCTATAAAAAAACGGCATAAAATCACGTCTGTGGTATGACAGTTATATTTTTTATAAATTTGGCAACCCCTATAATAACGCTATCGCGTGTTTTAATCAAGCAAAAAAAACCGATTGTTTTACGGGCCCTTTAGATTAAGATCCCACTGCAAATTTGTGTAGTTATCGTGTGCGTGCTAAAATCCACATTTTTACTCATATTTTATTTTAGGAGAATAATAATCTACCAAGTTGCCAATCAAAATGTGGCCGATAATATTTTTAATTAAATTGTTATTATTTGATTTCGCGGGAAAAAATTCACTTATCAAATTTTGAAATAAAATATCGTTCACTTCACGGAAATAGGTATGAAGACTTTGAAAAATCGTAGTTGCCGTTGCGCACTTGGCCGCACCTCTTCGCAGCCAGGTAAAAACAGGTATGATTTCAATATATTAATTCGTCCATAACGAATGTTTATCTTTTATACATCAAAACAAAGCTATTTTTTTCTCATTATTATGATATACGGCAACCTAATTAAATCTGGCCGCAAGTTAGGGTTACTGGCTATTAAAGATGGTAAATATTGAAGGGTGAGTGAAATAGGTACGAGTACATCATCTTTGAAAATTTTAACTACCTAGCTATCACGGTACACGAAATACAGCCTGGTGATAGACACGGACAGACGGACAGCAAAGTCTTCATAATAGGGTTCCGTTTTTTGTTTTTTTTTTTTAATGTTTGAACAATGTACCTAATACACGCTTTACACAGTTGGATTTTCTTTTGTGTCGTGGGTACCATGGACACACACAAGACGAGTACACAAGCACCCAGACCCAGAACATTAATCTAAACTCATCGTTCAGATACCTGTCTGACCGGAAATCGAACCCGGGACCATTGCGGTGAGACCGGTGTGTCAACCTATGCGTACGGATCTCTAAAAATGTATGAACAATTGAACACACCCCCACGGGCTATCGCGTGCGACGTTGCCATGTGACGCTAATTCTGTTACCGTTTACATTCATGTGAATGTCGAATGTCGCTGTGCAATGTTAGAATCCATTTTGTATCGGAAATGGGGTTAGGACCGCGTATATAACGCCATTGTCACATGTCTATGTTTTTGTTTATAAGAAGTAGCAAACAAACATATAGTCCACCTTATGGTAAGACTCCCAATGGACATCTAAAGCAACCTCCCATGGGAATCTTTTGTTTATTACAGACCAGTTGACCGGGCGATCTTCGTTCCGCCTAAAAGTCAATAATCTAAAATTATTAGTGTCCTTCTACTATATTATGCATAAAAACCTTCCTCTTGAATCACTGTATCTATTCAAAAAACCTGCATTAAAATACGTAGCGTAGTTTTAAAGATCTAAGCTTACATAGGGACAGACAGCGGGAAGCGACTTTGTTTTATACTATGTAGTGATGCGCTGTTATTCTTATAATAGGTATTTTTCTGTGTCGTGAGTGGCGTGGAGACACAAAAAAGTCCAATACTTAAACACCCAGACTCAGAACAAAAATCTTAACTAAAATTACTGAAATCTGTTTTCGTAGTCGAAATATTAATGATATGGATTTTTTTGGAATATATGTATAAAGTATTATTTATTACGTTCATTTCGATCACAATATTGTTTGATCTCTCGGCTCAATTATCTCCGAAACCGAACAGAGTTTCGGATTCTTATCAAAATTTTCCGCCATTCTACTCTAGTGAAGTTTGATGTTATTATCAGATTAGGCAAACGACTAATATACAAATTTTATTATGAGTACGTACTTGCTGGTAGGCAGTTAATGTTTTAGGGAAGTATTTTCGGAAAAACGGTGAAATGGGTGTTAAACTATGTGTATATAATGTTTGTTTCAAAATTAGCGGAGTTACAAATTTTCGTTAAGCTCGGTGCCACGTCAGTTTCGGCTCTTCGACAATGAAGAATTTTGTAAGACAGGATATGTCTTTTCGGACGTATACAGTAGAATAGTTTGTTACAGTTTGTCATTAAACTTTACCGGAACGAATCCTTTAAAAGCTGGCATTCACAACTGTACAATCAGATATACCTGAAAATTCGATTGAAAATACGGAATTCGTATATATAAAGTACATCTTCGTAAAGTAAGGCAAATAAAAACCGGCCAAGTAAACTAATTCGCGCACCAACGGTTTCATACCATTCTATAATAATATAATAATATCTACGGAAAACTGCGAAAAAAACACATTTGTTCTATGGAAGTTCCCCTTATTTATTTTATATTGCTTTAAAGCGGAAACAAAAATACCTTATCTGTGAAAATTTCAACTGTCCAGCTATTAAGTTTCATGCGATACTGTCTGATGACAGACAGACGGATAGCGGAGTCTTAGTAATAGGGTCCCGTTTTTACCCCTTGGGTGCGGAATTGAAAAATTATGTGCCATCCCTGCCACATAATTTTTCTCTAGTCTGTGATCTCCAAACACGAAAAGTTAAACAGTATCATGCTTAACTTTGAATGTCAATTTTCAAGGTGGTAAAACCAGCGTAGTTCGACCGGGGTAGTACCACCGCCACACCTATTTCTAGCGTGAAGCATTTCTTGCGTTTCGCTATGGTGTGATTGCCGGCACACTTTCACATGAGGCGACCATCATAGTCCTCGGGAGTAGCAACGCATCTGTGATTGACTTCAGATGGAACCCATGTTCTGTATGAAGTTGATTACAGATGTCCATGGGCGGCAGTGGCCTGCATAAGGTGGACTGCATGCTCGGTTGCTACTTCAGTCAGATAAAAAAAAAAGTAGGAAAATATGTCGAAGAATGTGTTGTACCGTTTTACCTTCGGATCTATTTATAAATAATGCACAGTATGGGTAAACATACGTCGCGTGCTACGTTAAAAACGTGAGAGGTCACGCCTGTTTACGTTTACTTTAAAAACGTGTTGTACCATATGTTACGTTTCATTGTTTATTGTTCTATCTTATCTTTTCTGTAAGTTATAGAACCAACACATCGCTGATTTTTTTAAATAACAGCCCAATTCGAAATTTATCATTTTTTACGTTTACTTATACTCGTCGAAAAAGGCCTGGACCTAAAAAATCGGTACTATAACTACACCATGGTCGGTTGCGTTTTCATCTATTTTTTATTATTATATAACTATATTTAAAAGATTGATTTAAAAAGTGTTGTTGAGTTTTTGCCTAGCTCGTCTGTAAATGTGCGTTTTTGAGTAGTGTTTTTATGCAAGCTGCGATATAACTAAAAATGTAGGTATATGTAATTCATCGCATTTCTTCCCAAGATTTCTCTCCTACATCCGTAAGAACTAAATGAATAACTTTTAAAGTTTAGCCTTGCACTACCCCGCATCATCAGAATTGAGGAGTGGAAGGTCAAAAAACATTTCTTTTCTTTGCTTTGCAATCTTAATACATATACAGTTTAGGTTTAAAGTATCTCTGCATCACCAGCGTTGAGGAGTTAGAAGTCAAATGTTTCTTCTTGAATCTTTATTTAGTAACCTTACTATACACCCGTAAACACCAAAATACTACTGCAAAATCAGGGTTGAAGAGTTGGAGTAATTTTTTTCTTCTTATATCTTTACTCAGTAATCTTATAATCACATATACGTAAGTACCAGATTGCCAACTTCTATCGCTTGGGCTTGCAGTACAGTGTCTGAACAGGGTTACGGAGTTGAAGGTCAAACTTTTCATGATATGTCATTGCTTAGTAATTTTATTACAAATCCGTAAGCACCAAATAGCCATGTGCTATGGTTAAGGCTAGCAGTACCCCTACATCATCAGGATCGAGGAGTTAAAGGTCAGGTTTTTCATAATATCATGTCATCTTAAATACCCAATGTTCTTTGTAAGTTTCGTAAGAATCTGATCGGCAGAAGTAAAGTTATTCAAAATTATCTAAAAAAACAGGAGAAGTGATAACTGTGATTTCCTTCATGATATCGAAATATCCATATATCTGTTTTATAACAGTGGCAATTTAGTTCCATAGTAGTTCCTAGTAGTAATTTAGTATAGCTTTGGTATATGATCTAAATCCAATAACGATCGGACGTAGATACGGACGTCCGGGGCTTGGATAAACACATTAATGTAAGAACAGCTTGCTTTGTCCTGTTTGAAATGTGTCTTCAAAGAGAATCTCCTGTGGTTGCTAGTGTTTCCATTGAACACGACAAGATTTGTGCAAGGCAAGGAGAAAATCAAAGTGGTGTCGTATTCGAAGTAATGGTCTTAATCATTATTTTTATTTCCTGCTAAAACAATAAATAACAGGTATACTTTAAGGTACTGTATATCGTCAAACCATTATTGTCCCACATAGTCCACCGCGCTGGCCAAGTGCGAATTGGTGGTGTTTAGGTTACTATAAAAATATTAATTGTCGTCTTAAATGTAATGAAAATTAACTTTAATATGATACATGGGATTGTTCAAAGGGTTTAGATGAAATATGCTTAAGTAAGAAAAAAATGGAAAAGCTAATATAAATATAAACAATCAATTCTTTTTGCCCCTAATTAATCACGATAGGGTAACAAAAATTACACAAATGGGAAAGGTCTAAGCGTGAATAACCCGATCATCGATCAGACAAGCAGAAACGTCCTGTATTTGTAATGTGTTCACAAGATATTCGCATCCTTCACGGTTGTACGATTCAGTGTAATCGTTGATATAAATGGAACGTTTCCGTAACGTGCCCGTATCGTAATCGCAACGGAACCGTGAACACCCTTGTCGATCAAAGCGACTGGTGAACTACGAGGACGACTACTAAAGGGAATGATATGTGAAACGGCTCTTTATAATTTGATTTTGCACTATTTTTCCACGTTAATTCATCAGGTTTTGGGATCCTGAGAAACTTCGATCTAGTTAAATAAGACGGATTTTCAATAGAAACGTTATGATAATTCCATCGAACAACGTACATTTTTCTGTTTTGTCTTAATTTAATTTACTTTACGTACAATTATAAAAGCGTGCTTATCTTATCCGCTTATCCATTTTGTGCTTTTTATTTCCATCGTAAGCATCTTTTTTTAGTTTCTTATTTTACGCCCTTGTCCTCTTGTCTATTATAACAAATACCTAAGGATCGTAAGATATGAATATTATATAACGCAATACCAACGCGATGTATGGAATTATAAACATTTATGTTATTAAACTTATTTTACAGCAATTTTCAACGTGCACCTCTTCTTTCTCTTTCAATTCATTCATATTGTACTTTTTCTTTATATTATCTTTTTTACCTTTTTATTTTGTATCATTGTCCTGTTGTCTTAAAACAATTGAGAATCACAAGATACGAATACTCAATACTAACGTAAACATTTTCTCTAAAAAAGACATCTCTCGATCCATCAGGAAGGACAACCATTTCCCCATAATAGATACGTTAGTGAAAGATTTTCATGGCGTATCCGAAGAAATGGCAACGGAACCGTGAAGACCCTCGTCGATCAAAGTGACGCGATGCTTGTATCTGTTGAGTGCGAGGCTAACGCAAGGGATACGTGATTAAGGACTTGATATCTTACGTCCTGATCGTGGTTGCTTGTATGAGTACGTTTCTATTTTGCTCTTTGGGTCGAGATTGCTTTACGTTTAATCTTTCGATCTCAAATGTAACTATCACCTATTTCTATAACCGTTTGTCTGTTCTCCGAAGAAGAATTGTTGTTTAGATTTGTCCCAAGCTTTCGATGTGGTTGGTTTTGATAAACTTTGGGAAAATCTGCAAAACATCCAACTATAGCCTAGCTAGCACTCAGAATGAATATTAGAACATTTTGATGGATTTTACTTTAGTATGAACGGTTAGTAAAAAATAATCTTTTAAGCTATCATCACGCTAACAAAATATTTTCATACCTATATGTGCGCAGATTTGCAAGGGTCTACTACCTCTCGCTTACAGTACATTACAAAGCTTACCGTCGCTTTACATCTGCTAATAGCTACTAAGATAATAAAGAGATACAACAAGGAATAATTCCAAACATGTTATATTTGAAATGAAAAGTAGAGAGTTTATCGCTTACCGGCATAAATGATTTCGGCGTCGATTACGCTAATAGCTTTTACTGTAAACAATACGAATTACTAATGGCCGAACGTGAAACTTTTATCTCGTGCATATTTAAAAGAACAATCCAAAATATTGGACACAACCGAAGCGTTTACCTGTTGGTGGACCTAATCCAATCTATCGACCAATACGTACATATTGATAGAAAAAATGTGTACAATGAATAAAAAATGTACACGTGTGTTATTTTAAATCTTTTTTTTTTCATTTTCCTTTCACATCGAAATTCGGCCGACGTAGAGAGCTGAATCGAATTAGATACGGAATAGGTTGAGCGCAGCGTGTACAGTTCGATCGCGAACATGTGTACACGTCGCGACATGTACATGTACACATGTGTGTATCATGTACACCGGACGCGAACGGTCACCGTATCGTAACTGAATTGCGCGGTCGATGTCGATATGTGGCGACGGATGCCAAAATAGGCTATCGCAGGTGGACAGTTTGTTTAACGAGTTTATTTTATGTGTACGTATTGTGCTGTTGCTGTATAGTGATTCCGGCATATCGTGCAATTTCCAGATGTTTTTAATTGGAATTCTGTGAAATTGCCAACCAAAGAAACACAACCAGATCTCTATATAAATTAAATCAGAACTCTATATTAATTGAGATCATTTTACATTAGAGTAGACATATTTGTCAGCGCGGTGGACTATGGCCTAAACTCTCTCATTCTGAGAGAAGATCCGTGCCCAGCAGTGGGACAGTAATGGTTTGACGAGAGAGACATATTTGTCATGTTGTTTGACATATTGTTTAACCATTGAAATTTTTAATTCACTTGGAATTACAATTCATATTCATAAGCATAGGGTTTGAAAAAGGACCCAATTAAACTATATAATAACCTTAAGTGAATTTTATTCGCTATGTTAATGCCAATGGACAATAGAATATTATTAAAGGTGGAACATTATATTATTTTGTTCTAAATTTATACTCAACAATTCACATTCATAATGAGGATGATAAACATTCATAATAGGATGTTACACTATGGCAATGAGTGATATTTTTCAATTAAGTACAATGTGCGTTTGTTGACCGATAATATTACCATGGATATTTTTACCCATGTGAGGTCAATGATAGATGACCTTATCCACCAGGTGCATGACCTTAACCTTAACCTTAGTTTTATTGTAATGTCAGTTATTATTTAACTGTGTACCATGTGGTAGTAAAATGTGGGTGATTCTGTAAAAAAAATACGTCTTAGCCCAAATAATGTTAATACAAGACTTTATATTAAAAAAATCAAGGTGGTAGAACAATGGTTCGACCGGAGGAGTACCACCGCCACAATTATTTCTAGCGTGAAGAAGTTCTTGCGTTTCGGTGTGGTTGCCGGCAGACTTTTACATGATGCTACAATCTTAGTCTTCAGAAGTAGCAACACAAATCTGTGATTGACTTCAGATTGAACCCTTTTTCTATATTAAGTTACTCACAGATGCCCATGAGCGGCAGTGACCACTTACAGGTGGACTGAATGTTCGTTGGTTTCTTTACTCTTATGAAAAAATATTACTCATACGCTGATCTATATAAATATCAATACGATATTTTTATAAAATCGGCGTGCGGTTATCACCCGCATACTGTTGCAAATAGATTTTTTAACAAGATTTTAATAAAATTTACTATGACTGGAAATGAAAAATCTAGGAAGATAAGAATAGCTACAGACTTCTTATTAAACCATGTAACTCTGAAATAAACTCATTTACAATAGGGTGTTAATTATCGATCCTTAAAATGAAAATACGTAACTACAATAATCGTTTTGGCTGAAGTGTTGGAAACTTTGAAACAATTTGAAACAAAGAAAACTTTGAAACAGTTTGAAAAAGTATTCTAAAATGAATTAAAATAAATAATAAAATAGTCTCACATCTTAAATAATAATTCTTCATTTACCAGTAAATTAAACTGTCGCTTTATGTGAAATGATCATACAACCCAACGAACCCAAACCAATCAATGATAATGTGTGTCCTACCGAATGTTTAGACAGTTTCGAATTTTGAAGCCGAAGATGCCAATTCAAAACTATACCCTTGGTGCAAGTTTATTACGTTTTCTCAAAAGGTACAGGTAGCAATCCATTCCGAGGATGTCAATACATCACGTGGTGGGCTCGTGCTTGCAATAAACCTGGAACACCGGGAATGGGATTCGCACTGATCGTAAAGTTGTATGTCATTTCGTCAGCGTTCCATAGATTGGGTGGTCCTTTTGTTATGGGCAGGTTTGTGTATTCAGGATAAGCAGGAAGTGTACAACTTGTTTAATACATATGAAAGTAGCAAAAGAGCATAGTAAGCATATCATATGGAAGTAATAAAAGAGCATGCAGTCCGCCTAATGGTTACTGTCATGGACATCTGTTGTCAACCCCAGATGAGATTAGCCTTTGTTAAGTTTGCCCACATTGGCCGCTGTGGAATACCTAGTCCGGCGGTCAGCAACAGCGGACGCGGCGGCGGACCGTGGTCCGCATCCGGACCGCGGAAGGACGAATCTAGGACCGCCAAATTATCTCTGATATACCTAGTAGCTACTTACATAACTTCACAACAATAATAATCTCACATATGTTTAACAATTGGTCCTTTAAATAATTTTAAAGCGCAATAAATATATCATAATCAGGTTTTTTTTTGACGCCGGTTAAACATTTCGAGAGTATCCGGACTTTACTCATAACTACTTGCCGACCCCTGGCCTAGTCTCTAGCCATCTAAATATCTAAAAATCCAAGCACTACAGCGTTAAACACTGTAAGGTACGTTTAGGTATGATGGTAGTACTACCTCAGTTGAAACACGATTTTCCTTTCATTTATTCAAATTTCAAATATATCTTAATTGAAATAATCCCGTAAATTATCACATCTACTCATCCAGTACGATTATCGTCGTGTTACTGTGTTTCCACAATAATTTAATGATAAATTTAGTATGGATGCATTCAAAGTATCAACGCTTTTAATTAATATTTCTATGAACGCTTTTAAAGATTTCATATTATTGTTTTGGGAATTTTGATGATAGCTGTTTAATTTTATTTAATGAACTTTAAATTTATTACTATTGAGAAAGAAACTTTTCAACGTTGGCAAATTATCGATACTAGTTACCGGTCGCAACGGTCGTAATTCGATCGTAATTTAAATTAAAAAACTAAGCTTCATATTGTCCAAAGTAGCAGGAATATTTCTCAAATTCAAATAAATTGTAAATGTAAATTTTCAAGTTATTTTGAACGCATCCGTTAAAGGTAAAAAGAGGTTTAATTAGCTAAGCAGCATTTAAAAGCAATAGCGGGTATTTTGACAAAGACATCTGACATTTTTGACGTTATGTGTTTTCATAGTAAGTGTTAATTAAATATTCAGAGCCATACAAGCTACAAATATTATACATTTAGAATGCATATGCAACAAAAATACAAAAAGAAATGAAATATTGACTTAAATGTATGTTTTACAAATTATTTATTTCTCACGCTGGGAAAACATTTGTACTGGATACATTTTTTTACCTAGCCATATTATCTACTTTCGTTTACAAACGTTCGTCCGTTGAAATATCGATATCACACCGTTATCTATTAGCATAATAATGCTAGGTGACGTCGTTGGGGACGGTGTGAAAATTTGAATGGCGTTCGTGATATTACCCTAAAAAATCTGTCGAATTTATTTGGACTGTCTATGCACGGTAATAATATCTACTATTACCGTGGTCTAAGCATGGTATGTGATATCATATCAACGTTTTAAATTAATTGTAGCGTTAATATTTTCAAGGGGGTCTAGAGGAATTAACATTAGCATTTGATGGCGTGATTCAGAACTTGCAAATGAATTTTACTAACGTCATCTATTTACAACGTCTGGAACTACTAAATATGTATTAACTAACAAAACATCGATATTCTCATGTGAATGAGAGAGCACGGTAAAAAGTAGCCTACGTCACTCTCCACCTTCCTATCTCCCAGGATATAAAACATCATATAATAGCACTGTGGCGACGTGAAAGAGGAACAAACAAACATACTTTCACATTTATAATATTAGTGTGGAAACTCAACTATCTATAAAACTATACTGTTTGTTTAATATACAATATATAAAAAATATATAAAATATAAAAATATATTTGTTTACATATTTTTGTCTTCCATTTTTTTACGTATATAACTATGTCAATTTTATACACTATTCAAATATTCTTATACAGCTTTAATTATTAAGTGTTAAATAAACATTTTTATTTCATCTATCGGTTTAATTCCTTACTTTGTGGTTGTATTATATTTTGTCGTAGTGGATTAGAAGCCAATTATAATTTACCAACTCGTGTTAATCATTATGAAGGTAATTCTATCCGTACTAATAAGAACTAACGTACACGTTCTTCGCGCCTAATTTAGGTTAATTGTACTATTTACTAACTAATTAGAGCGTTGGAAGAATTGTTACAGTCCAGTTGTATTAATTTTAGCGGCTATACTTTTGGTGGTTTTGTTTCGAACACACTTCACTTTCTGTGACTTTTTGTGAAGTTGAAGTAGCAAACAAACTTGTAGTCCGCCTTATGGTAAGTGGTTACTACGGACCATGGACACTTGTAACTGTTTTCATATAAAAGAGAGTTCTATCTGAAACTAATCACAAATGCGTTGTTAGTTAAAAAAACACACACACGCTTTCTACACTCATAGCCCCGCACTAGGATTTTCTCCTGTGTCGGTGTGGGTGCCGTGGACACACACAAGACGAATACACAGACACCCAGACCCAGAACAGGAATCTAAAGAAACCTCTCTGGTCGGGAATCGAACTCGCGACCCATTGCGCGTCACACCGGTATGGTAACCGCTCCGCCACGCGGGTCGTCAGATCTGAGGTGGTCACTACGTATTAAAAAAAACGTATTCTGGTCCACCGAAGTTATCAAACGACTATTACAAATGTCGTAACTATTTACAAAAGTTGCAAAAATAAACATATTATTTAATTCGCCACTTAACAATTTAGAAGATGATTCTTGAAAGCGATTACCTACAAACCTTTTAAGGGCCCTTAAAGGACGCACATCGCTTGAATCATTTCAAAATTGCATCTTAACCGCGCATGACATGCATTTGATGCATTGAAAGTGAGCAAGAAGTGAACTGGATCTAATTTAGTTCCAAGATGCTATAAAAAGTTACTGTGTAGGTTTTGTAAGATAATTATGCCATTGGATGGTTTAAAAATTAATTCTTTGATCAAATTTTTTAACCGACTTAAGTAGCAAATGAGCCTGCAGACCAACTGATTAAGTGGTCACTGCTTTTATACATCTGTAAGCATCTACATATGGAACAAGGTCTATCTGTCAATCACAGGCGCGTTGCTACTTCCGAGGACTAAGATAGTCGCCTCATATAATAGTGAGCCCGTAACCACAGTGTTCTACGCAAACGCAAGAATTAATTCACGATATAAATTAAATATTTATAAATTTACATACCAAACAAATCTATTTACAGTATATACAAAACAAAATATTAAAAATAAATAAAACATTTTTTTTACAAAATCTTATCGGAAAAGTGTAGATAAAAAAAGAAATTACAAATAAAACAAAGATCATAACGCTGCTTCTATGGAGAATCCCAAGAATGCTGGCGGCGTTGCCTCTTTGTATGGCCAAACTGATTCTTTGGCCAAAATACACAGCAGCCCTTGGTCTACTGAAGCAAACCAGTCGCGACGATAGTTCTTTGCAGAACCGTCGTGCATCTGGTCCTCATGGACCTAAAGCTTCTATCACAAACGGCACAACGACGTAAGCCTCCCCAAGAGCTGCATATTTGCGCTGCTTAGTAGGTTCGGCCGTTTCTGCCGAACAAAAATAAATATTAATAATAATGATAACGATATAAATTACTGCGGCGGTGGTACCTTGCCGGTCGAAATTAACTGGTTCTAGCAACTGGCAAATGTAAATTTGTAAATATTAGAGCTTTGACGACACTAATTGAACTTAAACAACAAATATATTATATTTACTATAAAAATGCGGTTATTTTTTAATGTCGAATTATATAGTTAGGACTCATTAAAATAATTTGTTGTAGTCATATCGAACCATGAATTAATTGCATTAAAACTTGCTGCTATTAATTAAGCAGTCATTAACATAACAATTTTGATATTCTTTAAAATAGCAAATGGAATGGAAATATTAAGTAGGTATGCAATTTTAAAATACGAATATTCCATCATAGCTATTGTTAATTCCTTTTATGTTTTTTTTTATTTACTGACTGAAGTAGCAAACGAGCTTGCAGTCCACCTGATGGTAAGTGATCACTGCCGCTCATGGACATCTGTAATCAACTTCATACAGAACACGAGTTATATCTAAAGTCAATGACGGATGCGTTGCTACTCCGGAGGACTATGATACTCGCCTCATATAAAAGTGTGCCGCCAACCACACCCTTCTATCGAAACGCAAGAAATGCTTCACGCTAGAAATAGGCGTGGTGGTGATACTTCTTCGGTTGAATTACACTGGTTCTACCACCTTCAAACCACCTTTCTTTTCTCTGATAAATATGTAGGTACATTGCGACCATGGCTCAAGCTTTGTACATTCTTAACCAATCACATTAAACTATGTTTGACACTGTCTGCTTAAAGGTTGCATTCGAAAGAATGGAAAACACTGGAAAACACGTAACATTTCCTGTTTTTTATTTTTAATTTTTTTTTATACTTATTTCAAGATGAAATTTCTTCTTTCATTCCTTCTTTCATTCTTTTTTTCTTTCATTCCTTCTTTCATGTAATTCCACGATAGATAAGTCATGAATCACGCTACGAGCGATGCCGTTCACGTCAATTCGCTCGTGTCTCTAGGAATGGATCGCGTCAAAACTTTACCGCTGTCATCTCGGTGATTCAATTTCAACTTTCCCAACAGGATTATGAGATCGCTCGGTGAAGGTATAAGTTTACCGATCTTGCAAAAGTTGTTGGTTCGAGCGCGAGGAATCTACAATGTTATGCCGAATGTTTGATTATGCTGTCTTTTTGATTAGATGACTTCGGGTAAGATAAGACGTGTTCAAACATGTACATACATACATACAAACGAATCTGTAATATCCATTTTCAAGGTGGTAGAACCAGGGTAGTTCCACCGGGGAAGTACCGCCGCCACACCCATTTGTAGCGTGAAGCAGTTCTTGCGTTTCGATAGAAGGGTGTGGTTGCCGGCACACTTTCACATGAGGCGACCATCAAAGTCCTCGGGAGTAGAAACGCACCTGTGATTGACTTCAGATGGAACCCATGTTCTGTATGAAGTTGATTACAGATGTCCATGAGCGGCAGGGATCATTTACCATCAGGTGGACTGCATGCTCGTTTGCTACTTCAATCGGGTAAAAAAAAATCCAAGCAATCGTTGATATCGCACATGACTGTTTCCAACGATCCTATCCGACTTCATACGAAAATGAGTGTTTAAGAACATAGGACATATTTTATGGCACCTAGAAAGCCATGAATGAGGCTAATACCATTTAAATAGGTTTACCATAATCGTAAAATATCATACTATTCGTATGTTGAATAATTTCAGAAGGGGCTAGAACAGGTGAGTATTTTACGATAATGAAATTTAGATCCATTTTCACCCAAATTAAACTGCATAAGATATTATGATATAACGGAAATATTTTATTTATCTATTTTCTTGGCAATCCAACAGCATTAGGTACACTTAATTATAAGAAGAATAGGATACAATGTTTTGCATACAAAGTCAAAAATGGATTACGCTAGTAACAAATATAAGTTAAACTTAAACAATCAAACTTAAACAAGTAGGTACAATCTTAATAATAACTTGTGTGTGTGTGTGTGCGTCTGTGTGTATGTACGTGAGTGCGTGTAAAATCAAAATCTTTTTTTATTTGAAAGCTTTCCAGATCATAAAGATTTTGACTGGAAAGCTTCCAGACCGGCGTTTTCAATTAGGTTTCGAGGAAGGATCTTCTAGCAAAACAGCGTAGGGTTGCTAAAATACAATACATTATTTCTTATTAGAAATAAATGACTGTGTTTTCCAAATGTTTGGTTGTACCTATAGATCTTATTGCAATATTTCAACTTTTAGACATTCATCTCGTAATACTATACTGTTTTCTCTGTCCTAATATGCTTAGAAACCGCGAAAGCGCTCTATAAATTATGCAAAGTTAATTAAACTAATAATAGACTCGAGAAAGTTGAATTCCTAATAATAATATTATGTAAATTACCACTGACATTGAAAATGAATGGGTTTCAAGAAATTTTGATATTTATAGAGATCTGTTCTGCCAGTAAAGGTATTCTGTGAAGGTTAAAAAAATTGATTATTTCAATCATCTTCGTTTCTACAATCTACACCAAAACGGGCAACGAAGTCAAAGATGTTTAGCATATATTATTTGCTAGCTCTGTGCGTATCGATTTAAAGAAAAAGACTGTGAATGTTTTGACATTCAAAGTATGAGATGTTATCTACGCCTTTATAGGTCTAATGTATTTTTTTTTCAAATCATCACTTTTCCAATTTTTTTTTATTTGACTGAAGTAGCAAACGAGCATGCAGTTCACCTGATGGTGAGTGGTCACTGCCGCTCAAGGACATCATGTACTTCATACAGAACATGGATTCTACTTAAAGTCAATCAATCTGTGATTGATTGCGTTGCTACTCCCGAGGATTATGATCCAAACGCAAAAACTGCTTCACGCTAGAAATAGTGTGTGATAGGTGTGGCGGTGGTACTTCCACGGTCGAACTACACTGACCACCTTAAAATTGCCAATTGCCAAATTGATGGGTTTGCATCCAATATACATAATATACTATTATTTTCCTATTACCCAACACAATATTTTTCCATCGCTATAGTGCCAATCAAGACAACATTTCCCCGTTTTCACAACTCGAAAACCTCTTCGCAATCAACGTGGCGTACGCAATTCTTGTCCAAATAGGAGAGGAAAGTGCAAACACGCGCACAGACAAATAAACAAACGAGTGCGGACGTCTCGTCTATAAGCTAATGAATCGAGCTCCATTGATTGTTGACTTCGAATGTCACTTGGCTTTGCTGGAATGGAATTTGCTATGTCTATTTATGAGGTTCCCGGAAAAAATTCTTCGGGTTAGAATATCTTTTTATCTAACTGAAGTAGCAAACGAGCATGCAGTCCACCTGTTGATAAGTGGCCACTGCCGCTCATGGACATCTGTAATCAACTTCATACAGAACATGGGTTCCATCTGAAGTCAATCACAGATGAGTTGCTACTCCCGAGGACTATGACGGTCGCCTCATGTGAAAGTGTGCCAGCAACCACACCGTTTTATCAAAACGCAAAAAATGCTTCACGCTAGAAATAGGTGTGGCGGTGGTACTTCTCCGGTCGAACTACACTGGTTCTACCACTTTGAATATTACACAGTTACAGTCTGTTCTGAGAAGTGTTCTACCTTTCATCTACGTTTACAGCTTAGTTATCTGAGCCTTACAACAAGTTTATGGTCTGATTCTTCTTTCTAAAGCTGCGAGAGTTACTTAATGATTCCAATTAATATTTCGTGCAAATGTTTATTAGTAACACTAAACAAATACGTTTATTGAATTTTGGATCATTTAGAGTTAGTTTTGCTTTCGCGTATTGTATCTCCTAATTTGCCATTCGCAATAAGCTTCAGGTAGTTCTTTCATGGTCATAACGAGTAAACAATCGATGATAGCCGTATTTCTGTTTTTTTCTTGTGTATAGAATTTAATAATAATACTAATAACATAATTCTTTATGTCGGACAATTGGAATCCATAGGTGTATGTTAGTTACATTTCCTTGCAAACTATGTAATATATCTTAATTATAGTTATCTTAATTATAAAGTACTTCTCATTTGGGTCGAAGCGTGTATCCCACCTATCAGTACTACAGCGGGCTATCCCACCTATCAGTACTACACACCTATCAGTAATACTTCACTGCGTGAAGTACTACGTAATCGTACATCTAATTCAACTCGTTACTATATTAAATATTAAATGGGAAAGAAACCAAGATGTGCACGTTACTCTCACAAAGAGGATAAGAGAGACAGTTTTTTGCCGACACAAATCTCCATTCCCATTTGAATACTTGATATTACATTCCATTTCTCATTTAAAATTTAAGAACTGCGGTCGAAGCGCTTTGTGTCTTACTTCGTTTCAAGCAAGATGTGTATTTCCTTAGAAAATTCTTGCATCGATTGAAATTATTACTTACTCCTTGTAACGTAGCTGTGTATACATATAGCTTAGTCTCTGTAGTTCCGGGATCAGAATAGGGCTACGGCATCCCCTGTCTGTCGTAAGAGGCGACTAAACGGGGCTTCCGGGGTTGCAGGCCGCTAAAGTGGGAGCTCGAACCGTTCGGTCAGGCGATCCCGGGAAGGACGGCGGTATATGTGGTCGCATACCGTCGTAAGGACTAGACGGAGCAGTGGGCCCAGCCGCCCATCTGGGAGGAGCCTGTTGGGGCAACGCGCTCAGAGGATTCCGGTTATAGTCGGACCGAGTTCCCGGAGTCCTCTTTATAGCGCCGAGGACGGCCACCGGGGGGTTTTAGTGCGGTAAAAATCCCACATAGCCCTGCATCGCTCCCACGGCGTCGGGTACCTTTTGAAGGTTTCACCCTCGAAAACAAAAAAAATACATATACCGTAGTCGTATAATTGACAAAGATACTTGAATGTATATGCTCCGAACCCCACGTACGAGTATAAGCTGAAATTAAATTCATATTTCATTTTGTACACTCCGCACAACCAAATTTTAATACAAAAACCTTGTAGCATCATTCATTACTTTGAGTTGATTTACCTGTAGCCGCAACATTTTGTTTTCCGGGGTATTTTGGGCGAGGGAGTCACGCGATTTATACTTCTATAACCGGGCACTCAATATTACTGTGTTTTGCCTAATAAATTTTCTATTTTAACTCACTTTGTCACTTTAATTTAATCAAACACTAGTTGATCCGGCGAACTTCCTTCCGCCTAAAAGTCTAAATCGAAATTTATCAGTGTTTTTCTACTAAATTGTGCAAGTATTATACATTAAAACTTCCTTTTGAGTCACTCTATTCCGTAAAAAAAACTGCATTAAAATCCGTAGCGTAGTTTCAAAGATCTAAGCACTATGTATTCTTACATCTTTAAACTACGCTACGCTACGGACAGACAGCGAGAAGCGACTTTGTTTTATACTATGTAGTGATTTAAATTAACTTATTAATTAATTTATTCAAGCGTTTATTGTCATTAACATGATAAGATTTATGTCTCACGTGCTGGATTTTAGCCTATTTCTTATTATTAGAAAATAGGGATTAGCAGTGAAATAGAGAACACTAAGAGTTAATAGATGAGTAAGTTTTAATTCAAAAATGCCGTACTACTTGGTATTGTTGTATCTAATGAGATATACATTACAATAAACAAGTGAGAATCTGCTGCTACAATTGTGCCGATAAATAAGGATAGACCCCAAGCAACAGCATATTCCCCTCGTAAATACGGTGTCGATTCTAATATATTACTCGGGACCAACTTGGAAGCCGCAGTCAAAGTTTATCGCCTATTAAACCAAAACTGTTTACTGCGGGATCAGTTCAAAAGTCCGACCTAGTAACTGCACCAGTTATGCGATTAACGAAATACGTGCAACCGACCCGCTGTACCGGATTAATACTGAATAGTAATCTGAGAAGATTTGTACCTCCAAAGATATGTACTTAGAACTACTCTTACCTACATCATAAAACAATTGCAACCAATTCTAACGAAGTAAACATTAATTTCTTTTTTTTTATACTTAAACCTAACGATAAGGCAAACGCGCTACCTGATGGAAAGTAGTCACCGTCGCCTATGGACACTTGCAACACCAGAGGAGTCGCCAATGCATCGCCGGCTTTGAAGGAGAGCTCTTTTCGCACCTTTTTTGAAGAGCCCCATGTCATAACGCCCCAGGAATACCTCAGGAAGAAGCAATTTTTCGTAGACCTGTGACCTGACTACGACCTTATAAGTTTTACTCAACATAATAGTTGTTGCCCAGTGTATTTTCTTTATCAACACGCTTATAAACTAACCAAGTCTTTTCACAATCACAATGCCTATGGCATATTTTGAGATACACTATAAAATTTTACAGTTTCTATGATACTGCTGGCTTAAAATTATATTAGATAACATAAGTAAGCGTAATAAAATGCTTGTGAAATCACATTTGTGTGACACATGTTTTAATAAAATTGGAATGTATCTCGGCACACAATTTACGTAATGTTAAATTTTCTTGGATACGTAATAACCGTGTAATATCTCATTTATTTGTATCACAACAAAAGGAATATCTTGAAAGGTCTCAACAAGCAATACAAATTAAATAAAGCTCATATTTCTCTTTTGATAGGCAGATGTTGCTGAAGATAATTGGATAAAACGATGAAATACTATCAGCGCGTCCACACAATTTCCCAACCATTATCGTTCAAGTGATCAGTCTTGGTCTAATGTATATCAATTTGCTTTTTCTCTTATGCCTCTGATACATATTTATAAAATTCAATACAATATACAAGCTGTTTACATTTCTGGTCGTAAATAGCTTTGAATATGAGTGTTTGTCGAGAAAATACTCAAAATTGTATTAGTCGCTTTAGATATAAATGTTGGAACAAAAAGTAGACTGGGCATAACATTATACTATGTTGCCCTTTTTCAAAAAGTTATTTTTGAATCGGCAACAGATACTTAAATGTAAACATTTGTTTATGCTTAAGCGATACTCGTAAATCCAACTCGTATTAACTTTAAGATTATATACGAAGAACATTCAAATATTGGCACAGAGTTTCTCCAACACATTACACGGTTTAGAAATTGTCACATCGATTATTCGCAATCTCTGTTCTCCCCCAAGAACGTGCAAACCAATTCCACGAAAGTAATTACAAATCTAGTTTCTATACGGATCTAACGCTAACCAAATAGTTTATATTGTGTATGGAACACTAATTTTGGAGAAGCGTACGCTTAGTTTGGAACAAGTTTGTACCGTGCCGCCGTGAGAAGGATGCTTTATAGGTATCCCACAAGGGCGTGTTTAGAACCAGTACTATTTATGTAACACATTTAAACGTTTGTTTTTTTTAGTTTTATGCCAGGTGGTAGAGTGTAGTTCGACCGAGGAGGTACCACCGTCACAAAAATGCATTTCTTGCGTTTCGATTATTGTTGCGTTTCGTTACATATTTGAGAGCATTCGTCTTACAACCTTCAACCTTCCAGGTTGTGATTCCCAGTACACCAGATAGGAACTATGATATAAAAATGAAATACTTTTAATTATTATAGAAGCACTGTGCTATACTTATGTGATGATGTTGAAAAATAAACTTAAACCTGTAATAAATATTTTTTTACATTTGTTAAAATGGTTAGGAAGCGTTTATAAAATGTAAAATTAATTAGGCAATTCGTAATGCAAATGAACATCAAACTGTCTTTAGATACCATTTTGACTTGGTATTGATAATTTTAATATTTAAACAATAATCCTATCACCCGAATAATTAAACTACATTTTTTATGTTAATAACGTTTAGCTAGTAAAAAATATAAATTAACATGTTAATGTTAATATTGCTACAGGAATTAGCATTTGAATACAAAAAAATATAAGAAAAAAATATAGATCCACACGACAGTAAGGCGTCATAAGATTTCAAAATATACATATTGAATGATGTAATAAACATCGGCAGTGAATTTAGCTTGCAATGTAAATACTCCGTAAGTGCATATCATTATTTGGCTTACACTTGTACGTAACGACGGACTCACTGGATAAGTAGATTTATCTGTCGTCAATAAATATTTATAATAAGTATTTCTTGAGAGTATAGTAATTTAATAACTAATATTATAAGTAGTTTTATGTAACTTACCTAAAGGTTAAGTTACCTTTCTTGAGTACCTTTTTTTTTGTTCTCGAGGGGGAATCCTTCAAAAGGTACCCGACGCCGTGGGAGCGACGCAGGGTTATGTGGGATTTTTACCGCACTAAAACCCCGTACCAACGAGTGCTCTCAAATATGTTACAACCACAATTATGTTGATTATTTCACATCAGCTTAGTCCGTTTAAATCCAACCAAACAATAGTGTCTCCCCTTCCCATTCGAATTGGAAAGAGCCATATTGGTCCAGAGTGGTTGAGGTCTTAGAGCTTTGTTTCCATCGAGGATCAAAATGTTTTCAACCCTATAAAACCTCCTACAAAACTTATCGTCGTTAATCTATAAACAATAAGAACCAATTGCTTAAGCTGTCATAACACTAGTGTAAAAGAATAATACCACATCTATATTTGTAACTGCAAAATGATTTTTGATATAAAATATATCCGTACACAATATAAATTTCCAACTTTGGTATGCAAAAGCCGTTTCGATATGTACATATTTTCACCAAAAATATCTCCTCGAGTGTTACTAAAACAAGCTTTGATAGTTTGCCCGTCTCGCTCTTGTATCGGTAACACAATATACCGATAGCGTTTCTCTTCCACTTCACAAAATGAGATTTCGAGGATGCTACCTCACAAAAAAGAACCGACTCGTTACAGACTTGTTTTATCGTCTATCTATACACGACTGACGTTGAGAGATACTCTTTTAGGATAATCTTGGGCGATTGAAGTTTTTTATCAGGATTGTTAGCAAAATTTTTTATGACATTGAAGTAGCCAACAACTGGACAACTGTAAGCAGCTCCATATTTAACATGGCTTTTATCTGAAGTCAATCACAGGTTGTGTGCTACCACTGAATACTGAGATGGTCGCAACCAACAAAACGCTAATCAGATCCGATCAGGTTTGTAAGAACGTACAAACCTTTGCTCGAAAATAATCGATTAAAATTATATAGTTCATTTTATTAAAATTTATGTTCCATCATTTTGTTAAAATCGGTTTTGTGGGAGTGTTTTATTTGAACATTAATAATTGGCAGTAAAGTGAACATTTGTAGATGCTAAATCCTAACTTACTATTTTTAATACTGATTTAACATTTTAGTCGTTAAATAGCATATCCTCACTGTCGTGGTGCAGCAAGTCCTATTCTATCTATTCCTCTTTTCTCCAAATTTCCTCTGTTCTTCAACGATGAAATCTCAGTTCGGGACTCGACTATTTTTAGTTTAACCCTTTTTGTGAGTATAGTTCAAATTGGTACCATTCGCTCTGTACCAGGATAGGATTAAAGAGGTCCCTTTTGATAAAGGGTCGATTTGAAGCACAAAGAAATTTGCGCAACATCGACTTTGAGTTCATTATGTTGGTAACTTTAACAAGGCTGGTTCGTTGTATTATGTAAAGATCATTAAAAGGATTTCATTTTACCGTATTTTTGTAAACAAAATGTACCATTACTTTGATTACTTTCGATAATTTAGGGAATGTATTTTGATAAATCTCTCTTCCTATAAGTAGTAAATCTGTTTTCAAACAATTGTCTGAATATATGTTTTATTCTGCATGCTTTATTAACTTTCTTATATTTTCAATATCAAAAGTATAGTTTTTATGCATCAATTTTATGCATACATCGTGTATATTTGATAAGTGTATGCCGCTTACGTCAATATAGGTAAATACATGCGACATGACGGTGTTCGTGACATGAAAGCGTATATGCGTCGTTGTAACTTCAACACATGAGCGTAACTTAGTAAGATTAAGCTAAAACATGTAGGGTGCTTGAATATCTTAAACTTTACCATAGTTGATATAATGTCAAACTGTATTGACGAGAATAACGAGATTCCTAAGTTTTCAGAAGTTTAGTATTCTCTTGTGCTGGAGTAAAGGTAACTGAGGAAGTGCCTACAGCTTCACGTCAACCCATTATTGTCCCACTGCTGGGCACGGGTCTTCTCTCAGAATGAGAGAGTTTAGGCCATGGTCCACCGCGCTGGCCAAGGACGAATCGGTGGACTAGTGCCTGCAGCTTAAATGGTCAAAATAATCCCGATTAAAAGCATCGTAAGGCATAGCATAAAATTATTATACTGGGTAATTTTGGACAAGGGATAAGATGTTTTTGTGATCATTCATTGTGAATTCATTTCATGAGGACCAAGTATATACTCCATCATCATTTCGTTTCATAATCTCATGGGTGTGCATCTGAATTGGTCCAAGTAAACATTTAATATTTTGACACGTCTAGAAGACAGATTTAGACTAACCAGGGTTAGCGAAACACGTAATAATCATCTCATAAACCTGTCATGTCTAAGGCCATTTCAATGTTTTTTGGATATATAACCTTTCATCAGCCGACAGATAAATAAGGTATTTTTTGATGCATTGTATTCAATTTACCGAGGTACGAGCATATTTCATCATGAATGCGCCAGGTCGCAACCCAAGGGATTCTATTTTGTAAAACAAACTAACATAACTTGATCTCTACAGAACGGATATCCATAGTAGGTAAATATCCGACAAAAAAGACGAATAACAATGCTATCTACGTAAAGTTTGCAGCGATTCTATTTCGGGCGTCGAAATTGTAAATTCGTCTGCGCTCCCTCGGAGAATATCTTCACAGATCGATTCATAGTCTCGAGTTGCTAGTTTCGATGCTATCTCGGTATTCTAACGTTGAACAGAGTTTACCGGTCGACCGGGTCGCCGTTTGACCTCTGACCTAGTGCGCATAAGTAATGTATGAGAAACTTGGTTAGCGCCTTTTCTCAACTTTCTTGCCATGTAATGAAAGATGCAGTTTTTGCACTACGGTCTGGCGTTACGAATTTTTTGTTGTAGGTACATTTTAAAGGGAAACTGGTGGTTGATCGGGTCATATATATGTAAGGCGTAGAAATTTCTGATTGAAATATATCATGTACGTACTTGTTTGACCGTATTTTTTGGCTTTAAGCCCCTACGTACAAAATCAATATGACGAGGATTACGCCAACAGCTTATCAAAAAGATAAAATACTTAATATGTGTCAAGTTTGCTTTTCATGTATTCTGCATACGTAAAGCGATATTCAAAATAGACATACAACAAAATGGTTTTATTTGTTATATTACATAATCCTACTTTGTGGAGATAAGTTACTTTTAACCAATGTTACTTACTACATAAAACTTACATTTGATAACCACGTTACCTATATAAGAAAAACATTATAACCGTTAATTAACAATTTAATATTATTTCCAAATACAAGTTGATTTATAATACATAGTTCGCAATCGTTGGCGTGACGTCGATTAGGCAATAAGTAACCGATTATATTAACAGTAGTTATTTACGAAATGGCAGCGTGTACCTACCTATTAGGTATGCTCGCGGTATCGCATCATATTCCTGTATTCTGCCGTCTTCGTGGAAAATGCAATGTTTGCAAAATTATAGTTTTGAGATAAACGCATTGAAGTACATATTTCTTTTTAATGCCTCATCAACCCATTATTGGCCCACTGCTGGGCACGGATCTTCTCTCAGAATGAGAGAGTTTTTAGGCCATAGTCCACCGCGCTGGCCAAGTGCGAATTGGTGGACCTAATGCCTACTTCATCTAATTGATGTTGTCATAATCTATATGTCGTTTGATAATGATATATTTTTTGCAAAGTAGACAGAAAATCCGTATGTTGTTATTGTTCATGAGATTGTCTGTAACTTAACAATAATCACATAATCACTGAAAAAGTCACCTATTCTGGACAAAGTGCTGCTGCATCTTCTTTTGCCCACTTATAGATAGTATTGTGATGCAGTTACCGCAAAAAACTCGAATTTAAAAAATGACAATTACTGCCTTTTTATTACGAGGGCTGTATTATTATCACTATACGTTTCCATTACACAATATGAAGTTAAATATAAAAACGTTTATACTGCGATAGTGAAATCGTATGTGTATAATGTGGTTTTTGTGGCATATATAATTAGCACCGTGTTGTTTCATACTACGTTCCTGTTTTTTCCGATAATAAATAATTTATGAAGCTGTATATTTGTTTCAATTGTTCCATGATTGTCTTTACGGTTTAAATATTGAGGACCTGATAGTTTTTTTTTTCTAATTGAAGTAAACTAGTAGTAAACTAGCATTCCACCTAATGGTAAGTGGTTACTGCCGCTCATGGACATCTGTAATCGACTTCATACAGAACATGGGTTCCATATGAAGTCAATCACAGATGCGTTGCTACTCCCGAAGACTATGATAGTCGCCTCATGTGAAAGTGTGTCGGCAACAACACGCAACGGCACGGCACAACCGAAACGCAAGAAATGCTTCACGCTAGAAATAGGTGTGGCGGTGGTACTTCCCCGGTCGAACTACACTGGTTGTACCACCTTGAAAAGGCTATTTATATTTTCACTTGCTAAACAAAAAACAAAAAAAATCCGTCTGAAATCATCAAACTCATTTAGTATCATGGTGACCCCGCGAACCTAATTAAATGTTAAAAAATTAAAGATACAGATTCTGTATCGGAATCACTATTTAGATATATAGTCTGTATCAATCATTCTTTTATCTATCATCTGTCACTCTAGATGTAATAAAAACATTTCCATAATGATCAGTAGAAGAAAATAAAAATTGTATTAACAACATGAGCATGAGCGCTACCTTCGTCGTCAACCCATTATTGTCCCACTGCCGGGCACGGGTCTTCTTTCAGAATGACAGAGTTATAGGCCATGGTCCACCGCGCTGGCCAAGTGCGGATTGGTGGACTTCACACACCTCTGAGAACTTTTTTTAAGCACTGTCGGGTATGTAGGTTTCCTCGCGATGTTTTCCTTCACCGAAAAGCAGTGATAATTAATTTCTAATACGCACATAAATCAATTGTGCGTGCCTGGGTTTGAACCTCGGACCTCCCGATCAAGAAGGCAAGTTTCAACCATTAGGCTATCGCTAAAAAGTCCATGTATCATCAGGAGCCTTAACAATATTTTATCACCTTACAGTTTGCAGAATGTACGGTACAATAAAACCTGTAATAGAATTGAATAATTTGTGTTTTAAAGGTCACTGGACAACATCAATTACGATAGCGCGATAATACGTTTTCCTTTAGAAATCGCCACTATCATCCATACAACAGCTGCGCCCGAAGTTACAAAATCCATCGTTATCCGCACATTTCACGTATCGCTCGTGTGTGCGCGTGCGTGCGTATGTGTGCGTGCCGTCGTTTCGTCATCAATCAACTCGCTCGGATTACTAGCAACGGTTGCAACTGAAAGGAACTCGCACAATAGCTCATCTGGCCGTACAGGACCGTTTATAACCACAGTGAAAGCTATATTTGGAGGCGTGGCGACGCCTGATGACCGTCCGAGGAAACGATGGTTGGGTACAATCATTTAGGCAGCCGACGCACTGCGCTAGCCCTGCGTACTGTTTCGGCGTACAGCACTATGCATCTCTTGGCAACAATTTGCATTGGAATTAGTTTCAATAATAGCGTACATACTGTTTGTCTACATAATTTATCTATATAGGCCTAATATTAATAATGGATGGATGGATATTGTATCTATCTTTAATAATGTCCTTCTGTTTTATCGTCCCACCAAAGCCCTAACGATTAAAATAATTAGTTTTTGAAACAGTTTAAGGCTTGTCACCAGATAATTTTATTGCCTACTTTTCTATGGTGAAGTTGTTTGATATGTAACGTAAAATCGTTCCATATTATATGTAAGTCTTTAAATGTGTTATTATATGTAAGTCTTTTTTTTTGTATAGGCTTATGAGGACCATTACAAATTGTCAGTTACATTTTATTCTTACACTGTCACCGGATTGGAACACGACCTCAACTGAGAAGATCCGGCAAGAATCTCAGCGAGTTTGTCTTTTTTGTCATTTATATCTGTTTTTTTAAATATAAGTACAATCATGTTTTTACATGGTGATGAAAGTTAGCTCCAGTATCTTGCCTTACAGTTCAGTAAAAAAGAGCCCTGTTTGGCAAGACACGCTACACATTGACATTTATTAAATATATTATAGTAATGTATATTATTGCTCAATCCCGACCTGTTTGTCTTATATGTTATCAGAAATTTTATAAAACGCTTTACGGCAGTTTAATCTTAACCAATAAGGCTCTCTCACATGCCTTAATACATATGCTCTTTTAGTGTTAAGCTCAAGATTAACCTGCGAAAATCGTTCACTATCTAGTAAACTTTGCGTAATTTACTTACGGCATATCTCACTCATTCAGCCGTGAACTAATGTTACCTTCTGTATTCATGGCCTAACACAGGTAGGTGCATATACCTATCCATAGTATTACAAATTCAAAGCGATGTATGATTGCTATTTTAAGATTTCCCTTTATATGATATATAGGTACATCTCCTACGATGGTTTGTAATATATTGGTTTGTAATAAGAAGACGACTTAATAGTTGTCTTAATAAAGAAATTGATGAATGTTTTTTAATGAAAATGACCGTAAAAGAAACGATTATTCTATCAAATGATGAAATTTAATTTATAAATGTGAATTTAAAGTAATTGTGCGACTCAATTACAGATTATGGATGAATAACGAATTCTGAACCAAAATTTTAATGCAATAATGAAATTAATGGCATGATATGATTTAATGTGTTGTTAAATAATATTAACCATTCATTTGAATATTGCTTGAGAATTAGATACATAAACTGTTTTATTTTTATAAATTATTTATATGAATTAGGTTGCACTTACTGCCCTTAATCATTTCGAAGCAACTATAATCAGTTTATTATCAAAAAAGCCACATTAGATCTTTAAAACCACGCTACGGATTTTAATGCAGTTTTTTTTAATAGATAGAGTGATTCAAAAGGAAGGTTTTTATGTATAAAACATGAATAACATAGTGTAGGAACATTGATAATTTTA